>JADRCH010000322.1:1732588-1867996 GCA_019843965.1 Rhynchomys soricoides | reverse complement strand
GGAGGTGGGAAGGACAGTTTAGTCTTGAGGAAACACAACTAGCTCTTGGAAGGTCACTAGGGTCAGATTCCCAGGAACGGTGTGAAGATCCTGGCTCCAGGCATCTCCAGCTTATCTTGTGCAAACACAACTGGTCCTCAGAAAGTCTCAGATTCCCAAGGACAGTGTGGAGGCTCAGGCAAATTCCAAGGAGGGTGTTAGATTCTCAAGGACAGTGAGGAGGCCCAGGCAGATTCCAAGGAGGGTGTTAGGGCCTGGCTCCTAACAGTTATATTAATGCAGCAGTTGTGTATATTTACTTTTAACCTTGGAGTTTGGGATCAGGCCTGATCAGAATGTGTTTGCATAGATGACTTGGACAGTCCATCTCAGAGAGCCAGGATATAACATAAATTGTAATTGTCCCATAGATTATGAGCTTCCCACACACCTGTTGTAGAGCCTATTTTGGTTGTATGGGTTCACTATTTAACACAGAACCCATAAAAGAGATGCATAACTATTAATTCCAGAAATGGATTCTTGTTTAATAAAATGAAGATGTTTTTAAATCCCTTTGTTTTCAGTAGTTTAAGGGTCTTTTTGTTCTAAGTAGTTTAAGCTTTGCCTCAAAGCACATATGAAAGGACTATAGAGGTAGATTGAGCAGGTATTCAAGGGACAGAATGACTTTAATAACAACAATCTGTCTGACTTTTTAAATCAGGCCTATCGTAATAGTTAGGAGACTGAGAAAAAAAATAAAGACAAAGAGAAATAACTAAGGAAGACAGATGACATCCAAACAATGACAACCTTCATTACTGCCACTGAGAATATCAACCAGTCAGCAATCCTGCCTGACCTGTCTGCCCATCTGCTGAGATAGAGTATCCAACATATTGAGACCATTCTGAATCAGGATTTCTGATATATTCTGCTGAGTGCAATCCTACTAATGCAAGACTTAAATAAGTGAACAATACGATTTTCTGCAGTAAGAATTTTATACCCATATTCCAGTTCCTGAACACAAAGTAGGGTTATTTCTTAGTTACAATATTCTCCTGTGGATCAGGTACATTCCTTCTGTCTTTGTTTTTATGTCATTTTCTACAGGTGGCCTTCAAGGTTTCTTTGTAACAGGAAGGAACTTGAAGGATTATGCAAGACATTTTTTACGGGTTATGCCTAAAAAACTTATGTTCCTTCCACTGATTTTTATATTGGCCAGAATTCAGCTACCTAGGGCCAATATAGTTATGAGTAACTAGAAAACAGGTTCCTCCAGAATGTACAGTCATAAAATGTGATGAACAGATTGCCTAGTGCTTGCCATCCATAGGGAATAGAGACTGCTATTGAAACAGAAAAGGACACAAAGCATGATAAATTTGTTAGGATAGATGCAAACACACCCCTGCCATACACACACACACACACACACACACACACACACACACACACACACATGCCCAGACAAAGGAAGAGAGACTTAGAGAGAGAGGAGAGAGGAGAGAGAGAGAGACAGAAACAGAGAGAGAGAAAGAGAGAGAGATTTTAAAGGCATGTTCTTGACTATGAGCACTGATAGTATGAGTCTGAATACAAACTGTCCTTTTTTTTGTTTTCCTTGGAGAATTCTATCACTTTTCTTTTAAAGATTTTGCATTCCTGGTTGATACCACCCTCATTAGGTGATAGTCATCTTGATTCAATGTCTACTGTTATTAATGTTAGTAAGACATACTAGTATCAAAATACCTTTACAGTGAAGTTTAGACTGCTATTAGGCAAAACACCTGGGGATCTTGACCAAACCAAATGTTTCATGTAAGTGACCATCACAAATGATAATTTTTAACATTAACTAAATATGTTTTGAAACACATTCTTCAGTGATCCTAGTGTGCCATAGCCAACTGACTTTGCTTCCCTCCTTTAAAGTAGATGTGTTCTATACCATAAAGGTCAGTGGTATGGAACATATGAGAGGACTGTAGATGTAGATTGAGTTAGGTATTTAAGTGAAATAAAAGGACTTTAGTAACAATAGTCTGTCTTTTTTGTTTTTTAGATTAGGACTATCTTACAATAATTATGAGATTCAGCTAGAAAACAAACAAAAATAAATAAAGAAGACATATGGAGAGCATCTAAACAATGACAGCTATTTATTTATGTATTTATTTATCTGATTAATTGGATAATCACAGGTATGTTACACAGCTAGATCTTCAGCTCCACAGAACTGGAAGCTTACTGTTCAGTTTTGCGTCCCCATCCTCCACTGCTTTTGTGTTTGTGTGTGTGTGTGTTTGTGTTTGTGTGTGTTTGTGTAGGTCGAAAGGCTAAAGTTGACATTGGATGTCTTCTTCTATTGTTCTCCATATCTGACTCAGGATTACTCACTGTCCCTGGGTGGCTAACCTCAGGGATCCTCCTTTCCTCAAACCCTTAGTATTGGGATTACTACAGTTTGCAACTCTGCTGGGCTCTTACCTGAGTGATGGGAATTAAGCACTTCAGCAACAACCAAATCAGGCTACAGATTCTGCAACTTTGATCACAGTATCTTCTTATGAGAACTCCCTAGGAGAAGATTCATACCCAAATATCTCTGCTATGAGACTCATGAAGACAAAACTAAGGAGATATCCTTCAAATCTGTTGCTTAAAAGAAAACAATGACAAAGTATGATTGGGCAGGGGAATTTAACAAGGCAGGGAAGTATACTGGTAAGTGATCTTAGCCCCAGCATCCAGGGTTTTTATGTCTGTCCTGTGTCATTTCACCTCTTCTTTCAGGGAGATTCTTTGCCCATTCTCATTTTTGAAAACTTCCTCTTTCATAATTCCCAGTGATCAAATACCAGTAGCTTTTCTTGGATCCTATCCTTATGTCAACTTTCCTAATTTCAAAACATTTTCACAGTACAATATGGTTTCCCAGTTTGTACCCTTAAATTCTTTTCCTGTGTGGGTATTATAGAAATACACATATGCTATAATTTTATGTAAAAACGACACATGATGAAGGAACAATTTCTGTGTAGATTTATAAAGAAATTTAAAATAGATCATTTGAATGCATAAAAGTTTAAATGTTTATGTATATTATTATGCAAAGTCTGAAAATTTGCTTAGTCAATTTTTTCAATAAATGGCTTAGAAGATTTGGTTTATTTTCCTCATAAATATGTACTGTGCTAAATATTAAGCCTTGAGAATTTTTTCATTTTAGAATTTTTCTGAATTAAAAATTATTTAGAATGTTTGGAAATAAACAAGAATATAAAGCATATTGAGTTCAGTCTCAACACTGAAAGAAATAAAAGGTCCCATTGTCTGAGAGACTAGGAAAGAAATTAATTTTGGACAATTTCAATTTTCTGTTATTAAAATATGTAATCATTATATTTAAGTAATAATTTTAATGAGAAATAATTCTGTCTTTGCATTGTCTTGTGATACTTGATTATCAATACTTTTCTGTTACTCTGTAAATATAACTTTTCAGCTTACATAAACCATTAGTGCTGATGCTACCCAGGATAGTCAACAGTTTTCATTGTTCACCATTCAGATCTTTATTTTAAAAAATGACAATCATACGATGACAGTTGTCAGAATACAGTCCAAGAATGATCCATAGTGAACAATTCATTGGGCAACAGAGAGAAAGGCTCCAGGATAAAAGACAGAAGGGCTTTTACCTTGGGTCCAGTTTGTTCCCTGACTTGCTTTTGGACACGATTTCTTGCCTCTTGCTTTAAACATTTACATTCAATTTCAAAGACATGCTTATTCTTGTTAGATGTCAGATCTTAGCTGTAGAACCCAGTCTGGTGAATGTACCCTGAATCTGTATACGGCCTTTTGCCTTGCTTTCTTGCTTTCCCAGACATACCTACAGTACATTCCAGGCTACTGTATTTCAATTGCTCTGTCCTGAGAGTGTTCTGCAAAAGGGCTGCTGTTTTACGATATGTTTGCTAACCTTTATTTACATATTTGTCCGATCATGATCTTTTGAACTCAAACAATCTCCCTTGGATCATTGTTTTCTTTGTACCATTAGTATATAAAAGTATACTGACAGTAAAGTAAAACTATCTAGAACATTAGACTGTAGTCCATCCATTCTTTCAGACCCTCAACTCCCAGTCCAGTAGACAAGATCTGCACAGGTAGGCTTAAAAATTGACAGACAGAATTTTCTTTCTTTTTCCTTTATTTAAAAATTGTGGGTATTTTTTTCTTACATAATATATCCTGATTACAATTTCCCCTCCCTCTATTCCTCCTAGTTCCTCACCAATCTCCCCTCCACCTCTTATGTTTCAAATCTGGGACAAATGACTAAGGTGCCTTTTTAACCTATCAAAGAGGTCTGCTGGCCATCAAGTTCCTCTAATATTGCTCAACCCCTAACATTCTCCAGCCCAGGCCTGGGCTGCTCTTCCCCCAAATGCCTTTCTCCATATAATTCAACAATTTTGTTACCTGTTCTCTTTGTACCTTTGGGCCTCCTGGCTGGTGCACCTATTTTCCTGCTGTCTTCCCTTCCTCTCTTACTTACATGGCATAGCTCAGGATCCTGTCTACTGTGGAGTCTCCTAGTTGTCCCTGCCTCTATCTTTTTTCTTTCTCCTCTCTCTCTCTCTCTCTCTCTCTCTCTCTCTCTCTCTCTCCTTTTCTTCACTATCTAGATTCATTCCCTTTCTGTCTGTCATTAAAAATCAAACAGTTTTCTAAGGGATAATAATAAAAATAGAAAAATAGAAAAGTATAATAAAAGACCCATGTATTTGATTAATCAGGAATCCCATGAAAGCACTAAACTGGAAGATATAATATAAACGCAAAGGGCCTGATGCAGATGTGTGCAGGCCATGCGCTTGCTACCTGTTTCAGTAAGTTCATATGAGGTGTAATCATGCTGATTTAGAGAGCCTTGGTTCTTGGCTGTCTTCCTCTTCTCTCACTCTCACAACTCCTGCCTTCCCTCATGCAAAATTTTCTGAGCCCTAATGGTCGGAATTTGATAAAAACATCCCATTTAAAGCTGAGTGTTTGAAGGTCTCTTACAGTTTGCATACTGTCTGGCTGTGGCTCTCTGGATTTGTTCTCATCTACTGTAGGAGGAAACTTCTCTGAAAATGGCTGAGCAAGACATTGATCGGCTTCCTGGGACAGAGTGGCCTGAAGATTCCTAGGAATGCTTGCTGGAGTTAAAGTCTGGGATAAAGCAGTGGTTTGGTGACGAGAAGTTAGGAGGGGAAGACCTGTGTGTTCCACTGGAGACTGGAGCAGGGTAGAAGAGATGTCAACAGGTGGTCTGCTGCAGATCTAGAATGGGGGATTGGCTTTCTAGCAGATGGTTGAGGTAGGTGAAACTTTGACAGCATTTCTGTATTTGGTGGAATATTGCTCACATATTGTAAATGATTTTAAGAGTCATCATTTCATTTAATATGAGTGTTTTCAACTAATGGTTTTGGAAGTATATTACTTTCAACAGAAGAAATGCTTCTAGTTTTGATCCACTGATTTTAGAAAAGGCCTAGCTCTCAGTATCACCCCAACAAATGGACTTTTCAATCCTCTCATCAAGAAGCAGAGATTCCACCTCAGTATTGAGAAATCTTGCAAACCCTTTAGAATATAGAAGAAATGACAATATTGTCTAAGGCTTGCTTTGGGAGGTCCTGAACACTGCTGCTGTTCCTCATAAAATCTTGTTCCCCCACCCTGTGATAATAAGCTGGAGCTTGGTTGAGAGATGATAAGAAATTCAGTAAATTTTCTTTTTTCAGTTTTTCGAAAAAAAAATGGATAATTGATTAACTGCAAGTCAACCATTTTTGGGTCTAAAAATTGCTTAAGGAAGAGCTAGACTCTAGTAAACAACAACAACAACAACAAAGAGCATTTATTCTGTAGAAATTACCAGCACGTAGGAGTCAACCATTTATTAAAATGATGATCCCAGACAAAGGCACACAAGCCTCTTGTGAGAAACAAGGGGAATTTTAGCAATGATTAGGTAACCACTAACTTCATTGGTGGATTCTGGGGAAGTTATATAGGACAATTTCTATATACTATTTCTATGTAACATAGCTACTGTGTTAGTTTTACTATACTTGGTGAGGTCTTGAGGGAATTCTAGGAACCAACTCAGCTCCAGCCTTGGTATTTCTTTTGGCCAGATGTCCCAGGAATTGAACTTACCCTCCCTTTGTTAGAGCTGTCAATGTTTAACAGTCTATTGTCAGTCCCTCTGAGAAGCCCAATTTACATCCTTTGGAAACCAGGACATTTTTATTTTCAAGATTTTACCTCACAGTATATCAAACCCAGAAGAATGGCCCATAGAATTTATAGTCATAGGCTTCATACCTGCCCAAATAGCCCATAGATGAAGCGAAACTAAGCATTTTTCACTGCATTCCACCAAGCCTTTGTGTCTCTGGAGAGACAACACAGTGGCAATGCACAGTATGTAACTTGACGCATATGCACATCTATCAAATATTTTAAATGTTAATCTGGTAAGCAAAAATTTCCTGTTTTTCTAAATTCCAAGTGTCGATTTATTGGAATTTGAATTATCAGAAATGACTAATTATTTGAGGTACTGAGTAAATAAATAAATAAAATGGAGGTGATTTGGCATATAATGAAAATTCTTTATGAAAAAAGTCCATGTTAGATACCAACCTTACAATATAATCTATTAATAAGGATAATTTACCCATAATCCATCCAAGAAGTATAAATATAACTCATCATTAATTTGGTTATTCTTTAAAGTCTGTAACTTAGATAAGACCAAGATAGACATATAAAATATATGGTTCATCTAGCATTTGATAAATTTTAGTTTACTATCCTTTGGAACATAACTCTGGATTTAGGAAATAACTTGATATTTTCTCCAAAATCTTCATGGTAGTTTAACATATAGCCTTTGATAATTATTTTCTTCTTATGCAGTAGGGTTTTAGAAAATAGTATACAAAGAAATATAGACAACTCTTTTGCTTCTGAATTTTTGTATTGTGAGAATGAAGAATGATGTAACACCAAATGGGAGCACAAGATGTGTTAGTTTCTATACTCAGGAATGTTACTATAATAATGTCTTATGTTTATTAATAGCTCAACAGCTGTGCTGAAAACAGAGAGGTAGAGGTAGCAAGCAGAGCATAAGCTCGCTTTTGCTGGGATGTATATTTTTAATGTGTTTGCTGTTTTAGCACTAGGAAATAAAAGTTCAACCATGTTTATGTGGCATGGAAGGTAAATCTGGATATAGCTAAACCAGTGAATAAATAAAATGGTCACAGAAGGTAATATTCTGGGCATTAACTAACAGGAAAATGATAAGAGCATTGTAGACAATGTATACTGACCAAATATTCAGAAGTAAGTTCTGAAGGAATTGTTAACGCAAGGGGGGAATAAGTGAAATAGTGGACTTTTAGAGCAAATCAGCTGAGAAAAGGTAGTTTTCGTTATGTGTAATAAAAGAGGATAATAAACTGGATTTTACTCTGACCATCTTAACCCGGTTTTCTCTAGCCTTCACCATCCCTAAGTTCCTAGTCTACTTTTCATAGGAATATGAGAGCACTCCACATGGTGTGGATTTATGTGCCTATTGATTACAGTAGCTGCTATACCTTTGGGGAGAGGAAACAGTGAATAGCTACAGCCTTATACTCTTGTTAATTCCTTACATAAACCTTGGCTTACAAGGATGTGTTCATAAGATGGTGTTCTGTTTTGTTTAATGAAATGAGGATATTTAAGATGAGAAGTAAAAGTAGTAAGCCTGAACATGAAGATACTATGACACGGTAAGAAGAATGAAGATAAACTTATAGTGAGAAACCTTCTGGGAATTGACATTTAAGTCAGTTGGTTACCATGTTAGTGCAGAAAGAAAAGAAAAAGCAACAACATTTATAAAACACAGAGACATTCATTGATAAGCTACTATATTTTAGTAACAGTCACTTCAGTTAAAAATCCATGGTCCAGGGCTAAAGAGATTCAGATTGTAAACAATCAAACAAACAATCATACAAACAAACATAAAGCCCCTGTCTGCAAGCCTGCAATGTATAGTTCAATCTCAGGAATCCCCACAGTAGAAGGAGAAAATTGACTCTCATACATTGTCTTCTGAATTTTTCACATATATATGGAACATGGATGCTAACTAGCTAACTAACTAACTAACTAACTAACTGTTTGACAAAGTTAATGCATATTCTGGGAAATGATGACACACACTTAAATTCTAATATTAAAGAAGGTGAAGCAAAATGTTTAAGGCTAGCCTATAATATATTCTTTGAGGCTTACCTGAGCTATATACCACAATAATGACTAAATGTAAGAAGAATAAGAAAAAGAAAAGAGGAAGGAAAGAAGAGAGAAAACCAGAGGATCAACTAAATAGAAATTACATTATAGATTATATAAACAATTCCCATACTGTACAGATTAAAGAGAACTGATTCATAACCACACTTAAGTATATCTATGTCCTTTTATCTAATTAAAATTGTCTTCATTTAATTTTATAGCAAAGGTTCTTTAATGACAGTCATTGATACCATATACTGTTGATCATTGTTTAAATTAAGATGATTCTTTGATTCCTTAATTTAATTAGTACAAGGGCATATTTTGGGTAGAATTTATTTTAAACCTATACAAAACAACTATAAGTCATTAGAATCACAGCTACCTACATAGTCTTGAATTTTCTTCTGTCTTTACAATAATAATGAATTTTGAAAGCAATATTATCTTGACTGCATGAAACACACCAGTAATTCCAACACTAAAGATAACATATAATACAGTAAGATCATGAGTTTAAGGCTAGTCTGTGCTATGTAGGAATTCTGTTTAAAAACAAACAAACATACAAAAGAATTTCCTCTTGACAAAACTAAGTCTGTTACACCAAGTTTTACAACTGTGCAAAGCTCTTATAAACTCACAAAGATGGGAGCAGCAATCATAGGGCTGATACCAGTCTGTACCAGGCCCTCTGTATATATTTTAATTTTCAGCTTAGTACTTTTATGGAATTCTTGAGTTTGTGAATGACTGGATAGCTGATTCTTATGCCTGCCTTTGAAAGTCCTTTATTTTTCTGTTGTTGTCTTGTCCTGCTTTAATATGTTGTATTTTTATCTTATTGCTGAGTTCTGTATGACCATGCAAGGGACAGAGTGACATGGTTCTCATGCATGCCTGGAATAGAGCCAACAGGGCATGGGCTCCACGGGTGTTGATGGTTGCTATGGGCATAAGGCTTGTTTGTATAATAATGTACATATTTTCATGTTCCTTCTTCAAGGAATGTTCGCTCCATGGCTTTTCCTGTTCTCCTTGATCACAGGCTGACAGCATCTATGTGAGTAGTAGAAGCAGGGATTCAGAAGCCCTGTGGCCATACCAGGACTATTTGTCTGTATGTAGACTTAGGGTAATCCAAGGCTTGTAACAGTTTGAGGAACTGAGGGTAAGGACATCAAGGATGGTCCAAGGTCTTTGGCTGGAGGTTTGAGGTACCTGAAATGCCTCATTAGCATGGAAATCTTTCAGGAATTTCAGTTGCTGGCTGGGGTTTTGTCAGAAGAAAGAGAATTGATCCTTTAAACTAGTTGAGACTATGTGACATTCCTCAGGTAGAGGTGAGTGTAGAGGCTTAGACTACCCCAGACAAGGTCAGAGAAGGAGAAACTCAGTTAACTAAGAGAGTCCCCCATTACTTGCCAAGCCTCTAAAGGCTATCTGTTTAATTACAATAGTTTCCCACACTCTCTGTCACAGTTAATGACTCCATGATAATCAGAGACAGCACAAGTCTGGGAGGCAAGGGTGTGGTCAATATCTCAGCAAAATGGTAAATGCTGAGAACTTCAGGATAGCTCTGAAGGCTGTGAAATAGAACTCTGTAAATATGAGTTCAAGAATATGTAATTTCTCAACTATGCAAAATATGAGGATGAAATACGAATTGCATGGAGGGCTTCATGGACCTAAAAGAGCAGAGGCAGCTTCATTCTGAGTCCTCTTGTCTGAAAGATACAAAGGCAGGAAGATACAAAGGCAGGAAGATACAAAGGCAGACAAATTCCTGAGTTCAAGCTCAGCCTTAGACAGGGCGAATTTAAGTCCAGGCATGGTTGGAATGGTAATCTTAGGACAGAATCCCACCTAGCTAAATTTATTCTTTGTGCTTACAAAGGGAGGCAGATCTCTGAATTTATTTGCATGTTAAAGATGTGCTTGTGGTCATTGTTTTATGAATAAGGCCTAGGAGTTGTGGATTGCTGAATCACAGGGTCATTAAAAGGGAACCTGGAGTAAATGACTGAATTGATATGTAAATAAAAAAAAAAAAAACCAACAAAAAACAAAAGAAAAAACGGGGCCTTGCTCTGTCAGAGTGGAGCTATCCAGAGAAAAAGCTATCTTAAGCAATAAACACAATATCAGCTTGTACCCCACGATTTAACTTTGAGTTGTTTTTTTCTCCGCTCTCAAACACCCCTTTTCTCAGGAACCCCTCCCCAAGCAGAGGGTGGTCCTTGGAATCCTATTATATTTTATTTTCTTATATTTTCTTGTTATTTCTTTGAAAACTTTTCTTTTCTAATGAGAGAAAGAGAGTAGTAGATCCAGATGGAAGAGTTAGCAAAGAGGTACTGGGAGAATAGAGGGAGGGAAAACTGTATTTAGATCATAGTGTATGTGTAAAGAATTTATCTTTAATAAAAGAGGAAAATAATCTGGATTTTAGTTAAAAGCTAAGTTAAAAGTACATGCGTGGATATCAGTTGATTTCAGCAGTATTTACAATATGTAGCATAAATAACTTCCTATGAATCCTGCAGCATAGAACTGAATAAAAAAAATGGTATGTATAACAAATAGAGTTTTTTTAAACCATGAAGAAAAATAAAGTTAATACTTGCAAGAAAAGAAGAATTCAACAGGGAATAACCATGTTGAGTGAAGTAACCCAGTCCCAGAAGGAATAACACTGTTTTGTTTGTTTGTTTGTTTTTCTCATTTCTGGTCCTGTAAGACACAACCCTCAGTTAGTGGTATTTACTGCAAGATGCCCCCCAAGTGAGACACCTGAGAGCCCTAGACACAGATCGATGTAAAAGCAGGAGGTTTATTCTCTGGCCTGTCAGGTGGACCCTCAATTTGTCCCTCAAGGAGAGTGACTAGAAGGTGACCACGAATGGCTATTGCAAGCAATTTTTATATTTTTTAGGGGAATAGGTTACATCAGCAAAGTTACAGTTCAAACTTATTGGCTAAGCATGTTGACCTTTAAATCTATTGGCTATCAAGCATGAGCAGATCATGACACACATTTGAACTCTATTTGGGACTTTCCAGAAGGTCATGTGACTTTCAATCAGTACATTCTGCAGTTTTTGTGAGAATTTTTTAGTTAGGAATGTTTCTGTGGGTGGAGAATAGAATTCGGCCAACTGGGGAGCTATATTCAGGGATCTCTGGTAACTAACTCATATTCTTCAGTTCTTGTCGTCAGGGTCTCATATTATTGGTGCAGGACCATCAGCTGTACTGCTCTTATTCTCTTTTATGAAGGCTATAAGCTTGTACAACATGCAGGGTCCAATGGTCAACAATAACAGGAGAACAAGTAGGGGTCCTAACAAGGTGGATATGAGAGTGGCTAACCAAGGGGAGGAGTTAAACCAAGAATCGAACAGGCTCTGACTCTGTTCTCTTTCTCTCTTCTGCTTGGCTAGCCCTTCTCTCACCTTGGCCTTTTAACCCTCAACTATCCCAAAATTGTTTCCACTATGTGCTTCCCAATGTTTCACACCCCTAGGTAGCACAGAAAAAATTGGCACCCCCACACTGATGGGCCCACTGCTGGCTTCTCCCATCTCAGGGGAGCACATAATGAGGGTTTCATGAAGGACACTTCTCAACTTTGGGTGTCCACACCCTAAGCCCCACTCTCCAAGGCTGTTTCAGGGACATGGTTTAGATTAGCAAGTCCCTTGTCCCCCACATTCTGGTAAGCCCACCCCCCTGTGTCTCTATGGTGGAGATATCTGAGGAGTCAAAGCCCTCTACTAACTTACAGAGATCAAAGACAAGGTCTGGCCACCAGGTATAAGGCAGGTGTTCCTCTGTAGTGGACCAGGCTATGTCCCGAGTGGCTGAGAGTACTTGCCAAGTCACTTTGGTATAATTGTGGGGGGTTGCTGTGCCTCAGCACAGGAAAGAAGATACACCATAGCCATCTCATGGTTTCTCTGGCCTTTTAGAAGGGAGGGTAATCTTGAGCTTGAGAGTATTAATCAGATGTCTGGCTGCTATCCAGTTGGCATCAGGTGCAGGTGCTGGTCTGACTTGAGATACATGAACCCAGGTAGTTATTCCATCCACTTTAATGGCAGACAGGGTGATCAACAACACCAGGAACAGCCCTTTCCACATTGCTTCCAAGTTTTCAGCATGATGCCTCTTAACATATACCCAGTCTCCAACTTGGTACTTGTTTGGAATCTCTGGGGTACCTGCATTTTGCAGGGCACTAAGTATAGGTCACAATTCCTAGTGGCTGATCTGGAAAGCTTGCAATCAAGCCATAAGACCCTTGTTTTTTGAGACAGGGTTTCTGTGTGTAGCCCTAGCTGTCTGGAACTCACTCTGTAGACCAGGCTGGCCTCGAACTCAGAGATCCTCCTGCCTCTGCCTCATAAGTGCTGGGATTAAAGGCATGCACCACCACTGCCTGACTCCATACAGGATCTTGAAGAGAGTTAGATTGAAATGATAGGAGGTATTTCTGGCCCTAAACAATGCCATGGGAAGGAGCACTGCCCAGTCTATGCCAGTCTCTAAAGACAATTTGGTTAAGGTCTCCTTCAGGGTCCCATTCATCCTTTCTACATGCCCTGAACTTTGGGGATGGAATGCACAATTGAGTTTCCAATATGTCCTCAGAATCTCACCTACTCCCTGGCTTACCTGAGAAACAAAGGCTGGCCAGTTATCTGAGCCTATGGTTTTAGGCATACCAAAATGGAGAAAGTATCTCCTCTAGTATCTTCTTCCCAACCACCCATGTGCTTTCTCTCTTGGTGGGGCAGGTTTCTACCCATTCAGAAAAAGTATCCACAAAGGAGGTACTTATACCCATATTTTCCTGGTCTGACTTCAGTAAAATCAACTTCCCCAAATACTCCAGGATGATTACCCCTTAGCCTTTTTCTTGATGATGTCTTAGTGGGATAGGCATTTACCTTCTGATAAGCTTCCCAATTTCTAGCTATCATATCTGCTAGTTTTCCTAGATTTATAATAACTACACGCAACCCCTTGATAACCTGTTCTAGTTTTCTACTACCAAGGTGGCTATATCTGTGTATTTGTGTAAGCGGTTCAAGTGCCTGATGTTCTGGTAGGATGGTTTTTCACTTCCATGTCTTCCAATGTCCACTTTTGTGCAAATAGTTAATGGGACATAGTTTTATCAGCTTAAGCTCATGATCAGTATACCCAGCTGGTAGCCAGTCATTTCTCAAGTTCCAATCTGGGCTCTCTTCTCTTGGGTGGTGATTTGTCAAGAGGATAGTCTTTATTTCTTTCATCACTTCTTCCTTTGACACCTGGTTTGCAAGGCAGTTCCCACTAGCTATGGGGTCCTCATGCTTCTGATGCCAGGGCAATGGATCATACTCACATTTGCCAGTTTAAAAAGGACAACTATCTCTGGTTCATTCATGATGGTGTTGCCTTCCAAGGTTAGGAGTCCCTGTTGTTGATAAATGGCCCTGTGCACATGAGAAGTCATAAAGGTGTACTTGCTGTCTGTGTAGATATTAATCCTCTTTCCAGCCCCGAGCTCCAAGGCCTTGGTAGTTCTGCTTTTTGGACGGATGTTCTAGATGGTAATGCCTCAGCCCAGATTACTTGTCCAAGCAGAGAGGCACTTGCACAGGAGCCCCAGTTGTAGCAGCCTGTTAAGGTGAGGCTTAATACCTTCTCATGCCTTCTGTGACATAGGGTACTGGCATAGCAAGATAGGATCAACCAGGGTCTTAAGTTCCACATACATAGGGGCCTGTAGACACACATGTCCTAGCTCAACCTTTCTAGCCCAAGCAAGAGGAAACTTTTCCAGCCACCAAGCAATATCCTCTATCTTTAGGGTTTTGGTCTCTAACAGTTTGTATTCTTCCTCCAGCCTAATAGTAAGGACCTGGACAGGTTCTTCAGTGGGTCCCCTCAATTGAGTGCCCTCAGAAAGGAAGTGGATCTGAGCCTCCAAATTGGAAAGCAAATCACCCAAATGGTATATGGGCAATCAGGGATGACCTTGAACAAGTGAGATACTTGACCCATGCCCAGATCCCCAACTCTTTGGGTAGTCCATGAATATTGTTTAGTCCCAGTGGCCCCTTGAACCCACTATTTTTTGCTAGAGACTGGCCCATCAGCTTGGAGGAGGACCAAGTATTGGACCCCAGTATCCACCAAGAATTTTCCCTCTATATTCAAGGTTACCTTGGGCTCGGGGTGGGGTTCTGGACAATGTCCTCCCTAGTTGCTGTCTTCCCCCAGGGCTAACACCTTTGCTGTTTGGGGGCACTTTTCCCAAGGCCTGGGATTTCCCACCCCCGGGCTTTCATTTGTTGGGGCACTCTCAAGCCCAGTGGCCCATCTATTTGCAATATGTACACTGGCCCTTTTCAAGGGGTTTTCTGTCTCTCTTTGGTTGGAGTCTCTTGTCTCTTCTTTCCCTAAGTACTGTAGTTAATATTCTCTGTAAATTCCTTTCCTATTGCTTTTCTTTTTCATCTCCCTTTCATCTTTTTCCTTTCTCTTTCTCTGCTCCTTCTCCTCCCCTGCCTCCCTGTTACAGTAGCCTTTCTCAGTAACCTGCACTAAATCCCTCAACAACTTATCCTGTAGTCCCTCTAGCCTCTGACGCTTTTTCTTTATATCTCTACTAGTCTGGTCTATGAAAGCCATAGTCACAGTAACTTTGTGCTCCTCACCACTGGGGTGGTAGGATGTATATTGGCGGAATGAGCCACTCTAGATAGGCAACAGTCAACTCGTTTGATCACTGTCTAACCTCAAGTACCTTGATCAAAATTGTAGGCCTTGAAACCTGCCAAAAGAGCCTGGCCATAGACCTTAAGGTACTCCTTACCTTCGGCTGAATTAAAGTCGCAATCAAGTTGGCTTAAAGGAAATCCTGCATCAATGATGGTTGGGTTTTCAGAGGGAGACCCCGTGTCCCAGGGCACATTCTTTTAGGCCTCCTTGAGGATCCTTTCTCTCTCCTCTGTGGTAAAGAGAACCCTCATAAGCTGTTGTAGATCATCCCAAGTGGGTTGATAAGTAAACAGGAGAGTTTTAAAGAGAGTAATCAAACCCTTGGGATTATCTGAGAAAGGGGGATGCTGAGACTTCCAATTGTATGGGTCAGCAGAGGACTATGGCCAATATTACATAGCCTGATTGCCATCCTCGTTTATGGGCCCGTAGTCTCAGAAGGGGAGTGGAACTGTTGTATTGGGTGAAGTGGTCTCTTTGCTCTGGGTCCTGGTTCCAAGAGTCTCTCCTTGCTCTCTCCACTTGCTGGGGTTGGAGGAATAGGGGGCAAAGGGATGCTTAGTGAGGGCTCAAGGGAGATCCTTGCGGAGGGGCCATGGGAACTGGAGCCATGGTAGGAGAGTAAGGATATGGAGGATCCATTAGTAGCAGATCTGCTGTGGAAGGGTCCTGGAGGATGTTTTTCTTTACAGACTTGCTGCTCTCTACAGGGTTCTTCTTCTTCATTGCCAGGGCCTGCGAGAGCATTGGAGACAAAAGCCTTTTGTCCAAGGGGGGGTGTCCTCCACTAGATCTTCTGAGGTAATTATGTAGGGTACTTGATCTGGGTGACCAAGGGACTGCTTTGATCACCTGCAAGTGGAGTATCCCCATGGGTGGCCACCCTACTCCAAAGGTCTGCCCATTTGGAGGAGTAGAAAGTAACTAACTTACCCTTCCTTACTACTACTGACAAGTTTTCTCCTCTTTTCGTAACGTCCGTCCAGTGGTTAACTTGGATGTTTAATGGAATAGATTCAGTCTGTCCCATGTTAAAAAATAACATCAGTCCAAGTCCAAGAGCACAGAGAAAGAAAATCAACCCACAGACAGTTGGCCCTGCCACAGGCTCAGAAACCAGATTATAGAAAGATTTGGTTGACTTCTGCCAATACTGTGTCTTACGATTTCCAAAAGGAGCAGAGTCCTCCCAACTCCCTCCAGGGTGCCTGAAGAGTCCACCAGACTCCCCATGATCATGGCATTAAGGCATGTTTGCTTGCACTGCACCAGACCAGAGGCTTTCCAGCCAATACCGTACTCTCGAGCCAAAAGTGAACGAAAAAGACAAACACAAGTAGGAGCCTGTTGCTCAGTCTTTTCCCTCCAATCAGTCCAGTTGGTGGTCACTCATGAGTCTTCTCGAATCTCAGACAAACCCCTAAATATAAGACCCTGACCCTTGGTCATGAGACACCCCTGAGTGAGACCCCTAGATACAGATTGGTGCAAAAGCAAGAGGTTTGTTTTCAGGCATGTCTGGGTAGACCTCAAGGAGAGTGACTAGAAGGTGACTCCGAATGGCTATTACAAGCAGTTTTTATACTTTTAGGGGCACAGGTTACATCAGCAAGGTTACAGTTCAAATTTATCAGGTAAGCATATTGACCTTTAAATCTACTGGCTAGCAAGCATGGGGCAGGTCATGACATGCATTTTAACTCTATCTGGGACTTTCCATCGGGACAGGTGACTATCAGTCAGTACATTCTGCAGCTTATCTTAGATATTTTTTACTCAAATATGTTCCTGTGGATGGAGAATGGAACTTGCCTACCCTTGACCCCAGATGGGAGGGGGTAAGGAGGGTGTGGGACTTGTAAAAAGCCCTTAGGGTCCTTCAGTCCCTCAATTTTACACAGATACATGAAATAACATACATATATGTGATACAACAGTAGAATCAATGCAGTCCTGTGGAGTAAAGAGGCCTAATTACAGGGAGGAGTCAAGAAAGAGGACACTTGGGCATTAGCAAAACTCTGCTTAAAATACATTCTTGTATGAGAATAACCTAGACAACAAAGTAGAACACACAATGACTATATGGAAAGAAAATTTAAAATAATGAAGTTGAGTTAATTTTTAGAGAATTTGGGGAAATTGAGAGGAGGTTGAAGCCTAGGGACAGTGCCACATATTGGTTAGTGTAGGGATTTGAGAAAGCATAAAGTTGGCCACCAAAACAAAGTAATGGAACAAAATTTATATAAGTAAATTTCAAAATGATATATATAATTCATATAGCCAAGAACCTGTATATTGCTGACATAATTAGGTAGAGTTTAGTAATAATTTATCATCTTCCATCAAATTATGAAAAATGATACATTTAGAGCATATATGACAAGTAATTTCCAGTGATTCAGACATTCAGATAAAAAGGCAAAATAAACTGAGGTAATAAAAAATGTAAATTATATATAAATCAAATATATATACAAGAGTTTAATATCTACATAAATATTTAATTATTGGTTAATGGAGAATGACAAATCAAGAGAAAACTGCACTTGGTTTTGAAATGCACAGGAATGCTTGTATAGCATTATTGAGAACAAAACTGAAAGCTTACACTATCAACACAACAAATAAATAAAAGCATAATACAGTCATTTAAAATAGAAAAAAAGAAAAACAAAACAAACAAACAAACAAACAAAAAACTATACTGTGACCACGAACAGAAAATTAAGGGGAATAATACTAACAATGATGAAATAGATGAAGGATTTTCAATATGTTATTAAAGAAAGTTATTCCTACACAGACTACACAGAAATTGAGAAGTTTATTTGCTTTACCCATTATAAACACTGATAACTCTTTTATTGAAAAAATTGGGGAATTCAGGCATCCTATAAATAAATCAACACATCTTTCAAATAGTTATTCAGTAGAATTTTTTCAACATACTCTACCATACTATTTCAAGTGATAAACAGCCCATTTCACTCAACATTGGGTTACTTATTTCTTTCATAGAACTCTCCACTACTAAATATGAGATAAAATATTTTTTCATGTTGACATTGTCCTCTTTCTACAATATTAAGTCCATAGACACACTTGTTATTACCTGTGTGTTTCTGTCATATATTGAGCAAATAAACTCATGCCCAGTGGTACAATCTACAGTATTTACTGAATGAATGCAAAATAAGTGAGCAAATGTACCAAATCTCTACATTCTCAAATATTAACCCCATTAGTTTCTCAAGTATTCCTGAGAAAACAATAAGATAAAGTTGTAAGCACACTCTGAAAATGTATATGTCAGTGTTAGAATAATAAACAACTAAACAATATATTAAATATTCACTAATAAGGAATAAGATAAACAAATTAGAATTGCATATCAATGGCACTCAATACCTTTACACATAGTAGTACCAAAGCATGTGAGTAATACTCTGTTACATTAACTGGTTGAAAATAGGTTGCTTAAAATTTACTTATTTTATAGAAATAATTGTTAAAATAGTAAACTAAGAGAATGATAAAATATTGTGTTAGGAGATCCTTTTTTGGGTGTGCATTAAAATTCTAAGCTCCCTCTTTGTGTGCTCCCTTTTCCTTTCAGCCATAATCTTTTAGCTGGAATGAGTAATATTCAGTGTTGTAAGTTTTTAAACATTTATTTTAGTTTTAATTATGTATAAGTGCATGTCTCTGTGTGTGAGTATGTGCACGAGTGGACATTTAGAAAGAGACCAGAAGAATGTGTCATAGCTCCTAAAGTTGGAGTTACAGGCATTGTGAATCACATGAGTGTTATACATGGTCTTAACTTTTGGACGATTTCTCCAGTCCTGAGCATTAAGATTTTATTACCTAAAAAATCATATGCAAAAAAACCTGATCATTTTAGATGTCTAAGAAAAGCTCCTTTTGGATCAAGTACTAATTTAAAAACAAATCTTTATGTTTCCTTGTATATCAATGGTTTGTGAAGCCAGGAGAGAAAATAATTTCTGAGTAGTTTAATGTTATCTGTAAGGACACATAAACTTAAAATGATATATAACATTGAGAGTGCAGAGGTATTTAATAGCATGATTCTGCCCTTCAAATTATTAATGAGAAACCAGTTAGCAACTGAAACATGAAAACAGTCAGGGACTCACAAATCAGCTCCCAGGAACCCTGAATCTGTTGGCATACATTTGCTGCTTTTATCCATTATCAGTTCAATGCACTCTCAAGCCAATTTCATGGAGATAAAAGGCTGAATATCTTATTACTGGCTCCCTTGAGCCTTGTGGCCAAATCTTTTTGTGATTTGAGCTTAATTACCTTGAAAGAGGTGCATCAGTTTTATGAGGTTTCAAATAAAAAGAAGATTTTGGTAGCCCCTTGTGTGGAACTGTTCTACAGATTGAATTCTAAACAATTGTCACTGCTCCATTTTTTATAAGAGACACATGGTTCATTTCTTTAAGTAACATAATGCCAAGTAAAATGGTCTTTCTGGAGACCTAATTAATTTCACATATTATTAAAGTAAAAATAATTAAAGTTCTTCTTGATGAAATATGCCTAGAGAATGCCTATAAAGTGATGCGACTCTTAAGGTACTTAAATTTCTCTTATGGAAAAAAAATAAATCTTTCATTTTCATAATAACTTTCAAGATTTTAACTATTGATGTGAATTCATTTAACATTTAAACCTTCAGAACATTGTACTTCAAGGCGAAAGTTGACCATCATGCTTAAATGCTTTTTGGATCCTGGGGCCCCATTGTTTTTATAATCACTGCTACTCACAGTTCATCAGACTTAAGAAGTAAAAAATACATGGTATTTTCTATGAGTTACTGTGAAAT
Source organism: Rhynchomys soricoides (assembly GCA_019843965.1). Classification (NCBI taxonomy): domain Eukaryota; kingdom Metazoa; phylum Chordata; class Mammalia; order Rodentia; family Muridae; genus Rhynchomys; species Rhynchomys soricoides. The sequence continues at coordinate 1,847,991 of JADRCH010000322.1, read as the reverse complement.
GATAGGTATGCCACTTATGGGTGCCAAGGCTAGATTACTAGATTGCTTCCTTAATGACTCTTTTTTTCTTCATAAAAGGCGTTTGTACTTTCTGCCTACTCATTGTAGAAGTTTCAAATGGATCTCTTGATTATTATGCTTATACAATTTTTGTAAGTAATTTAGCAGTTTAATTTTCTTAAAAATTTGAAAGAAATTTTGTAGAGGTTTGGAAATTTAGAATTCAAGTCAGAGAAAAAGCTAGAATTACTGTCCAAAGAATGTGTGTGTTGGCTTCCATTATGTCTAAAACAGATCACCCACACGACTGAATACTGAACTAGGCTTGCAACATGAAGTGAAAGTGAAATCCATTCCATAACAACTCTTCAGTTAAAGAATTGTAGAAAATAAAGTGACTAATAGGATTTTGTCTTCACCCAACAAGCTTGCCAGTAATGCTGGAGTGCCAAGACAAGATCTTGTTGAGAACCAACTGGTGGGTATTTTATGCTTAACTGAAGTCTGTGGTCTTAGATCTGTTTTGATCCTTTGTGATTACTATGGATTTTCTTGAAATGATTTGACATATATCGGCTCACATCATAAAATTTGACACTTGGTAATATATACTATTCCTCCATTCTATTTTACAACTTAAATGTGTATGTATTATTAAAAAAAATATTACATATACTATCCTTTAAAAAAATGAAAAGAAAGTCAGGTAATGTCAGTAGAGGCAATAGGATCTCACAGTTCCAGGCCAACCTAGTCTACACAGGGGATTCCAGGACAGAAAGTGATACATACAGAAAACCTGTCTCAAAAAAGAAAAAGAAAAACAAACAAGTAATCAAACAAACAAACAAACAAGCCAAACAATAACATTAAAATTTCTGGAAAACTATTCATAACCTAGGTTCAGTAATTTTGAGATAACTTAAATATTCTACAAAACTTCTTGATTATGCATATCTCAGCACATAATGTAGCATTTTATCATTTTGTCATTTTAAGCAACCATGCAAATTGTTAATGTAAAAAACAATATTGTTATCAAAGATAAGCATATCTAACAGCTTCCTCATTAGTTAAACAGATTGATGCTCATTTTAACTTGATACATTCTTTTCCTTTACATAGTATGATACCAGTTGTTTATGGATAAATGAGTAATGACTAAGTAGCATTTAAATATATATTTGACAAAAAGCTACATAAATATATTCTCAAAGCTCCCTGTGATTTTTTTTTGCTGCTATTATATCCATTAAAATAACATGGAAGACATCATAAGTCTGTCTTTTGTAATCAAACTGAAGGTAATATCAGATTGTGAGTAAGAGTGGTACCATGTTCATTCTTTTGTGACTGCATTACCTTTCTCAGGATGATATTTTCAAGTTCAATCCATTTGTCTAAGAATTTCATAAAGTCATTGTTATTAGCCCAAAAGTTCAAAATACCCAAGAGTCACTTTGCAGCAGCCGTAGGGCTGAGTGTGAGGTAGGTTCAATCCCACGTATGCTTTTTGGTTGATGGATAAGCCTCTCGGAGCTGTTCAGGGTCCAGGTTAGTTGACACTGTTAGTCTTCTTACGGAGGGAGTCCTTTTCCCTTCTAATCTCTCAATCCTTCCTCTAACTCTTCCACAGTAAATGCTGAGCTTCATTTCATGTTTGGCTGTGGGTCTCTACATTGGTTTCAGTCAACTGCTGAATGGGACCTCTCTCCTGTCTGCAAGTATAACAAAGTGTCATTTATAGTGTCAGGGATTGGTTCTTGCCCAAGGAATGGAGCTCAAGTTGGTCCAGTCACTGGTTGTCTATTGCTTCACTCTTGACTCCATCTTTGTCCCTATACTTCTTATAGTCAGGACACATATTGGGTTGAAGGTTTTGTTGGTTGGTGTCCTTATCCCTCTACTGGGAGTCCTTCCTGGCTACAAGAGGTGGTCACTTCAAGCTCCATATTCCCTACTGCTAGGATCCTCAGCTCGAGTCACCCTCATAGACTCCCTTGAGTCGTCCCCATCCAAAGTCTCTAATTTTAGATATTAGCCCACAGCTAGATGTAGGGTTGGTGAAGATATTTTCCCAATCTGCAGGCTGTCCTTTTGTCTTATTGATGGTGTCCTTTGCCTTACAGTAGGTTTTCAGTTTCATGATGTCCCATTTATTAATTGTTGATCTTAGAGCCTGAGCTATGGGTATTCTGTTCAGGAAGTTGTATCTTGTACCAATGCTTTCAAGGCTATTTGGTTTTGTGTTGAGGTTATCTACTTGGACTTGAGTTTTGTGCAGTGTGATAAATACAGAATGATTTGCATTCTTCTACATGCAGACATCTAGTTAAACCAGCACCATTTGTTTGAGATGCTTTCTTTTTTTTCCATTGTATGGTTTTGCCTTCTTTGTCAAAAAGAGTTAAAAAAAACAAACAGAAATCAAAGAAAATGACAACAACAAGCGTTCTTAGTTGTGTGGGTTTATTTTTGGGTATTCAATTCTACACAGTTGTTTAACCTGTCTGTTTCTATACCAATACATTGTAGTTACTATTGCTCTGAATTGCAGCTTGAAATCAGGGATGGTGATACTTCCAGAAGTTCTTTTATTGTACAGGATTATTTTAGCTATCTTGAGGCTATTGTTTTTCCCTCATGAAGTTGACAATACTTCTTTAAATGTCTATAAGAAATTGTGTTAAAATTTTGATTGGAATTCCATTTAATCTGTAGATTGCTTTTGGTAAGATTGCCACTTTTAGTGGGTTAATTCTACTGATTCATGAGATCTTTCCATTTCTTAAACCTTCATCAATTTTTATCTCAGAGATTGCAGTTATTGTTATACAGGTCATTCAGTTGCTTGTTTAGAGTAAAAAATAAGATTTTTATATATTTATTTACAGCTATGATGAAGTGTGTTGTTTCTCTGATTGTTAGAAGCCACCTAGGAAAGGCTATGACAAGCAAGTGAGTTTTCTGGAGATGAGCCTACCAAGTGAGAGCCTACCATTTTGCATAGCTGTGATGGGTGTGCTCTGAGAATTCAGGATCCTTAGAAACTTCATCCTAGGATTGCTGCTTGCTGCTGTTATGCCTTTTTTGTCACCATTACATGGCTAATGTTTCCTGGACATTAGCCCACCCTATTGGGCAGATTTCCTGCAGAAGCAATATGAAGATGTACTTTCATACAGAAATGGTGCATAGATGAATGTTTGAATCATAATTCCTGATATGATTTTATAGAATTCCAAAATTGATATAAGAAATCTCAAGAACTATAGAAAATAAAAGTTGCAAATAGTGCTCTGTGTACCTGCATGTGTCACGGGCTAATTGCACTAAGAAAAGGAAGCAGGCTTGGAACAATTAGTTTTTAAATTATTTTATTTATTCACATTACATCTGTTTCTTCCCCTGCTGGTTGCCCTTCCACAGTTCCTCAATCCATTTTACATCCTGCTTGTCTTCAAGAGGGTGCTCCCTACCACCAGTCCTCCCTCTTCCTTGGGACCTCAGGTATTTCTAGGATTCTGCACATCTTTTCCCACTGAGGCCAGACCAGACAGTCCTCTGCTATATATGTGACAGGGGCCACTGACCAGCTCCTGTATGCTGCCTGGTTTGTGGTTCACCCTTGGGAGCTCTGTGGGGTCCAGGTTAGTTTAGATGGCTGGTCTGTTTACGAGGTTGCACTCCCCTTCAGCTTTTTCAGTCCTTCCCCTAATTCAACCTTAAGGGCACACAACTTCAGTTCAATGGTTGGGTGTAAATATCTGCCTCTGTCTAAGTCAGTTGGTGGTAGAGTCTTTCAGAGGACAGCCATACTAGGCTTCTGTCTTCAGTCTCTTTCCCATTTTTGTTCCTATAGTTTTTTTAAACAGGAGCAGTTCTGGGTCGGAAATTTCTATTGTAGGTTAGTAACCTTGTCCCTCCACTTGAGGACCTGTCTGTCTACTGGATGTGGACCCTTTGAGTTCCCTCTCCCTATTGTTGGACATTTTGGCTACAGTAACCCCCACCAAGTCCTGAGAATCTCTCACCTCCTAGGTTTCCAGTACTTTCTAGAGGGTCTCCCTACCTCTCAAGCCCGAGGCTGCATTCTCCTGGTCCTCTGGGCATCTCTCCTGTCCCTACCACACACCAGATCTTGTTGTGCTTTTCTCCTCACCTCTCTTACCAAGGTCCCTCCCTCCCTCTTCTTCCCATTATTATTTTGTTCCTCCTTCTTAGTGGGATAAAAGCTTCCTTTCTCGGGCTTTTCTGCTTGTTACACTTCTTAACAGTCTGTTGGTTGAATCCAAAGTTTTCTGTACATTTTGGCTACTATCCACTTATCAGTGAGTACATACCATGCATGTCTTTTTGGGACTGCGTTAGCTCACACAGGATATTATTTTCTAGCTTCATCCATTTCCATGCAAAATTCATGATGCCCTCATTTAATGTACCTCCTGTAAATGTACCACATTTTCTGTATCTATTCTTCCCTTGAGGGACATCTGGGTTATTTCCAGCTTTTGGTTATTACAAATAAGGTTGCTATTAACATAGTGGAATGCTTGTCCTTGTGGTATGGTGGGGAATATTTTGGGTAAACATCTGCCTTAGTTAGGGTTTTACTGCTGTGAACAGATATCATGAACCAGGCAACTCTTATGAGGACAATATTTAACTGGGGCCAGCTTACAGGTTCAGAGTTTAAGCCCATTATCATCAAGGCAAGTGCATGGCAGCATCTAGGCAGGCACAGTGAAGGCAGAGCTGAGAGTTCTATATCTTCATCTGAAGGCTGCTAGCAGAACACTGACTCCCAGGCAGCAAGGACTGGTGAAGGTCTTAAAGCCCACACCCACTATGACACACCTACTCCAACAAGGCTACATATCCAAATAGTGACACCTGGGTCAAGTATATTCAAACCAAGAAAAAGCACAAGTGTAGTTTACCTGGGTCTTCCAATATTCTGAGGAACTACCAGATTGATTTCTATAGTGACTGTATCAGTTTGTAATCCTACCAGCTATGGAGGAGTGTTCCTCTTTCTCCACACCCTTGCCATCATGAGCTGTTACTTCAGTTTTTTGATCTTAGCCATTCTGATTAATGAAAGGTTGACTCTCAACATCATTTTCATTTTCATTTTTCTGATGACTAAGGACTTTGAACATTTCTTTAAGGGTTTCTCATCCATTCGAGATTCTTCTGTTGTGAATTTTCTATTTAGATCACTCCCCCCTCCCCAAGGGGTATTTAGTTTTTGGATGTTAACTACTTGCGTTCTTTATATATATAGGGTTAATGACGATTTTTTTTTCAATCTGTAGGTGGCCAATTTGTCCTATTGATGATTTCTTTTGCCTCACAGAAGCTTTTCAGTTTCATGATGTCCCATTTATCAATTGTTGATCTTACAACCTGAGCCAGGCTGTACTGTTTAAAGAAATTTTCTCCTGGAAATGAAATTGGCCTGAAGTTCTCTTTCTTTATTGTATTGCTGTGTGATTTAGGTATTAGAGAAACTGTGCCTTCATAGAATGAATTAGGAAGTGTTTCTTCTGTTTCTATTGTGTAGAATAGTCTGAGGAGTAATTGTATTAGTTCTTCTTTGAAGGTCTGGTAGAATTCTGCACTAAAACTATCTGTCCCTGTACATTTTTTGGTTGGGAGGATTTTAATGATTATTTCTATTAGCTTAGGGGATAGGGGAATGTTTAGATAGTTTACCTGATCTTGATTTAAGTTTGGTAGGTGGTATCTATCTAGAAATCCATCCATTTCATCTTGATTTTCCTGTTTTGTTGAGTATAGGCTTCTGTAGTAGGTTCTGTTGATTTTTTCTTTTCTTAAATTTTATCATTTTCCCTTTTTATGTCTCCATTTTTATTTCTGAGTTTGACTATTTCTTGCTGTCCTCTTCTCTTGGCTGTGCTTGCTTCTTTCTGTACTAGAGCTTTCAGGTTGCTGTTAAGTTGCTTGTATGGTATTTCTCCAATTTCTTTATGAAGGTACTTAGTGCTATGAATTTTCTTGTTAGCACTGTTTTCATTGTGTCCCATAAATTTGGGTAATTTGCATCTTCATTTTCATTGAATTCTATAAAGTCTTTGATTTCTTTATTTCTTCCATGACCAATTTATCATTGAGCAGGGAGTTGTACAGCTTCCATGAATATGTGGGATTTCTGTTGTTTTTATTGTTATTGAAGTCCAGCTTTAATCCTTTGTGATCTGATAGAATGAATGGCACTATTTCAATCTTATTGTATCTGATGACTCTTGATTTTTCCAATTAAATGGTCAATTTTGGAGAAAGTTCTATGAGGTACTGAGAAAAAGGTATATTGTCTTGTTTTGGGGTAAAATGTTCTGTAGATATCTGTGAATTCCCTTGGTTCAGAGTTTCTGTTAGTTTCACTGTCTCTCTCTTTAGTTTCTGTTTTAATGACCTGTTCATTGGTGAGAATGGGGTGGTAAAGTTTCCCACTATTAATGGGTATGGTTCAATGTGTGTTTTGAGCTTTAGCAAAGTTTCTTTTATAAATGTGGATGGTCTTGCATTTGGGCCATAGATATTCAGAATTGAAGCTTTCTCCTGGTTGATTTTTTCTTTAATGATTATGAAGTGTTCTTCCCCATCAAATTTTTGTTGAAAGTCTATTTTATTGAATATTAGAACGGCAACTCCAGGTTTTATCTTGAGATTATTTGCTTGGAAAACTTCTTTCCAGCACTCTACTTTGAGGCAGTGTCTGTCTCTGTCACTGAGGTGTATTTCCTGTATGTAGCAAAAGCCTGGATCCTGATTAGGTATCCAGTCTGTTAGCCTTTTTTTTTTTTTAATTGGGAATTGACTCCACTGATGTAGAGAAATATTAAGGACTATTATTTGTGTTGCTGGAGGTGACATTACATATGTGTGAATCTCTTCTTTTGGGTTTTTTTTGTGGGGGTAGAAGTTTCGTATCTTGTGTTTTTTTGGTTATAGTTATCTTTTTTGTGTTAAGAGTTTTTCCTCTAATATCTTCTGTAGGACTGGGTTAGCAGAAAGATTCTATTTAAATTTGGTTTTGTCATGGTATATCTTGGTTTCTACATCTATGGTGATTTAAGAGTTTTTCTGGGTAGAGTGTCTTGGCTGGAATTTGTGTTCTCTTTGGGTCTGCATGATATCTGTCCAGGATCTTTCAGCTTTTAGAGTCTCTGTTCAGAAGTCTGGTATAATTTTGGTAGCTCTGCCTTTATATGCTACTCTGCCTTTTACCCTCACCTTTCTTTAGGTTAGGAAAGTTTTCTATGATTATGTTCAAGATATTTTATTGTCCTTTGAGCTGGGACTCTTCACACACTTTTATTCCTATCATTCTTAATTTTGATCTTTCGATTGTGTCCTGAATTTCCTGAACACTTTTGTTTTTCCTTTGATTGACATGTCAATATCTTCTATGGTATCTTCTATACCTGAGACTCTCTCTTTTATCTCTTATATTCTGTTAGTGGTGCTTGCATCTGTAGCTCTTAATCTCTTTCCTAAGTTGTCCATCTCTGGGGTTGCCCCCGTTTGTGTATTCTTTATTGTTTCTATTTCCATTTTTAGGTCTTGGACCATTTTGTTCAATTCCTTCACCTGCTTGATTGTATTTTCCTGTATTTCTTTAAGGAAGTTATTTATATCCTTCTTAAATGTCTCTATTATCTTTATGAGATGGGATTTTCTAACAGAATTTAAGTGAACTGGGTTTCGAAGATGCCAAACTGTGTAGGGCTCTGAGCTTATATTCTTGTGCTTGCCTTTTACCATCTGGTTATCTCTGGTTTTAACTGGCCTGGGCACCTCTGACTGTAGCTGGTCTCCTTGGAGGCAGGTAGAGCCTTGTGGCCTAGATGAGAGCTGGTCTCCTGGGAGGCAGTCAATGTTGTTTCTAGCTGAGGGGAGATCCTGTGTCTCTGGTAAGAGCAGGCCTCCTATGTCCCTAGGTAGAGCAGAAGCCCTGTGTTCCTGGCGAGGGCAACATTTTTGGGAGACAGGCAAGCTCTGGGCTTCAAGGGCCGGATCTGCCCCATTTGTAGATGGAGGTGCAAACTGGAAAGACTATTCCCTGGTTAAGGTACACCTCCTGTGTCACTGGTTATTGCAGACCTCCTGGGAGACAGGCTGGCTGTGTGTCTGGTTACTGCATACCTCTTAGGAGACATTCAGGCTTTAGGGTGTGGAATGGTATGAGGTAGCTAATGTGGCCTGGGTCAGAAGCAGAACTGAAGGGAGGTCAGAACAAATTTTAGATCAAGGAAAGCATTCCTTATAGGTTAGGAACAAAACCATTATTTGTTAACTAAAGGTTATAAACTGGGAATGGACTATTTATTGTAGCTGCAAAGACAGAAAAATAAATGATAGACTAGGCTATCTGTATGAGACTTCAAAATAACTCAACACTAGGTACAAGGTTTGTCTCTTGACAAAACCATGCTAACTTATAACACAAAAATTATTGCTTTAAACTTATAATGAATTTATGGAGCTAGTAACAAATAAAGAATGTTTAGACAGGTACTGTTCTTACTGGAAAGATATAATCAGTTGTCCCAGTAAGTATAAATACTAAGAATTACAATAAGGAGAGATTTAGTTAGCCCTTTTCTTTTTAAGCCCGTATGTGTGTCTTTCTGTGTGCCTAAATTTTCTCTTTTTCCTTTCTTTCTTTCTCTTTCTTTCTTTCTTTTCTATTCTTTTTCCTCTGGTTCATGGTTAACAAACTACACACCTTTTGCCTGGGCAGGGACCCTTAAGGCAGAGAGAAAACAACCTTAATATCTATTCTTCTTTTCTTTTATTTCTTTTCTCTTATAAAGAAAAATATTTAATTGAGACTGGCTTACACTTTCAAAGGTTTTGTTCATTATCATCATAATGGGAAGCATAGCAGCATCCACACAGACAAAGTGCTGGAGAAGGAGCTAAGAGTTCTACTTCTTGATCTGCAGGCAGCCAGAAAGAGACTCTTTCACACTGGGCAGAGTTTGAGCACTAGAAACCCTCAATGCCCATCTACACAGTGACACACTTCCTCCAACAAGGCCACCCCTCCTCATAGTGCCACTTTTTGGGTCAAATAGATTCAAACCACTACATATACTCAGGAATAACCATAAAGTCTGTCTCCTCTCATACCTGAAATTCTAGAAAGAGTATAGGACTTCAAATGCTTTTTTGTTCATAAGACTATTTGTATGTTGATCACGTCTCTCTTTTCTTATACCTCCCTTATCTTCACCCTCTCCCACTTCCAATTGCTCCCTTTTGATCTAGACAATTTCACTTTGACTTTCACGTCTTATTTACATCGAAGATTTGTGTGTATGTATATAAAATCTAGGAAACACAAATGAAAGAAAATAAGTGCTTTTCCTCTACCAGTCTTCTGATGATATACTGTACCTTTTCCAGATCTGTCTTTTTGATAGATGACCAATGCGTCAGCAGTGCCAATGAGGGGATTGTTTTCAGAACTCCTTTCTAATAATGCAGACCAGTGTCTAACATGGAAAATTTCCGCACATAGTTTTCCCCAACAAGGGTAAGATTACCTGGTAATTTTCTCACAACCACTAATTAGTTTCTATTATTATTATTATTTATTATTATTATTACTATTACTATTATTATTACTGTTATTTTAACTTTTTCATTTTTTATTGGTTATTTTATTTATTTACATTTCAAATGTAATCCCCTTCTCAGTTTTCCCTCCACAACCCCCTATACCCTCCCTCCTGCCTCTGTGAGGGTGATCCCCCTACCCCCCGCTCACCCACTCCTGCCTCAGTGCCCTAGAATTCTCCTATCCTAGGTTATCAAGCCTCCACAGGACCAAGGGGCTCCCCTCCCAGTGATGCCAGATAAGGCCATCTTCTGCAACATATGCGGCTGGAGCCATGGGTCCCTCCATGTATACTCCTTGGTTGGCGGTTTAGTCCCTGGGAGCTTTGGGGTGTCTGGTTGGTTGATATTTTTGTTCTTCCTATGAGGTTGCAAACCCCTTCAGCTCCTACAGTCCTAGTACTAACTTCCCCTTGGGGTTCCCGAGCTCAGTCCAATGTTTGGCAGTATACATCCACATCTGTATTTGTCAGGGTCTGGTAGAGCTTCTCAGGGACAGTTATACTTGGCTCCTGTCAGTAAGCACTTCTTGGCATCAGCAATAGTGCCTGGGTTTGGTGTCTGCAGATGGATCCCTAGGTGGGACAGTCTCTGGATGGCCTTTCCTTCAGTTTCTGCTCCACTCTTTGTTCCTGCATTTCCTTTTGACAGGAAAAATTCTGGATTAATATTTTTGAGGTGGGTGGGTGGCCCCATCCCTCACCTGGAGGCCATGTCTAGCCACTGGATATAGATATAGCCACTGGATATACTGTCTCCCTGGGGAAAGGGGAAGTGGAGGAAGTCACTACAAAGTGTCAGATGCCAGGGACCCAGAGGTTCCCAGGAAGCAACAGGGAGGATATTTGCTGAAGTACTAAACCTTATTTGCTTATTCCCCTGATTCTTTTAGCAGTTTTATTGCCAGAGCCCAGTGACGTTGTGCCCTAGAATAGCGAGAGAAAGAGTTGAAGTGCCAGAAGCCAGACGCTTTTGGCCCCAGAATTTCAAGAGAGAGTTAAATTGCCAAAAGCTATGAGCTTCTGGCCCCCAGAACAATAAAAGAAAGTTGTAAGGCAAGAGGTACTCACTCTTTAGCCTTCCATAGAGGCTGTGTCTCACATCAGTACCACAATGCTAGCATGGGATCCTGGCACCTGTTTGGTTTCTCAGCCAGTTTATTATTTGTATAAAGGAGGGCTACTGATTTTCTCTTTAGTTAATATTAGAATATTTTAATTCAGATGATATAGCTAAAGAACAGCAAACACTGCAATTAAAAATGCTGTTCAGGATGCCTGTAACAGAGTAGGAATTAAAATCAAAGGAATAGAGGTTGAAATTGAGTGAAGGATATCCCAAAGGCTCAGCTTTCTTCAAGTTATGAAAATTCTACTGCTGTCAAGCAGGATTTGTTATAACTTACTTTATTTCATCAAATAGCATTCATTGGGTGTCAGTTTAATTGAGAAAATGCCACTTTAAATAAGATAAGCAAGGTCTTTTTACCTCGGCATTGCAGATTGAGAAGGAATATTATAATTTTCAGAAATCAGTACCAAAAATGACTATAACCAAATCACACTGCAAAACTCTGTACAGGTAAGATACTGGGAGTCAACTTAGATGGTGGGTATAGGCACTATTTTTCATGGTAAGGAGCTTTGAAAACAAGTGTAAAACACAGAGAGAAAACTGATAGAGAACACACGATGTATTACATTAATTAGCATTACTAATGTAGAAAAAGTGATTTATTCAGATTGGCTCCCTATCACAAATGGCATTGCCTATCCGAAGGTCCCAGCCCCCAACCAGTGGTGAGTATAAGAATATATACAGCAAGTGTCTTTCACCACTCCTTTACTCTCATCTTAGTACAAGTTCAAAATCACTGTCATTTCTCACTGAAACCCTGGGACACTGCCTTGATGACCTTCTCAGCAGCATTCTTAGTTCATCCACATACTTCCTCACATACTAGACAGACTAACTCTTAAATGTAAGCCTGGTCAGGTTGATGGGTTTTTATACAGAACACAGAGAAAACTCAGCTGTTAATTTCATGCAGAGTGAAGTTCAAGATATTGTAAGATTTAGCTTGAACACCACATGTAACTCTTCATATACCACAGTCTTTCTTTTCCTCTATATCCCTTTACTTCAGAGTCTCTAGCTAACTGTCCTTCCTGGTTGTTCACCAACGGAAGTGTTCCTACCTCAGTGTCTTTGTTCTTGGAAATTTCCTCAGTCTGAGACATTCTTCTCCTCATGAGGCTAGCAAACTTAAACCTTTTTAAGTTCTCAACTGAAATATATATTGATAGGTTCAGCTTGGCTAATCCTACTTGAAATTGTAAATAGTTCCAGTTTCTTTTCCCCATTTTTATAACTTCCTTAATTTTTTATAGCAATGAATTATATTGTGTATATCATAGAGTGATATATAGTACTCATTTTATATATTAGAACAATCCTTGCACACAGCAGGTTTTTGCCTAATATTTTCTAAAAGTAAAAGAAATACTGGGTGAAAGGAAACATTGAATCTCACAATATTAATGATGAAGCCATTCTTTATTATAAAATTCCTGAAATATGAAATTGAATATTTCATATTTACATATAATTTTTAAAAATAAATTATTTATATTAACACAAAGTAATGTGTTTCATTGTGGCATTTTCATAAATTTGTGGCAATGTACAATGTTAATATTTATTCCAACTGACTGCCTTCTCCCATGACCAATTCTTCCTTCTGCCTGGTACCCTTTTTTCCCTTAAACAGTCTCTCCTGACTTATTATCTCATATATTCTATGTCACTCACTTTCCCCATCTTTTAAGATTTTGTTTTTTCCCAACATCATTCTCTTTCTAACCCCATGGTTTATATATGTATTCATGAGATATACACCTATGGGTGATACTTAAATTCTGGTATACAAGGCACACATACAACATTTATATATACATGCATACATATAAATCTACTTTCTGAAATGATGTGGTTGTCTTTTTGAGTCTGACTATGTCACTTAACCTCATCATTTCCAGATACATGCATTGTGAGATTTGTCTCACAATTTTTTTTCTGGCTTTTTGTATACAATGCCATTGTTTGTATGCACCATAATTTTGTTAATTGACAGAAAAATAGTCTTCTGTTAATGAATATCAAGGCTTGTTTACATGAATCATAGCTCAATAAATAGCAAGATCTCTGCTATACTTACTCAGAGCCCTTCAAGTATTTACTCATGAGTGCTGAGATCACGCAGTATTTCTATCATTTGATTTTTGAAAATTCTATGTTGATTTATATGTAGTGGATATAGCAACTTGTATTCTGACTAGCACTGTATGAATGATATCCCTTTCCCAATATCCTTGTCAACATTTGTTGACATGTGTTTTCTTGATAACTATTCTGTTAAGGAAATATTTGAGATGAATTATCAAAGCAAATTTCTTTTTCTTTGTTCTATATCTTTCTTTTCTCCTTTCTTTTTCTCTCTTTCTTTCTTTCTTTCTTTCTTTCTTTCTTTCTTTCTTTCTTTCCTTTATGATTAAGGATTTTTCCATGACAGGGAGTGCAAAATCTGACTGCTCAGTTGTCTGTGCTTCTGTAGGAGGGCATGGTGGTGTCCATGGTCCTTGTTGCAGCCAGGTGCTGCGCTGGCATCTGTGGTCACTGTTACTGCTGGAGCCTAGGTTGATGTCCATGATCTATACTGCCATAGGAACCATGTTGAGGACTGTATTTCCTGTTGCCTTTAGAGGCTCTGTGGATATTTGTGGTCCATGCTGCTTCTGCTGGAAACTATGTGGAAGTCCATGATACATGCTGTTTCTGTCTTTTATAAGTAGAGATGTTTCATTTGCAGTTACAGTAGACTTATAATTGAGAGTGAGAGACATTGAAGGCCTCTGTGACAGGCTCACCCCCCCTCTCCAATAAAGAAACAGTCTAGACAGGAAGCTATTGAAGTGAGCCTTTAAAACCTATGACAAATATGCTTAAGTGTCATTGGTGGCCTCTGGAGGGTGTGGTGGGGTGAAAAATGAGGAGACACTCAGTTATCAATTAGGGGCTGGCCACTGGGAGTTTGGCCATGCTCCAGTGAATATATAGGCAACAGAAATGGAATTGGTATAGTTCCTTCTCTTTGTTATGGGGGGTGTAAAGGTAGGAGAGTGAAACTTATTAATGGGAAGCAAGTATGAACAGGGTACTTTGTATGAAATTCCCAAGTACTCTATAGAGATATTGTGTTGAGAGGGGAAAATTAAAGAGAAAAAAAAAAGAAATGTAACACCTTTCTCACATCTTAGCCAAAGTACAAAATTATATGGATATAATTGTAAAACTATAATTATGAACAAATTTCAAAAAAGTATTTATAACTAACCAGAATTACAATCCATTCTTTCTACTTTGTGTTTGTGGTATAAGATGTCATCTCTGAGCATCTTGTTCCCTCAGCCGAGCATGCCACTTGCTGCCGTGCATCCCCACTATGATGGACTCTTAGTCCTTTGGTACTCTAAGCCCAAATAAACTCTTTCTTCCATAAAAAGAATGAATGTTGAGCACTTTATTCAAGTATTTGCTGGCACTTTGTAGTTTTCTATTAAGAACATTTGATTTCAGCTCATTAATACCACTTACTGATTAGATAACTTGCTTTATAGGGGTTTAATACTCACTATTCTTTTCATATTCTGAGTATAAATCTGTCTAGCTACTACTTTTTTTGCAAAGTGTTAATTCTACTATTTCATAGAGAGTTTCTTCATTATCTTCTTATTTTATTTGCAGTTCAGACACTTTTAAATTCATACAACCTTGTGTTTAATGTCTTGGGAACATTCTTTATGCTACTGAATATGTTTCCAAAAACTTTTGTCTATGCTGAAGGTGTTTATAAGATATCAGAGTTTTTATTTTTGGATGTTTTGAGTCTTTTTAATACTTACATATAAAGAAAACTTGCCTTCGTTCTTTCCTTATTTGTGTTCTTGTCTTATAACCAGTCTTTGAATAGTGCATGAAATAAATCAACTTTAAGCAATTTGGCCTAATTTTGCTATAAATTGTTATTATAAACTAAGCACACATCAATTTTACAGTAATATTCTTATTTAGTTCTGTCTGTCTCTGTCTCTCACTCTCTAAAACAAAATGGCCTCTAACAATTCTTTTAAAAATCCATTTGTAAAAAGAATAACAGAGTCAGTGTAGAATGTGATAAATCAGCTATCTTTTGGATTACCTTTAAGACAATCCCCTCTCAGGCAATAAAGACTTCCAGCTCAATTTCCTGTAATAGACACAAGTTTTCCCCTGAATGAAATTCTGCTTATTTGTGGAAAAGAGAAGACAGACACTTTTAATAGATATTGTCCTTTCATGACTTTACTATGTTTGCAGATTGCTTTGGAAATATGAATTTTAGGTGGAAGAAAGACATTAACAATTGAGGTATTTAGTAGAAGTAAAAGGGTAAAATGTACATTTTGAACAAAGAGGCAATCTCTTTCCTCATAGCTCTGGGGTTATCAGGATGTCATTAGCAGCTTTTCACTACATAAATGTTTTCAAACAAAATAAGCTAAATGAACAGCAAGGTGAATGCAGTTCATTTCCAAACCCTTACTTAGCTTTGCTTGAAAATTGCAAAGGAAAAAATGGTTCCATTTAAAATCTTCCAAACATGGTAGACTTCCAATCTTCCATCTGCATCAAATCAAGTTGTGTTTTTACATAAGTTAGGTTTTATAGTATTTGGGTCAAATCTTGTTTTTAGAATGCTGCAGAGTAACATATATCACACATTTCTGGTTTGCTTTATTTTCCTAATGGTACAGAGTAAAAGCAAATCTTGTACATTTTACTTTGTTAAAGGGTTTTTTTTTGACACCCTGAAGAGATGTTCTATGATACCAAAACAAAAAAAAATAGAGATTTGATGAAAGAATATTTAGGAATCAGGCACTATTAACCTTCATTATTTCACATGAATGAGCAGAAGTTTCTCAGTAATATAGACAATTATACAATGTTTACTTACTAAGCACTTTTGAGATGCAGACTATTAGGAAATTTTTGGAATATGATTCAAACACTGGATTGATACTGTTCTTAATTTTCTGGAAAGAACTACTGTTTCCCTACAGTCTGCCCAGTCCAGATCAATAAATAAACAAAACAATTAAATGATTATTTCATAGTAATTATTAATAATAAAGAAATATTATCCTATATATATGACATATATACACACACACACACTACATCAAATATGTATAATAAGCATATATATAAGATGCTTAAAAGCTTAATATATCTATCTGGCTATGTTATATAGCACTATTTTCTCCAAATGGGAATATAAAAAGCTATCAAAAATATATTCTAGTCTGCTTAAGTGGTAGTGAATCTGTGATTTCCAGATCTAAAGCTTTAAAGGCTTATATAAGTATATACACATATATAACATTAACAATTTTTATAGTATCAAACTTTTTATAGTTTTGAAATTTTGTTGTTATAAAAGATAAATGCTGGTCATATTATTATTACATATTTGCACTAAATTTGATAGTTTACCCAAGTTAACTTATTACTATGCTTTTACCAACTCAGAAATAGAAAACGTTCATTGTGGTATTTTGATTGATATGAAAACAACTTATATATTTCATTTTGGTTATTGCTATTTTAAAATATTTTTCTGATTTGGTTTTAAAATTTAATTTATCTATTTTCATATATCATTGTTAGTTCATTTATATTTAAAATAATATTTATTTCAAAATATTTCTCATTTTTATTTTAAATGCATCATCATAAAGGGTCATATACAAAACAGAGCCCTATGTGAGAGAAGGGAATATCACTGCCTGAATCCACAGATTTATCTGGATTATTAATTGTATAATTCTACAGGCTGAGTATATATTTACTCTTTGACTATATTTCTGCAGTAACATTGTGGATATGCTGCTGGTGCATCAATTTTATTCTGTGAGATGTGAAGCCATCCAAGAATATGCAAGTGTATACTGTAACATGTTCAAGACATCCTCTATCATTCCTTAAGTTAGGTATTTTATTAAATGTAAAGATGTCACATTTTATCAAATTAATTTTTTATCAAATACTCTTAGAGCATCTTTTAAGGTCTTTGCATCCTTGACACTATAGTGATGTGCTTGTATAATTAATTATATTACACATTTTCCAATTTGTAGTTTATTGAAGAAATTTTGAATATCATGTGTTATTTGTTTCACTCATAGGTTGCTTTCTAGTCCAGAGTTGGATATGTTTTTATAAGTAATATGATGTAATATTTTTATTCTTTTATTTCCTCATATTGTTTTTGTATGTTAGATTTTAGGAGTATTTCTAAATCAGAATATAAAATAGAAAAATATTCTATTACTTTTATATATTATAGGAATTATTTGTTCTTACTTGTTGAAGAAAATTGACTTGTCTATAAAATCATTTTGAACTGGAAATATGTAGGCAGTATTTCTTTAATACCCTTTTTATTATCTGCTAAGTTTACTTGTTTATTTACAACAAAAGGCCAGGATAGAGGTATACATAGGGTTGTGTAAATCAATCAAAATGAACACAGATGGGTGGTTCAGAAGGGAGGCAATGTTAGTGTTGTGAGGTTGTGAAAATCAGGAAGACACAGCTTGGCAAAAGCACAAGAAAGACAGTTCCATGAAAACAGATTAATTTTTAGAACCTTGGGTGTATGTGAAAGCACTTCACCTACTAGATCCTTGCTGCTTCATATTCATTGAGTGCCTCCCTCCAAAAATATCAGATGCATTTTATTGTTATGTGCCCTGTGTGTTAACACAGGAAAAGTGAAATTTGAGTTAATTAATATCATAATATCAATAGTAAATTTAAAAGAATAAATAAAAATAAGCTTAGTTCTACCTACTTTCCAAATAAGTATAATTTTTCTAGCTAAATCTGGTCATATAAATCCAGTACAGCTTTAATAAAATCAAAGGATATTTAGGAGAACTGAAAGCACAGAAAAATTAAGCTAAATTTTGATCCACATCCTACTTCTAGATAAAAATAAGTTTGACTGATATAGATATAATTATTCTCTTAATAACAATGCTGATATTTGTTAGAATCCCAGTTATATTTTTTCTCATAATTCCATCCCCCAAATCTGTGATCCTACTCCATCACTCCTACTCTATACAGCTTAGCCATATTTTCTTGACTTGATGGGAGCTGATCTCATGTTTCTTGGAGAAACCACGTGAGACAACTGGAAATAGTAAATTATTGCTGTGAATTTTGGAAGTGTTTTTGCAGGCAAATGAATGGAACTAGAAAATAACATACTTAGTGAGGTAAATCAGACCCAAAAGGGAATGCAGGGTATGTACTCACTAAGAAGACATGAGCCAAAAAAAAAAAAAAAAAAAAAAAACAGTACAAACTACCCAGGATACAGTCCACAGATCTCAATAAGTTTAACCTGCTGAAGGGCCCAAGTGAGGATGCCTCAATCCTACTTGAGAGGGAGAAAAAAGCAGTCATAGGAGGGGGGAGGGAGGAAGGGTCCTGGGTTGGAAAGCTGACAGGGAGGGGAAGAGGGGAACATGATCAGGTATTGTGTCAGGGGGAATTGGACTGAAGCCTTGAGGGTCAGCAGAAAAAATTGAAACAGGCAACCCCTGTAGGTTAGGGGGACCCTCTCGAATGTACCAGAGACTTGGGAGGTAAGAGACTCTTAAGACTCAAAAGGAGGGACCTTAGATGCAATAATCTACAGTGGGGAGAGGGAACTTGTAGAGCCCAACTCCAGCAGAAAGGCAGGGTATCAAGTGAGGGATGAAGCTGCCATCCCACAGTCAAAAACTCTGGCCCAGAATTGTTCCTGTCTAAAATAACTGTAGGGACCAAAACGAAGAAGGGCTTGAGGAAAAAGAGGTCAAGCAACAGGCCCAAAGTGGGATCCAGCTCAAGGGGAGGCCCCAAGGCCTGACACTATTACTGAGGCTATGTTGTGCTCACAAACCTATCATGACTGCCCTCCAAAAGACAACAAGCAGCTGAAAGAGTCAGATGCAGATATTTGCACCCAACCAATGGACAGAAGCTGCTGACTCCTGTGGTTGAATTAGGAATAAGCTGGAAGAAGCTGAAGAGGAAGGCGACCCAATAGGAGGACCAGCAGTCTCAATTAACCTTGACCTCAGAGATCTCTCAGACACTGGACTACCAACCAGGTAGCATACACCAGCTGATATGAGACCCCCAACATATATACAGTAGAGGACTGCTAGGTCTGGGTTCAACCAGAAAAGATGCACCTAACCCTAAAGATACTGGAGGCTCCATGGAATATAGAGGTCTGGTGGGGTGGTGTGTGTGTGTGTGGGGGGTGGGGACATCCTCTTGGAGATGGGGGTGGGGAGGAGATATGATATGTGGAAATATCAGAGGGTTGACCTGGAGGGGGATAATATCTGGAGTATAAAAATAATAGATTTAATTAAATTAAAAAAATAATTCTACTGTCCAAGGGCAGCTTCCTCAGGATCTGCCATATAGCTGTTTTCCAACTATGATTGATGGAAACATTGTCTCTTATCTTCACAATGAATAAACATGGAAATGCCTAACTTTGATTCTGATAATAGATAGTTAGCTAGCAAACATGAACATGAACTGATTTCATGGACCAAGTTACTTCTCTAGTCTTTTCAGCACTGTCTGGTCTACTTTGGCACCCAAACTGTTTTGTTCATTTGCAATATATATATACCCTTTAGAACTAGTGAAGACTACTTGAATTAATTCAGTGGATGAATTTTTGATTTTCTGTGAAAAGTTCCATACAAAGTATCTGGAAATCTGAAGGAATGGGTATAATATTAAACCTCAATATCCTGTTATACCGTGAACTTCAGCATCATTATAATGAATACTCAGACTCTGAATTTATATCTAAATTATTCCTTGGCCATGATTATCTAAGTTCTTGGCGTCATTGGATATGTATCCTCTTAGTATGTTGAAGTCACAATAATGATTATTTCTTCCAAACCTATCTATATAATATACTGTAAGAGTTTAAAATACTTTGGTGGAATATTGCTACGTACTAGAAATTGACCTTGTCTATAAAAGCTCATAAGCATTATGAAATAAATTACAACTATTATGGATTTGAATAAAAACTGAAGTCAAAATAAAAGCAGACACTCATATTT
The DNA here is from genome assembly GCA_019843965.1 of Rhynchomys soricoides. Classification (NCBI taxonomy): domain Eukaryota; kingdom Metazoa; phylum Chordata; class Mammalia; order Rodentia; family Muridae; genus Rhynchomys; species Rhynchomys soricoides. The sequence goes on along the minus strand of JADRCH010000322.1, from coordinate 1,828,087 downwards.
AAAATTAAAATAATGAAATCAGGGAGTAGAATTATGGATCGAGTTCAGAGTCTTCCATGTATTTGAAAAATGGCCTAATTGGATTATAACCCCAACATTTTGCCTTTCTTTTATTTTGGGACAGCATATCATTCCATTCTTCAGGGTGTCATTGAATCTGAAATTTTGCTGTCTAATCTTGAGTACTTGGCTTTAGCAGCATGTGCTACAAAGCCTGACTTCATTTAGTTTTTAAACATCACTAGTTGTATTTATGTTTATGTTATATTCAAGAAGATACATCTTTCTGTAATTGTTTTTAAAATACTGAGCAGTTGCATATTGATGGTCCACATTCTATCATAGCCTTGCAGAAGTAAGGCAAGCCTTGTTTAAAAAGTCAAAACCGTTGTCCATGCAAATTGTGTACATTTTAATACCATTAAATATATGTTTAATATATGAGTACTTATAAATAGAAACAGAACAACTATGGGACATTTTTTATAACAAGTTGGTGAAAAACTGTAATTTTTCTACATATAGTCATATGTTCATCCCTACGAAATAAATAACAAGGCACAGGTGTAGATTTTGATTCCAACTCTACTTCTCCACACCCCTTTGGTAGCAGAATAGAAAGCAGAGCAGGGGTGATTCTCCAGCAGAAATGCTCAAGCAGATAAAGCTATCACTGTAATTATCATTCTACTGATTAAATATTTTCTTATGAAATAATTAAATATCAATAAGACAAAAATGGCTTGAGAAATCTATATTATTCAATGTTTACAGTAACATTTCAGACTGATTTTTATTTAATATATGAGAACTAGGGGATTTTTTTCCAAAAGCCACTTATTTTTTAAAAATAATATAAATAGGCTATACAGTGAGGATGATTATTCTATCCTCACAAGTGTGAATTTAGTTCATTTACTATGATCCAGAACAAAATTTAAATGAGGAAACACATAAAGGTGTGCACTTATTTCCAGTTACTTCATTGAAAATTATAATTTTCTTCCCGAAAAAATAATTTTGACATAGTACTTAGTATCCCTTTCCTTTTGTCTTTACAGTATTTTAAAAGACTTACTCCACCATCTCCAGCTGTGTCCACTCATCATTCCTACTTCAGAAGACCCTAGCATTATACCCACAGAAATAGAACATGAGTTCTATTTTTTAGAGAATGCACAGTACTTCATTTTCTAAAATTACAGTACCGAGTAAATAAATGTATGTGTTGCTTGGTTACAGACATGTCCCTAGGACTATTTTTCCTTTTCCTCTCTGACATATGCTCACTTGTTAAATTTTTTTAAATGTAGTCTAGGTTAGCCTATGTTTCTTACTATCACTAGCTATTGTAGGAAGCAAATACCCTGTAAAAAATTTTCCAGTTATGTGTAACTGAGGTTGCAAACATGTATAAGTATAATATAAGCTCTAAAGTGGTACTAATGAGCCAGCCTCATTATATTCTCTTTGTATGTCCTTCCCTTAGGCCTCACTCTACACATTAAAATTCAATCATTACTATAACTTTGAGCAGAAAAATTGCTTACATAGCTTAGTCTGACTTGGCAGGGATTCTTTCCTAGCACCTTGAAAGTTTGTACTCCTTATTGCAGTCACCATTTGTAGTAGCCATTTGGTATGTAGAAGCTGGAACATGGCTGGGTGGCATACACATTTGACTCTGAGTTCCTAAAGTAGTTCTGTGTAGCATGAAGTCTTTTTACTAAAGGTATGTTTCCTTCTAGGTAAATCTCGATTTTTTTTTTCTTGGCCTAAGTAGTATGTGAGCTCTCAAGCAAATGTATTGCTTAATTTTAAATTATCATATAAAATTGAAAAAGGAATCACAGCGAGATATAGCAGGAATTTCTAAATTAAAAACAATAATTAGAACATTGTTCATGCAATATCAATGTCTTACATTTTGTTACAAATATAGCAATAATTTCCACACAACGTTAGCAGGGTATACATGTTTTTATTTGTTTTCTGAAGACCAATTCTTCTTTAGGAAAATGCCAACATAAACAATCTCACATATTCTTGTAAATAGGCCTATGTTCCAGTAGTTCATGAAAAAGTTACATAGATTCCACATCTCTATGTTCCCTTAAGCCTATTTAAAACCCCAAAGTGATCAGAGGAACAGTTTACCTAATGGTTACTTTTGGGTTTGAATTAAATTTAGAGTTTGAGTTGAGAGGAAAGCCTGTCTAAATTTTCTTTATGGGTCCCTATGCAGGGCAGTGTCTTCTAAATGCAGTGGGCTTATAAACTTCATTTCAGGCCATTTGGATCAGTGAGGTCTTTAATTAACACAGAAAAGGTCATGTGAGTGCCCAGGAGCTGCCCATAGCAGATGCTTAAGCTAATCATTATTGAATTCAATCATGACTAATCACTAAAGTTTCATTGGGGTTTTGTAAGTGTTGAAAGGAAACAGCAAGTTTTTGTATACAGTTTTTTTATACAGTTTTTTATACAGTTTTTGTATAAAGGCATTTTCTTCCTTTCTTCATTCCTTCCTTCCTTTCTTCCTTTTCTTTTCTCTTTTTCATTAACACCTATGAAATCATCAGTGCTAATGCTATCTCATGAGGACAACCTATCTTTCTTTCTGTACTCCTTGTGTTTATGGAGTTTTCACTGGCTTACATAGATTACAGAATATATTAGTATTCCTTAGTCTTCATTAAGGAAAACATTCCCATTTATTATGACAGAAAAAATCATTTCACACCTAACAGCAGGGAAATTAAATATATAGCTCATTTGAGTGAGCTTTTCTCTCCAGAGTAATGGCTTCCAAATATTACCAAATTTTGATGAAGACATTAAGACGTTTCTCTCTTTCCCTCATTTGAATTTGGAAAAAAGAGCTGGTTAAAAGTATAGTTGCTCGTTTTCTATTCCTTAAGGTAATGAATCTATTAGTTTATTCCCATTTAATGTATATGAAAAAGCCTTCAACCAAAAGTTGAAGAATTGAGGAGAATTTAATTACTAGTCCTGGTAAAAAAAATTGTGCATGATTGAAGGGAGACAACATTAGAGTCTCAAGTTACCTAAACTGGATTTTGAGTTAAATGAATATTAACAATTAAAGAATAATTGTGCTGACCTCATTTTTCCTCTGTGCATATAATCTAACCAAGCTTATATTCAATCAGTTAATAATTGTCTATCAATTTGTTATCCAATATCTTTATTCTCTGTATTACTTGTTTTATGGTTATATCAGCCACGTCAAAAGAATTCCAAAACCACCAACCAGTTATAAACCAATACTGAAGTAGTGCATTACAAAAATTAAGCAGATTAAGAAAATACCAGTATTTTGTGTTCAAGAGCATAAAAAATAGGACATTAAAACTAACCATGAAAAAATCTTATAGGAAATATTTGTTAATTATAGTTAAGTGATTGATCAGCAAATTGCTTTTCCTACATGATGGATAGTTTTCATGTACAGAATAAAATGCTTTATCAGTCCTTTTTTTTTTTTTTTCTTTTTGGTTTTTTGAAACTTGGTTTCACTGTATAGCCCTGGTTATCCTGGAACACACTCTGTAGACCAGGCTGGCCTTGAACTCAGTTCCACCTGTCTCTGCCTCCCATGTGCTGGGATTAAAGGTGTGCGCCACCACTGCCAGGCCCTTATCAGTCCTTTCAAAGCCACTGTACCTCAGCTGTTGAAATTTATTTTAGTCTTTATACACTTGGAGAAGGAGAATATAAATTTTATATTTAAAGACTAGTTAAAATCAGAAGAATAGTATGTGATCTAATATGTAATAGAACACTAAATCAATGTTACAAAGAGATTAAAAAATTATTTTGTTGTTGTTTGAGTTTTGTGTGCTACTCACTAAGTAGCCCTGGATGTCCTGGAAATCACTCTTTAAACCATACTGGCCTTGAACTCACAGAGATCTGTCTGGCTCTGCCTTTTGAATGATGGGATTAAAGTTGTGCTTCATCATGCCCTACCAAGAATAAAGGATGAGAGAGATTTTAAAAAGTAATGGGTTTTGGTATAAGAAACGTAATAATAGAATATATTGAAAAAGTAACCTTCATACACAGAAAGTTATTTATATGTGAATTGAAAGGATGTTTCTCATTCAATGGGCAAAATTTTGATATTAAATTTTCTTATAAAGATTATTTTTTCTTATTTAGTTTAGTGTTTTATAGTTATATGACTATTGGAAAAGCAGAAATGTATAAAGGATGCCTAACACATTCATCTGCCAATTTCACAGAAGAAAGTAGCATAATGAGGGTAAAAAAGAACCACCTTCAACTGCTTGAGGGAAGTTAATTATAAATAGGTGAAAAGGGAAGAGTGTGCTATTTTAAAAGTTATTGACACTCTTAATCAAAGTCAGTCAGTAGAAATTAAGGAGGAAAATTATTCACAACAAGGTATTGGGATTGAGTTGATGGTTGTCTTAATGGGTATGATATATAATGTAATAGATCTCTACAGCATCAATGATACAGAAGTGATGTCTTGTAATAGAGAATGAAATTTCTGTAGCAAGCGTGACAGAAGACATAAGTAAGTAATCTATTTTAGTTATCATCTAGACATCATTCATCAACTACTTTCTTGTGGCAGCTTTACTGCCTTTTCAGTTTTTCCTGAAGGTTGTAAGCAGTATTGTGGCAAGATATCTTTAGATGATCCATTTTCATTGTCATCACCATATGGGATTTGTCATCCAAGAGTGGGCTGGAAAGTATGAAAAGGGAAAAATAAATTATTCTTTTTCATTTAATCTGCCAAGATCTTGATAAATATGTGTCTTTTCCTTACTGCTATAATTTGCCTGGCTTGTTTTAAACACATGGTAAACTTGAATATGTGAAGTTATAGCAAGAGAGCTCACGGTGTGAAGAAAGTGTAGCAATAAGATTACTTTCTCTTTCTATTATTATTGGGTTTGCTCTAGCCAGAGATTTATAATAAGCAAGATAGAGGAACAAAAATATTCTTTGAATTGAACTGCAGTGAGATCTTCAAATTAATTTCTTTTTGATGTGAGGAAAATGAACCTTTTAAATGTGTTAGTGCTATATAAATGATTTCCAAAGATGAAAAGGAAAGAAACCTTTTCACCTGCAACCTTACTCATGCTAAATAGTTCAAATGAATGCAAATTATCATTGTTGATATTCAAGAACTATCTATAGAGCACATGCAAATGAAAGAATAGTGATAAAAGTAGATCATAAAACTATCATTTGAATGAGTACCTTGTCTTAGTTCATCTTCCTAACCTTAATGTTACTGATATTTGAATTAAACGATACTCCATTCTGAGGACCCATCCTTCTATGTATACGATATCAGTAAAATCTTTGCTCTCTTCTAGTTCAATATAAGTAGAAAGTATCCTTCTCCAGTGATGACCACTAAAATTATACTCAGACATGATGAAATGTCCTTTGGTGGATAAATAACTCACTGTGGACTACCATTGTTTTAGGGCTTGATGGTTTTCTTAAGCATTTCCCTATCTTTTGTCTAATTATAAAGTCATATGAATAATTAGAGGAGTCAAAATCTGTTAGAAATAGAGAACATTAATCATGGGAACAATAAACTATTCAAATAACAACTATTTAGTAGTATAATTATGGCTGTGACAATATTGTTTTAATTTTCAAAATAATTTTTGGTTTTTCCTTCTAGTTTTTAAATTTTGTTTTGTACCAGAATCAATATTATATATCACAAAACTCCAGGATGCATGCAAGAAGTGTATAATTCCAAAGGTCTAGATTAGAGCCCAATGATAGTTCTCTATCAAGCTCCTTGGAGATGCTTCTCTTGCTGTCCTAGGCAAAATATATAAGAATTACAAAAGGAGTCAGAAGCATATTTGTTTATCATTTGAAATAGCCATGCAAAATAACAAAACCTTTCCATGGTTCTAGATAAATTCCAGAATTGCCATATTTTTTGAGACTCCTATTGAAAAGAAAATATTGTTGTGATAAAAGCTATTGACAAGGAGTCTAGAAGATAAAATATGGAGATCAAATACTCCACTAAATTACTTCTTTGCAATATCTTTTATAAAAATGGTCTACATTCTACTATCACTGAGTCATTTGACTGCATTTAAATTAGGATGAAAATGACACTGATATTTTGTGGGTTTCTTCTCAGATTTCTGAGTTCTTATGACTCAATAGAATACAACCTGTCAGTAAACTTTAGTCTCTTCTGCTAGGGTCTCAGCTCTTGGGTTTCCCTCATTGTCAAACTGGAAAGTTTAACTTCTCCTCTTTTGAACTAATATATCCTAGCTCCATGATCCCTCACTATTTATCTGTAGTTAGTAAAATCAGATTGTAGTTTAAAGCTTTGATATAAGCATATCAGACCAGAGACTGCTTTACCTATTTAATAATTGGTCAGCCAGATAAAATGTCCAAATTTTTACCATGTAAGCATTTGATAAAGAGTAACAGGTTTTCTTCTTTTCCTTGGCTGCAATAAAAGAATAAACCGTTAAAGAAAAGAGCTTCATTCTTTGTCTATATAAAAGCATGATTTTTTCAATCTTTTCCAACATAAAACTTCTCTGTTTTCACCTGAATATAACATTAGAAACAATTTTTGTAGTTTTGCAAATCTCCAGAAGCCTTTGTGAGTCACTTAACTGTAGCAATGGGAGATCTAATCATTTAACAGATCAAGAGATTCTCATGGATTTGTTTGTCCTTCACTATGACTCATAATGAGTAATTTTTTTAAAAAAGAAAATATTGTATATGAAGAAGGGGTCTCAGAGCAATGAGGTGTCAGATATTGCAAGAAGACCAAGGCTATAATTTTCTGGAAGATAAATGCAACTTGTTAGCTACTTATATAAATTGTCCTTTATCGCTCTAGTGTAGACATGTCACAGTTAGCTGCGGTGGGTCACAATTTCTGGAAGACATTTCCTAGGAAAATGGCAGCACATGTGAGAAAACAGAAAATGATAACACTATTCTCTCATGGGTTCTTTATAGTAATAAAAACTGTGTACATTGAAAATATCACTAAGATAATACTTAGTTAAAAATGATATGGGTGTAGGCTGGAGAGATGACTCAGTGGTTAAGAGCACTGACTGCTTTTCAAGAGGTCCTGAATTCAATTCCCAGCAACTACATGGTGGCTTAAAACCATCTGTAATGGGATCTGATACTGTCTCCTAGTGTGTCTGACAATTACAGTGTTATTATGTAAATAAAATAAATAAATCTTTAAAAAATTAAAGTAAAAAAAAAAGAAAGAAAAAAAGAAATGACAAAGGAGGAAGAAGCAAAAACGGGAGGGAGAGAGGGGGATGGAGGAAACAAGGAATGAGGGAGAGTGGGAAGCAGAACTTAGGGGAAAAATAGAGAAAGAAATTGAGTATGATCCTAGCCTGGCACATGGAAACAGGAAGATTTAGAGTTCAAGGTCATCTTCAACTGTATTGCAAAACTTGAGGTCATCCTGGGCTATATAAGACCCTACTTCATCCTTTCCCTTCAAGAAGGTTGGAGGGGGAGAAATGTAAAAGAAGAGTAATTGTTAAGTAAAACATTACAGGAGATTCCCACTTCCATTCAATATCTCTTCTACATTTAAGACCTTGGACTTAACAAATAATAATATGGGCATTTTAAAGAACAGTGTGCTGTCATACTGACTATAAGGACATAAATGACTCAGAAGTGTCCTGGCATTACCACACATAGCTTCCCTGATCTGAATAAACATTAATTTTGTTTTCCCATCTTAGTCTTCTCATCTGTAAACTGTAGAAGAGTCGTATATGCACTTACCTCTTAGCAAATGTGTTACACGTGAGGAAGCTGTTCATCAACTTATAGTGTACTTTCTGTTTTTCAATAAATACATTTTATTTTTGTGTATACAGCAATCTAAGACAGTTTGTCTTATATTGTTATCCATGTAGAGGGTTCATACATTAAACAATAGCAAATGATATATTAATGGTGTCACACATTTATCACCTTCTAGTTAGGGTTTTTCTTTGCTTAGATATAAATCATTTCAGTAAGCTTTTCTTTGGTGCACTTTATATGCCTACCACAATGCTGTATGCTTTAAAGACAAAAGAAAAAACTATGTGGATTTTGTAGAAAAATCAATAAATAAAGTAATCCAGGTTTAAAGTAATAATCTCATGCTTAAAGTTGTAATTATGAAATCTCTATATTCTATTTTATAATCAGAAGAATTTTTATATTATATGACTTTAATAATTCATTTAAGATTAAAGTTTCAGTGTCTAAATATTGGATACAAGTGTACTATACAATTTGAAGTATAAAAACAAAGGTTACATGTAAGAAGATGCATGATATATAAGAAACAGGCGTTTAATTTATATCATAGAAAATAGCACTGAAGATTTCTAGTTCTGTCTCAGAGATGTGGATGTTATTTCAATCATAGTCAATGTTGTCAATAGATTGGCAGCTTTGATTGGGTATTTTCCTAGTGTTCTCATGGCAGACATTACTGAGATTATTGGTAAGAAAGAACTTGGTTTTAAGACTTTTTAACTGGGCTGAAGAGATAGCTCAGTGTTTCAGAGCCTGTGCTTCACTTCTGCTTAACACATATTCCATTCCCAGCATCCATAATTGTCAGATTACAACAATATGTAACTCCGGTTGTAGAAGATACAACTGAAATCCTCTTCTTCAGTCTGCAGGTACCCAACAAGTGTGTGATGAATATACATGCAGGAATACTAATTATATAATATTCATGTAAAGAAATCTTCAAAGAAACGATGTTTTACTGATTCGGTAATATAGCTCAGACAAAGTCTTTCCCCATTGTATAAGTGTGGCTGATTTTGGAAGTCCTTAGAGAGTTCATTTGGCACTCTTAACAGGAAAAGTATGTGCTGTAAAGGTGTGTGAGAATAGAAATGAGAAAGGGAGAAAACTGGTTATGAGTGAACAGAGTGTAAATTCTTTACAACTATTTGGGGGATGTTATACAAAATGCTTTTAGTGGCCAACTAAACCTTGATTTAAAAGTACATCAATGTCATGATTAAAAATCCTAATATGTATCTAGAATAGAAAAGAATATATACAGATATAGACCTATAGGGCATACAAGATCCTATTAGATTTCATGCAGTTTTCCTTACTAAGGCTTCAAAATTAAATCTGAACTACATAAATATGCATTTACTGTGGAAGTGGAATTTGCAGCTTCACATGTTCTAAGCTATAGCTAATTAAGAGGGATTAAGGGGAACTTGAACAATCAAGGGATGCATTTTCAAGAGCTGAGGAATATTCAATAAGTATAAAGTTTTGTCTGCTACTGAAAAATATAAATTAAAAACTACAAAGGAGAAAAGTGACCCATATAGTCAACTTTAAACTATTTTACTTCATTCTAAAAGGCTTGGTCTTTAAGTGCTCAGTCACATTATTAAAATCAGTAAGTTGGGTCAAGAGACAAGTATTTAATTATATGTTAATAGTATAACCATCGCTTATTTTGAATTTTAATGTATTATTTCAGATGAAAATAAATTTAATTTAGCGTTTCCTACACATACAATAAAGAAGGGAAAAAGGAACAAAATTTGTAGCTGATTATAGTGGCACATATAGTGGCATACCGCTTGGCTTAAGACACAAGGCTAGCCTGAACGGTATCGTGAGTACCAAACAAATCGGAGCTAGAAAAGCAAAGTCATATTATCATTTGAGGTTTTGCCACAAATTCTCAAACAAAACATTGTGTGGTAAACTGTATTACAGCAATGTAGTACCAACTGTGATTTGTTAAGCACTTAGTACAAAACTAGAGCTTGGCAAACGCCATATCATTTCATTCTTTCCTCCCATCAGTGACAGAAATTCTTTCCCATGGATGACACATAGAGAAGAGAATATTTGAAATGGATAGTAGACCCAGACCCAAGGGTCGTAGAAAAGAACCAATATTCAAGTTTAAAAGTGTCACGTTCTGATACCTGGGATAATAACATATCCCATACAAATATAGGGTCACATGACATTTCTTTCCTACATGTCATATTTCTAAAAGATAAAGCAGTTTGTTATGACAGTGATTAGAAGTTTTGAGATAATTAGAAAAAATGACTCTAAAATATAACTTTGAAATAACAGACCTAGAAATCATGACCTTGAAAATTATACCCCAATTGAATGTAGGAGATGTCTTCTGATGACGACCTAGCTAGAAACTTGGAAGACTCTGAAAGGAGGGAGAAAAAGTTCCCATACAAGGCAATTTTGAGGTTGGCTTTCAAGATTAGCAACTAAATCTGTTAGGCAAATAAGAGAGAAATGTGAATCAGTTAAAGATTACAGGAAAGATTAATGAGAGTTATTCGTGTATTGAACCACATTTGCTTTAAAAAAGTGTTTTTAAACATATTCTAGCAATTTAATGCTATGTTACATATGTCCACAGCCAGTACTTTTTAAAAGTTGTTTATTTACCTACTTATTTTACATCCTAATACCAGCCCTCCCTCTCCTACCAGTACACCTTCACACAGACCCTCCCTCTGTCCATATCCAGTACTTATAAGAACAGAGAATGGTCTGTTTTGGAAGTTATGCCTATTGGCTTCTACTTCTCCCCTCTTCCCAGGATTGGGTCTTATGAATGTTAGACAATTGCATTATATCCCTGAAAGTCACTGTCTGCCCTTGAAATTTATCTGTGGCAGGTGGGACATGGAGAGAGGAAGTGGGGAGAACCCCTCTTTTTACTTTGTAGCTGATGTAGATAGTTTATATTACTATGTCTTCTATTTTTTATCACTTGACATTTTATCCTCATCAGCCACTTTAAGCACACCATATCTCAAAGTTGCGAAGTTCCCAGAATAAATAAACCACCATTCTGACATATTTAAATCCTCTTTATGGTTTCATTTTTTTTGTATTCTTTTCTTCACCTTCAACACTCAAGACTTCCAAAATTAAAATATTTATGGAATACTTTAAGAAGAAATTGCAGAAATAAGGATGAATAATAGGAGGATCAACAGGGTTGAATTTGTTTCTGATTACAAGCAAATAATAGTAATTAATGCCTTTGCTATATGCAAGCTAGTTATGTATTTGCATGCCTATGCATGGCATTTGAATAATGCCTCGTATTCAGTACATGTAAACAATGTTATTTGTCTATTCTTATAATCTTTGCATGTCACAGCATGGTAAATTATCAATACTTCTGAATTAAATGATTAATTAATTTGTATTAAACTCATTGTTTTCCTTTTAGCATAGGCAATTCTGGAAGAAACTAATGACTTTTTTTCTGTATTTGACTTATTAACATGATAATTAATTATTTTGTACTATATTATTTTTGAATTAAAGTGTTCACTGCCTTTGTGTACATATTTATAAGTTAAGATGAGTTAACTTCAATGTGGAGGCAAAGAAGGGCACTTAAAATTTGGAATTCACCAAGAATTTTTATGAAGATAATAGTACTTTGGATGAGTTTTGTGCAAATTTACTGCATTCTTCTCATGGTAGTACTTAATATGTAAGTTATAAAAGATGCTGAAATTATGGAGCTATCAATCTCTGGAGACAAGAAGAGTGAGTCAACAAATAAACGTTCAGTGGTCTATTTTATTACTAGTTTAGGAGAATGACAACTATTTATAATATTTCAGCAAAGATATTTATGGAGAGTCATGAATACCTGAGGAGATGCCTTTGTGGTAGTAAAGAACTATTGGTGATCTATTCAATCTATTTTTTATTTTGAAATAAAGCAATAATTATATACTATCTGGGAAGTGAAATTTGCTTTATCATAATTTTAAAATGTGAAGATTTAAGAGATCACAGCATGAACTTTGGTAGACTGAGGGGCCAATGTTTTGAAACAACTGTATAACATTTATATTCACAAATTTTTCAATTCCAAAAATAAAACTAAGAAAATGTCATTAGTGTCTCACATGACCAAATGATCTAATATTTTTCATGTATTATTAAGCCACCATCAACATAATACATAAGGGCCATGTTGATTTGTAATCAAATTGAATGATTTAACTTTTTAAACAATATAAGTCAGACTAGTTCTATTCTGTGAAATGCTTCTTTTTCTCAAGTGTTTTCATGAAGACATGCATTAAAAATAATAATAAAAATCCTCGTTACTGTAGACCACAAAAGCAAATGGTAGTCAGTTTATTTTTTCTAAATATGAATATACCTATCAACATAGCTAAGAAAATAAACAAAAAAATCACATAGATATTATGTTATAATAAGATGATCTGAAGGGATTCCCTTGACACAGTGATACGATAGATATCTTTTCAAATGATACCTGGAATCATAACCCAATTGTGTGTGGACTATTTGTATAAGGGCATAGTGATTTGCATGTCTTTTTCTCCTTTATCTCATAATCAGATACTCCTTAACAGTTCAAATGATGAGTGAATATAAGGTGTATTGTATTAAAATTTTAATATGCTTATGGGTCTATTTTATATTGCTTTATTTTTAAGTAACTCTGCTCACAACCAAGATCACAGGGAATGCAAAATCAAACATTGCATTGAATAGTCTAAGCCCATAGTTACTATTCTGTCCTTGATTTGTTTCATGTCAGTATTTACCTGACCTCAAGTGGTAGCCAATAATTGTCTTCATAACTGAATGAGTTATTAGAAGAATGTAAACTTAACATTTAGAAAAAGAAGATTATTTAGTATATACAGTAGAAACCATGTATATGATATGTGCAAAACTATAAGGGCATTTCTGTCTTATTTACTAAGAGGTATACTTTTAATTATCATCAAAAGTATTACTTTCCTGCCACAGTTTCATTGTTTGCATAGGCCACACTTGATAAGCAATAACATAGAGAAGAATAAGTATTATTTTCCTCAAGAATGTAAAAATTATAAAACTGCATCTAAAATGTAGATTTTCATGACATTCCCTAAAGCCAGTTATTTTGACAGCGAATAGGCAATGGATGCTCAATATCAGTATGACATTCTGCATATCTAGTCATCTTGGTGACAAATAGAGTTAAGAAAGTGATATGTATGGTTAATAAAATACTCAGATCTGAAAAGATTTGAACTATCCAACTTAATTAAATTGTTCTCTTATAGTAAATAGCATTATTATTACTATTGAAGTAGTGTATTCTTTGTGAACTAACCTATATTGATGTATAGAATTTGTTTCATTGCCTCAAAAATACATAGATTTCACTGCTATAGGAACAACAGAGTTGCTCAGTAAATGTTTGTTCATCAGATGACTGAAGAAATGAAGCATGGCAAGAACTAGACAGAGGTTTACCAAGGAAAAGTATTTTAAAAAGTGAGACAGAATGAGGGAAAAGCATTTATTTTTCCAAATAATCTTAGATTGACTGCTTTCATTAGTAATTATTATTTGTTGGCAATGATCTTTTGGCTCCTGTGAGATGAAAGGACTCAGTATTGAACCAGTGAACTGGGGATCTAGATGAAATTGGCACATACATGGGAAGACTTGTTTGATATAAAAACTGTGCTCACACACTCACATTATTTTAGCATTTGGTTATTAATAAAGTTCCTATGAAAATTATACAGTTTTCCTCCTGTGCCTTCTACTTTTATCTCTTGAGAGAATACACCATGCTTAATTTCTGCAGGCAATAAATGATAAATATGAGTCAGCAATCTAAGTATACTTCTCTTATTAGGTTTTATCTTACTAGATGTGATAGTCAATGTCTTTCTGCTGTACATAATACACAACCCAGCATCCAATGTGAGTTCAGAACACAAGTCTCCATGGAGCTGGAACAACTTAGAGATGATAGTCTCATTGTATCAAAAACCTAGCAAAATGTTTCTCCAGAACATTTTCTGGAGTCAATTAACTGCCTGAAAAATACAGAGGCAGATGCTTGCAGTCAACCATTGGACTGAGCATGGGGACGCCAATGGAGTAGTTAGAGAAAGGACTGTAGGAGCTGAAGGGGTTTGCAACCTCATAGGAAGAACAAAAATATCAACCAACTAGACCCCCCAAAGCTCCCAGGGACTAAACCACCAACCAAAGAGTACACATGGAGGGACCCATGGCTCCAGCTGCATATGTTGCAGAGGATGGTCTTATCTGGCATCAGTCTGAGGAAAGGCCCTTTGTCCTGTGAAGGCCCAATGCTCCAGTGTAGGAGAATGCCAGGACAGTGAAGTGGGAGTGGGTGGGGGAGCACCCTCATAGAAGCAGGGAGTGGGATAGAGAGTTTGCAGAGGGGAAACCAGGAAAGGTGATAATATTTGAAATGTAAATAAATAAAATAGCCAATAAAGTAAGAGTTAGGTGTTAAATATTTTTGTTCTTCTACCATAATTCCAAGCTTAAATTAGCGTAAATAAGAACAAGTATTGTCATGTATATTTTAAAGTTATTTAAAATTTATTCCTAGCTATAATGTTTTCAGACATTACTATGAGATGATGTGTTCTGTGAGATGATGCTGGATATGTATCAGCACTTACACATTTAATTAAATATATTGGATATCTTGATAGTGCATTTTGAGTTGTAGGCTACCTAAGGACTGCAGATGATCATCTGGAAAGCACCAAAATTGAGATTTTACCATTTTCTGGGACTTTGTGAATTGGCTTGGCCATTTCATCAGGACATTTCCTAGGAGATTATATATATATATATATATATATATATAAATTTATTTATATTTTTGATACTCTATTTGCATTTCAAATGTTTCCCCCTTTCCAGATCTCCCCTTTGGAACCTCTCTATTCCCTCCTTCCTCCACCTGCCTCTATGGGGGTATTTGCTCACCCACTCACCCACCCACTCTCATTATTCCTCCTTGGCATTCTCTTATACTGGGGCATCTAACACCCTGAGGCCCAAGGGCCTCTCCTTCCCCTGATGGCTAACAAGACCCTCCTCTGCCACATATGTGGCCAGCACCATGGGTCCCTCCATGTGTATTCTTTGGTTGGTGATCCAGTCTCCGGGAGCATCGGGAGGTCAGGTCAGTGGACACTGTTTCTCCCTCCATGGGGCTTCCAACTCCCTCAGCTCTTTCAGTCCCTTCTCTAAGTCCTCCATCTGGGACCTCACACTCAGCCCAATGGTTGCTGTGAAGTAACTCTTGGGTATTCCAAACTTTTGGGCTAATAACCACTTATCAGTGAGTATATACCATGTTCATTCTTTTGTGACAGATTTATATTTCTTATGAGTCACAATAAACTAGACTACTCTTTCCATAACCATAGAACTTGTGTAACATTTTAAAGTCAGAAACTTTTATAAAGTTTTACTTTTTATGAATAGTACTTTATGGAGGATGGAACATTCTAGCACAATATGATAGTTTCCCATGTGGATGTCTAAATTATATAATTCAGGATGGATAGCTGATTTGTTTCTTGGAGTGACCCAAGGCCATTATTTTTTTGTTTTTGTTTTTTGTTTGTTGTTGTTGTTTTGTTTTTGCTTTCTTCATTTTGTGGCAACTTCAACTTACAACTTCCAGAGTTATGCTGATCCTGATCCTTTTCCCTAGGGAAAGGGGAGATCTTCAAAATTTTCACCAGGAAGACTTTTTGGGGGATACTAAGGGGAAAATAGTTCATTTGGTTTCTCTCTACAAACCACTGTCAGTAATCGAATTGTGCAGTTTGGTACACTGAATTATGTCCTGCTATCTCTATACTGAATGGCTGTCAAGATCTTAACATCCTTATCTCATGATAAAAATTTCATCCATGGAAAACTTTACAGTGATCTCATTAATATGGATAATCCATAGATACAGTAAAGCAAATATAAAACTAAGATATGTATTAAGTTCCGTTATCCCTTAGCTCTCTATAGAGACATGATGCATAACCTTTAATCCATATATACCAGGTTACTGAATCTGGATTTACAATCTCAAGAAATCGATGTTGTTAAATCATCCTGTACATGAAACTTCCTTATGACTATCATTGCATCTGAAGTTACACACACACACACACACACACACACATCAGTATCAATTTTTGCAAATATATTTATGTTTATTTACAAATTTTACCCATTTTCATTAGTCATTTGTGCTTCATTCATCAGACATCTGATGTTGTTTTGTAGCTATTTCAATTACACACACACAGCCCTACATAGATAACTAAATTCCCACATTATAAAACTTTCATTTGGATAGACTTTCAATTGTTTTGTATCTAATCAAAGTGGCCTTTTATTAATAACTAATTATTGTCATTGAAAAAGTAACTGTCTTCAGGTAGTAGAAAATTTATTAGAGATGGAACATAGTACTAGCTGAACTGATGCTTGATCTTCGAATAAATGACTGTCTGAAGGTAAAAGAAAATACATTTATTACACATGGAAAATATCACAGGATAAATATTACTAGTTTGTCCTTTACTATGTTCTTAGACAAATCATATCACGTTCTTGTTTCAGTGATTTTATCTGATACAATCAACAACAACAAAAAGCCAAAACAAAAAAAACCTTTTGAGAATTCCAATATTATTACTACTAAATTAAGTAATTTTCATATGCCTGATGGTTAATCGGCCTGCCTTTCCACCTGTGGATATACTCCACTGGTTGCTGTATGCACATTTGATTAAGCATGTCCTATGAGCTCCATATATTACCTTCAGAACCTCATAAAACCTGCAAAGGCTTTTCCTTTCCTTCACATTTTATTTTGGTTAATGCCAACAGCATTTATCTGCTTTCCCAAGGCTAGAAATATAACATTCCTTGCTGAATTTTTCTTTGTTGTTTACTATAGAATTGATTCATTGTTAAATTTGATGTTTCTCAATACCACTCAAATATATTCCCAAGTCCTGTGTTTACCATCATTAGAGGTTAACTATTAGACCCTAATCACCATCTCTTATATTTGACATTCCTAATTCATCTTATATGTGTGGGAGCAGAGAGGAGTCTGTGTGCTCATTTGCTGTCCCCTCATTCTGTGGATGGAAACAACTACCATAAGAAACATTTCTGGCCTACAAATTGGGCAAGAGAAACAAAAGTCGGGCTGTCTTTAACACACAGTCAGCCCTGAATTCATGTATTCTCTTGTCTCATTTGGGAAAATTTCTGAAGGCAGTACAAATGTTGAACAGAACCCAGAGCACAACAGCCAACTCCACATGGCTTAGTCTTATTTCCATTACAGGAACATGCACATGCTTGTTAGCTATCACTTCCCATGAAGGTAAAAATTGAAACTCCTTGTTTTAAGTTTTGACCAGCCTTTAAATATTGTCTTGGATTTAAATTTACATTTTCTTATTCCCTACTTTAAAATGCTACGATCCACAATTTCTGTTATTTCATCATAAAATACATTTATTTTTTCTCTTCAAGAGAATAGTTTATTTCTTCAACCAAAAATACACTTGTCTTTTTAATCTTATCTCTAATGAGTGCAAATTCAGTTATATATTTTGGGAACAATTATAAGTTTTGTTATTTCAGTTACATGTTATCTACTTTTACTTCTTTTCAGAACTGGGCATATCACTTATGAGAAATCAGGAACTGGCTACTTTGTCATCTCATTCCCAGTTACACAGTTCAGTGGTTGACTGATAGTTTACCTTTAATAAATATTTGCTAAATTACTGTTGAATGAGTAAGAGGTTATACAAACACAAACAACTCCAGAGAGGATAAGGGAAGAAATAAATTTCTGATGAACTTAGAATGCATATTTTCTGGGGTTATTCAACATTGTTTCTTGCCAAAGTAACCCAGCAGTTTGTGTATCTTAATTAACTGTTAGCTCCTCTGGCCTATTCAGAAGTGAGCAATTACTTTGGCAAATAACTTCCTATAGATCAGGTCTCTTTGGCTTAATACCTAAGTTAAATCACTTAGTCAAACACAAAGAAACATTCATCCTTTGACAATCACAGAAAATGTATGTGATCTCAGGGGCACTTTCTGACATTTCACACTTTCATACTCATTCAGACAATGACTTCTGTTTAAACTTTCAATCACACTTGTCAAATCAAGCAAAGGGTCACTTGATACACTTTTCTCACCTGTTTTATTGTTGTTGTTTGCTTGTTTGTTTTGTTTTTCATTTGTTTCATTAGACCACTTGCATTCCTGCAGACACAGAAATTGTTCATCAGAGGGAACAAGAGCATGGAGACTACAGTATCATATACTCATATTTACTGTCCAGGAAAGCCCCAAAGTCATCAAAGGTTAGAACCAAAGCTGACAACTATAACAGATTCTCCTGCCTAGAGAGGAAAAGGCACTGAGGTCATAAAGAAAATGAGCGTGGAAAACATTTTTATTTGACACGAAATAATAGAGCAGCAAATGTGGTAGAGAGAAAGGAAGGGCTTTTATTTGTATCTTTCAAGACTGCAGCAGGCTTGTATGAGATATTAACATCCTTCAACTGGAAAAGTTTCTTGAATAGCTCTGGGAATTAGGAAGTCTGCAATTTACAACTTCTTTCCACTGTTCTTATAAGCAATTTACTGAGCTCAAGATAGCAAGAGCCACTTACAGAACAGAAATCCTGAAGGAGATTTTTAAGCCCATAGTAAAGACAATACAATCCTCATGAATAAAAACAAAGTATTATTAATACTGTGTTGCTGGTGGAGTCTCATTTCACAACTGATGTAACTTTCTATATTAAATCAGCCCCACTAGCGCTGGGAAGAACCAGGTTGAGCATCATTTATCACTAGCCACTTTTGGCTTACCAACCATACAGCCAGCCCTCAGTTTGACCCTTCAAAGGGCTTGCCCCCTGTATGTGTTTGGAGTTTTTATCTGTAGGCAGGCTGATCTTTTTCAGGATTCAAATTTATTTTCTTGACATGGTTCCTGACTCCTCTCTCTAGGTGCCTGTCCTTTAAAGTGAGAGCATGCCAGAATAAAGTAGCTCCCATAGCTGTTCATATCTCTCTGGCAATTTGTAGCACTGGCTCCTTTTCAACTCTTAAATCTCAGCTAGTAACCCATTTGTGTGACTATTTAATAATCAGTTCAGTTGCTGATTTCTTCTGTGAAATCACTGAGTGATTCATGTCATGAAATACGGTAGTGCATTGGATGGTGATTTACTAGTTGATAGATGTGGGTTTAGATGTTATCTTGTTTTTATAGTTGCTTTTGCAAATCTGGAGACAACATGAGTCCTTTATTCACCCAGAAGAATGCCTACACTGAAACAGACACCATTATAGGTTTTGCTTTTCTTTTCTTTTGCTTTCTGTTATACACACTGCTTGATTTTGCTTTTCAGAAATAAATCACTTTGTAAAAAGTAGAAATCTGGAGACCCAGAAGCAAGATTTTTGTTCATAAACAGAAAAACTACTTTTCAGAGTACTTTATAATCATGATAGTTCTCTATTTTAGATGGTGGATTCACACAAATATATGAGGTCATCTATTTTTGACTATGTGTGCCAACTCAGATTTTTAAAATTAGGTTTTCCTTCTATATATGATTAGTGACCCCTACATGTTTGTAAGTACCTACACATAGGGGCTAAGAATACAAAGTAAACTATGTAGAGGTTTAAATAAAAATTTTATTTTAAACTTTGTAATAAAAGCACATTAGAAGTAAAAATTAATCATTCAAAATTTAACACACCCAAAGAACGAATAGTTCAATAAACATCTATATTATTGGAATGGAGTACTAAATGTTTTTTTTTTTTTTTATGTTTTCAAATTATATTTCTTGTACTACATCATGAAACTATGGCTTTGGTAAAATGTGCAACCTTTGAGGCCAATATCAACTTAAGCTCTCTATGTCTTAGTTATTACTCTATTGATGTGATGAAATATCAAGACTCAGGACATTATTGAAATGAAGCTTTAATTGGAGGCTTGCTTAGAGTTTCAGATGGTTAGTCTATGATCATCATGGGAGGAAGTAGACAGATATGTTACTTGTATAGTAACAGAAAGTTTTACCTCGTAATCCACAGGCATCATATCGAGTGAGACAAAGACTGGACCACACATGGGGTTTTTGAAACCTTAAAGCCAACCTCAGTGACGATCCGCCTCCAATAAAGCCATAGCTACTCCAACAAAGCTACATGTACAAATTCTTCCCAAAGAGTTCCACTAACTACAGGTGAAGCACTCAAATATGAGCAGGGGGCATTCTTATTCAAACTACCACACAACGTGTGGGTTTTGAACACGATTAAGTGGTAGCTTTCCCATGACTTTTGGATCCATACTACTTTGTGTAAAGAGCTTGTCATATAATGATGAAGACCCAAGTTCTTTTTCTAGTAAAGATAAACAACTCTGTGTTGTGAGTTGTGCTTATAATCTTTAGGGAGAAGTTGATTGCTAGAGCTTCCTGGTAAACTCATCTTGTCTAATCTGTAAGCCCTAGGTTTCACTGAGAGACTGTCTCAGAACACAAAATGAGTAGCTTCTGAAGAACAACATCCGGACTGGAATTCTGGTCTATATACATATTCTTAAATATATGACAATACAATTCCATACTTGTTTATATCCATATCCTAATGAATATATCTGCAGACACATATTCACATGATTTGCAGTATATCATAAAATGGATAAAATATATCAAAGTTATATATCAAGTTCATATATTTAAAGCCTGAGTTACATATATATATGTGTATATATATATATATTTATAGATTTAAATATATATATAGAGAGATTTATAGATATATTTATAGATTTAAAGCCTGAGATAAATATATATTTATATATATATTTATAGATATATATATATATATATATTTAACATGGTATCTTTATAATTACATGAAATTTAAAACTAAGATTTAAGATTTGATTATGATATTTCAAGACATAGAGTTAGTTTAGTGGAGTCTGGAGACTGTATTTTTTTTCTTCGTTTTTCTAGCTTACTTGTTACAATATCGCTCATATATACTCATCTGAAAAACTGAAGGATATATGAACTCTATTGTCATTTCTACAAAAAACCCTCTATCAGGAAAAGATTCTTCATCATCAGCTGTAAGTAATCACAGTTTGATCTACTTATATCTAACATCTCACGGCCGAAACATCTTAAAAAATATTTTAGTTTCTAAGGAAAAATGAATATTTAAACTCATTTACATATTACACTGTATACAAATAACAGTATACAATATTGCCATCTCACTAATATGTAGGAAATTTATGTTTTTTATGTATAAATGAAAAAGCAGATGTCTGGTTCAGAGTGAGTGCTAACACTAGTGGAACCAATAGACTTATACACAAAGATGTTTTCCTTCAGCTCTGAGACCTGGCTGATATATAAAAATAAATGAAATCAATTTCAATTTCTACATTTATTATTATATCTTGTAACTAGAGTCAGATAATCTTCCTCTGAGAACTGGAGGAAGACATCACTGTATTTACATCAAATGCCAAACTCCATGAAATTGCTCATCTTTTGGTTTTAATTTCATGCCCTCACAGAGGTGCACTCACAGGAAAACTAGTTTATTCCACTTATCAAAGTGAGATGAATGGGTGATACTTAACAGGAGCTTGATGAATGAATTGAACAGATCTGTATGACATTAACATACTTAAAACTCAGACTTTTTCCTCATGATCTACCACATCTTCTGGTGATTTTTGACTTATTACAAGCTGTATTTTAAACCTTAGAATGATCACAGGAATATTAAATAAAGTGTACTTAAAGGGTATACTGTTTAGTGTTCAACAAGCATACTCAAAAATAAAGAGAAATCCAAAATATATAGAAAGTAAATATCAAAATGATAGACATGGCAAAGATAAGGGATTTTCTTGGAAAATTAATGAGTTAAAAAAATTGTAGAAATCACTACAATAATACAATGAAATGTCAATGTACTGTGGGAAAGAAGAAAAAATAGCCAGATGGGGAAGATATATTGCCTTTAATTTCAGACTGCATGATCTTGTAGAAAATAAATGAAGCAATGCAGTCATAGCACAGTTACAAATGTGTATTCTTTACAAACACAATAGATGAAGTAGTTTAACAATCTCCTATAGGGCCAAACAAGAACAAAGTTTCTATACAACCAGGACATATACTCAAGCTGAAATTGAGAAGATCATTCCATTTCTCAATAATTAAAAACTAAAGTGCTTCAAAATATATTGAACTGAAGTCTAAAACAGTCACCACTGTTTAAGAATTCTTCCAAGTAAGCTTTCTAGTATCTCTTATAAGGACATCAAGTGAGGGAAGGGGCTGCCATCTCACAGTCAAAACTCTGACTCACAGTTGTTCCTGACTGAAAGAACTGCAGAGATGGAAATGGAGAGCAGCCTGAGGAAAAGAAGATCCAGCTACAAGCCCAAAGTGGGATCCAGCTCAAGGGGAGGCTCCAAGGCCTGACACTATTACTGAGGCTAAGAAGCACTCACAAAAAGGGACCTATCATGACTGTCTTCTTAAAGACCCAACAAGCAGCTGAAAGAGTCAGATGCAGATATTTGCACCCAACCAAAGGACAGAAACTGCTGCCTTCTGTGGTGGTTGAATTAGGGAAAAGCTGGAAGAAGCTGAGGAGGAGGCCGACCCAGTAGAAGGACGAGCAGTCTCAATTAACCTGGACCCCAGAGCTCTCTCAAATACTGAACCACCAACCAGGTAGCATACACCAGCTGATATGAGGCTGTCAACACATATATAGCAGAGGACTGACGGGTCTAGGTTCAGTTAGAGAACATGCATCTAATCCTCAAGAGACTGGAGTTTGGAGGTAGGGTGGGATAGGACATGGTTGGTAGAGATGTCCTCGTGGAGACAGGAGGTAGGGAGGAGTGATGGGATGTAGAACAGTTGGAAGGTGGACCAGGAGGGGAATAAAATCTGGAGTTTTAATAAATAAATGCATACATACATAAAAGATAAAAAAATAAATAAAAACATGAGATCATTTGAAAAATTAAATTGCTTGATTCAAATACAGTAACTCTGAAAGTATCATGAATGTTCCTTAAAGAGAAAATTGAAGCTTCATTAATGAGGAATTAGGTGTTGAAATCCTAAAGGTGGTTCAATGTGTTTCAAAGAGTTCTTAGAAGACATTTATCGTGTATAAATCTTCAGTTATGCAGGATAAACTCTAAACCTGTAGTGCCACATAGTATCTATAGTTTAAATGCTTTATGTTGATTATAAAAATTTATTCAAAGGGCTAATTCCATGCTAAATATTCTCAACATAAAATAATAAATACATATGTAAATAAAGAAATGTGTTAGTAAACCTCAATGGTTCTTGGTTTTCTTTTTTATATCTTTTATATAAAACGAGTAGTGTTTTTAGCACAAAACCTCTACTTCTTTAGTTTTGTGAATGGTTTCGGGGTACCTGATGCAGTCTTTTAAGCTGCCCATGAAGGTACTGCTCATTACACACATAAAGAAACAATTTCCCAGTGTCAAGATGTCACATTTTACACATTTTACATGATTTCCGTATATCATGGTAAGTCAAATTTCTAACTAAACTAAATTGAGCCACCCACTAGCAGAAACTGTGTTTCTTTGGAATGTTGAGGTCTTTTTTTTAAGATTTCAAAAAGAAAATACATTTGAGAAGAATCAAAAGCCTGGGCATGCAATCATGAAATAAAATTAGAGAAATTAACCCTCCTGAGATAATAGCAAAACTGACAGGCTTTATTGAACCTAAATTGGTACCTTTATGTCAATGATATGTGCATACAGTTTTTCCAGAATTGAAGAATTTTTGAAAATATATGATAGGTCTCGGTTCTCAGCTCAGGCTATGAAAGGCTCTGGTTGCTCATTCTAAAATAATTATAAATACATTCTAATTATCTTCATGTGGATTTCATTATTACTTTAAGCTTCTCTCTTAGTACATTTCAGAATATTGTCCACAAGAAATAAATATCTATAAATTGTGCCAAAGTTGCTTGCTCAAAAATATTTACTCAAGTTATTTTGTTTAAGCAGAGACAGGAATAAATATCAGATAAGAAATGCTTTTTTGATGAAGAATATCATCTGTAGTGAGTTCCTTTATTTTTTTAATTTAACTTTTAAAAAAATATAAAGTAAACATGGTAACAAAATAAAAAGACAAATATATAAAACAAATATAAACAATAGTCACATTAAATTTCATTTTAAGCACAATAAAATAGAAAGGTTAAAAACATAAAATTAGATAAATTTGTATCTAAATTTACTCTTTGTGCATGAAGATTTACTAAGCTTTTCTGCTGTTAAATTTTCTCATGATAAAATAGAATAAATATATTTATTACTCATTATTGTGAAGAATAATAGATACACTTTCTTTTGCAGTTACATTTCTAGATAAAAATACAGATCTTTTAAACATTGAAAAATCAAAATATTAAGTTTTTAGTATGTAGGAAATTAAAAATATTATAATTATTGGCTTAGCTAGCACTATTTATTTTATGAAACACGATCACACTTTGTAGCTTTGGCTGGTTCAGAATCACTACGTAGAGCAGACTATCCTTGGACTCACAGCAATCCACTTGTCCTTGCATCTGCAGTACTTAGATTAAAGACATACAATACCACGGCTGGTCTCAAAGACCTAATATCTTAGTTGTCTATTTTTTTGTAGTTAAAAGAAAATCTCATGAGTGTATGAGATATTAGATACTAAGACAAATTTTTCGGTAGTAACTTTCTAAATTATGAGTTAATGTGTTTATTTCACAGTCTGTGATTTCTACACATTAATACCTAGGCACAGACAGAATGCATCACTTGCCAACGCTTACTTCTGAAACACATTCTTCTCACTCCAACCTTCACTGTGTACTCCACCAGTAGATCACATAAATGATATACATTTCCACAAGGCTTTTACCTAGATCCTAAAATATTCTTTGTATACCTGTCAGGTGTTTGTCTTCCTAGCTTACTTCGAGTCTGGTGTACATGTCACCTGACCCTTGAATGTATGCAGTATATGAAAGGGAGATGTTTTCCTCTTATCTTCTAGACTTCCCCAATTTTCTCCATATAGTTTTCCCATAATCTCTCTCTCCTATACATAGAAATAAAATTATCTGGATTTAGGAACTCTAAGCTTTCAGTATTTTTAAATGTTGACATATTTAAGTCTTATGAAAACTTGGTAAGTTAGGTGCTATAAATGTTCTAGTTTTCCAGATCCCTTTCTTCAACTAGAATGTAATAAAGCCGGTCTACTGATCTCATGGCCTTGGATGTCTTGCCATTTCCTTTTTCTGTTTTTTTAATTAATAATTTCATTTATTTACATTACAGCCATTGACCTCCTGCCCACAGTCCCCCATCCCATAACCCCTTGCATCTGAGAGGGTGACCCCCTTGGGTCTCCCTTCCATGGAGCCACAAGTCTCACATCTTCTCCCACTTAGGCCAATGCTATACATGTGCCTGGGGCTTGCACCAGCCCATGTATGCTGCCTGGTTGCTGGCTCGGTCTATGGGAGCTTCCAAAAGTCCACTTTAGTTGAGATTGCTGGTCTTCCAATGGGGTCTTTCTCCTCCTCAGCTTCTTCCATCCTTCTTCTAAATCCTCCATAAAGGGCTTCTGACATCAGTCCAATGGTTGGGTGTAACTATCTGCATCTGTCTCAGTCTGCTGGTAGGGCCTCTCAGAAGACAACCATGCTAGGCTCCTGTTTGAAAGTGCATCATAGCATCAAATAGTGTCAAGCCTCTGTATTGCTGTTCTCCCTCACCATGAGATGGATCACAAGTCGGGCTGGTCACTGGGCAGCTTTTCTTTCAGTTTCTTCTTCATTTTTGGCCATGCATTTCTTCTTGACAGGGACAAGTCTGAGTCAAAAATTTTCTGTGGGTTGCTTTTAAATTAACATTTTTACTTATTTGCTTTCTAGATTTTATTTAAAGTCCATTTGTTACAGATGGTTCGTGTTGAATTTGGCCTATTCATAAAATGCCTTCCACATTTCCTTATCTCTAATATGCATTTAAAATACAGCAACAAAACAAGAAATTGCTCTCATGCTTGCAGTGGCTGTGTTTTATGAAGAAAGAAAAAGAAGACATCATAAAAACTGGAGAACAAAGAAAGGCCTATCAAAAGAGACCATTTACATGGCCTGTCTGCAAAATGTGAATAAAGATCATATGAAGTGTGTGTTTGTGACTGTGTCATTCCTAGGAAGAAAATAACATGATCAAATGCAAACACCAAACCATAGTAATTACACGATACAGGAGAGAGCCTGCTGTCTAACTCGAATACACTTACTTAGAACCACAGTGTCCTGTTTGGAGAGCTGAACTCAGATGTGTATTTAAACAAAATTAATTTCATGTATAGCATAACTCCTAGTATTACCATGATTAATGAATCAGTGTTGAAAATGTTAACTTAGAGTCATCAGTTTCTTGTTTAAAGGTCTGAGCTGGGAAAACATAGATGCTAAATTCTGAAAAATGGTAATCTGCCAGGATATATAGAGTTGATGGAGAACATATCATTACACTTTTATGTAGCTGTTCTCACTCTGTTTACAAAGATCTTTGTATTCTTTTTAGTATCATTTCCATTTAGTAGCAGAGTACCATCTATGTACTCCTGCTATATAGATATATTAGACCGTTAAATCTATAGAGATGTTTTTAATATTCCTATGGTACCTGTTTGACTACCCTCTGAGGACAGTGAAAATTATGATAACTTGTACAATCATTGGCAAAAATGTGAACAACTAAAAAGAAAGGGAAGAAAGGAAAGGAAGAAAAACTCAGCTTTTTCCATTTTCTCTGTACTCCTGTAGCACCAGGTTATGAATACATAATAATAGCTCACTAGAATAAGGAAAGAGCAGTGCAGTATGAACTGGAATAGAAATGGATACTAGCATGATGTCAGATGAATTGTGGTTTTGTGTTTCTATAGAGCACTGTATGCATTTATGAAATGCCATAAACAGTGTCACTGTGAACTTGTTAGATTCAACAACTGCTCTTCCCTTGGAGGCTCAGGTTGACCAGGTTTTAATGTCAGAGGAAAACGGATAGCAATGCAAAGCACTTTGTCAGGACTGCACTGAAGTATGAATGTGAGTGCTGAAGAGAGAGTGAGTTAGGTGGTTCCTAAGAAAAAAAGTGAAATATAAAAAGTATTAAACGGTTCCAGGGGCTTGAATGGACCAAAATAAATCTTGGTGGCTGAAAGCTGATTCAAAATAAATGGGGGTAATTAACAGATTGGAGGTCTGAAAGCAACTGTAATTGAATTATCAAGCAATAATTTGTTTCCATGGAAGTTTTTGTATCTGCACATCTGTAATATTTCATTCTCATCATTTGTTTCCTAAAAGAATCTCCTCAAAACTCAGTTAATCCCCCATATTATCTTTGTAATTAAGTTACTTTGAAGAGATGGGCACTGAATTTTTATCCAGAAACAACATCCAAGCCCTCATTTTAATTACAAATGACACTTTATTTCCGCTTTCTTTGTAATGGCTCTTTGAGAAGAATATTGCTTTCTAGATTTCCAGAGAGCATAAGTCCAAGTTTAATAACTTTGATATCTTCAAATATTGACCACTATTCTAGGTGTTGCTATGAGTCACACCAATTAAACATTTCACATTTCAAGCAGTCTTTCATCATATTCCAAGTTTGTATCAAATTTTAAATCAGAATCAGGAGCCTTGTTCTATATGTATTTTTGTTTGTTTGTTTGTTTTGCTCTGTAGAACATACTAAACACTGTACACTTGTTATTATTTCCATAGTCAACAAAATGAGTATAGAATACACAAAAATGTAGTCAAATTAAATTATGGAAGTCACTTGGAATTCAAGCAGCTATTATTAAGAATAAGTATTATATTACTACATGACTAGTATAGCTAAAAAGGTTTATTAATGAAGTTCCAGAACTGATAAGGGCAAAGCAAAGAAATTTACCTCTGAGAATAGTTGTAGGTGATGGGATAGACTTGTCATCACATAAATATAGGTGCTGAGCAAGAAGGAGTACAAATTGTAGAATAGCCTTAGATATACATAAGACTGTTTTTTGATTTCTTTTGTGGATCTTATACTTTAAATAGATCATAAATTATATAGGATATAAACTAGAAGTGATACTATGGGAAGGAAAAGAAATAACAGGGGTAGGAGGGAAAGAAAGGAGGTTGAATTTGACCAAACATGTGATATCCTTATATGGAAAAAATTATTTATAAAACTCATTGTTATGTACAAGGAATAGATGCCAATTAAAAACAAATCAACAACACATGAGAAGGCTCAAAGGTCACAATACCCCCACATACACACAAACACACACCAGAGAGAGAGAGAGACAGAGACAGAGAGAGAGACAGAGACAGAGAGACAGAGACAGAGAGACAGAGACAGAGAGACAAAGAGACAGACAGACAGAGAGAGACAGAGAGAGACAGAGAGATAAATTCAGACAGACAAACAGGGAGAGACAGAGACAGAGAGAAAGATAAATACACACATAGAGAATTTGTCATATCACTGTAGTCCATAGTACTTTGTATGTGGATTATTTATTTATAGTATTTTTGGAGCTTAATTAATAACATATCCAAGAAGAGGCCCTACTATACATCAAGTTAACATAGTAACAAACTATAGTGTGAAAATTATACAACTTCATCCGACTTATAACTAATACCTAAATATATTTGTAATATATAAGTTTTGCTCAGTGCATACAAATTTCTAAGATATGGAAGACATAAAAATATATAATTTGAAGAGACTTGGAAGACTTTGGTGTTTTGTTATTAAATAATCAGCCTTTTCATTGGACAATTCTTTGAATGGTGATACAATACCTATATTTATATCAGATTTAAGGATAATTATTCAAACAAAATAATTTAGATTATCATCAGTGACTCTAGCATTTCCTTCAGTGTGTAAATAATTTTATTGTTGTAAATTATGGCAGAATTCATTTAAGGATCAGAGTACTATATCTGGGAATTCTGGGTGTTCATTTGGGACACTGTGTGTGTGTGTGTGTGCGTGTGTGTGTGCGCACATGTGTGTACCTGCATGTGTTTGTGTATTTACATTTATATAGACATATTGGAGAGTTTATAGAGGCAAAGGGGTAAAATAAGTGTCATACTCAATTATTGTCTATTTGATAATTTATTTGACTGACTTGCTGGTACATTCCAGGGATCTCTAATTGTTTGACCAAGAGAATACAAGTGATATGAAACTACCATACTTAGATTTTTGTTTCATCCCATCAATTCTGCAGACTGAAATCAGCTCTTCTTGTCTACAAAGCAAACACTTGAATAATTGGGACATCTGTCCAGCTCCAATGACATTTTTTATTTTTTTAATTTTCTCTTTTTTCTTTTTGTTTCTCTTCATTCATTCATTCATTTTTTCATTCATTCTTCCTTTCTTTTTTAGTTTTTGAAAGAAAAAATCATATTAATGATAAGTAGGTGATTAAAAATTGCATAGGTAGTTTTAAGGGTCAGTACTATGAAACCAAGCAGTTTTGATTATTGTCCATGCCCAGAAGGACATGTGCATTGCAGAAGTATATGGAGCTCTGAATCCTTGCTTTGTTAAAGAAGCACCACTGCATGTGATGTGGGTAGGATAAGAGAACTCACCAGCATTATGCTTCCCATGGCCTCGATCTAGGAAAGCCTTCTAATTCCTAGATATGGACCTCTTTACTTGTAACCCACGGTT
The DNA here is from genome assembly GCA_019843965.1 of Rhynchomys soricoides. NCBI lineage: Eukaryota > Metazoa > Chordata > Mammalia > Rodentia > Muridae > Rhynchomys > Rhynchomys soricoides. The sequence continues at coordinate 1,798,225 of JADRCH010000322.1, read as the reverse complement.
AGGACCCACTCTTGCTTTACAAGATTCTGTAACTTCCTTCGTTTGTTCCTTCATTCCCTTCCTTCCTTCCTTCTTTCCTTTTCTGGAATCATAATTTTCTGAGTTTCCAGAAGCCACTGACTCTTGGTTGCCTTGATATCACTAATTTACCAGGGCAGTCACATTCAACAAACCCCAACTTTCTGTTGCTCACCTGATATTAGAAATCCCTACTATTTTCATCTGTGCAATTTACTCCTGTCAGTACCAATATTTAGAATGTCTTCTGTAACCTAAAGGGATAAGTTATTTAAGTCACATTTTATTTTTCACCACTACATTAACAATTGTGCATATTTCTGGAATAAAATTTGATTTTTAATATGTAGACACCATGTGTAATGTCCATATTTGTGTACTTAGCAGTTTATTTAATTTAACTTTTTTTTTTCTTTCTGGTTAAATACTAGAAAGATTCTCAAAACCAAGTGTTGTTTTGTTGTTCCAGATTCCCACTCATTCCTGGAGCCTTTGTTCTGAAGAGTCAGAGATGTATTAGGCTAGATAATGGTAAATTTATACTGCTTATTTAGGGAAAAAAATTACATTAGAATGAAGACATTTGAATGTTGATAAATGTTCCATAACTTCTCTTTGGATTTTCAGGTCTAAGCCTTTTGACCTGAATAAAGCATTTTGTTTTCTATTCATTCTTCTTTTTCCTTTTTAAAGAACATGTTATTTGTGGAGCTAGACACATAGCTCTGCAGTTAAGAACATTTGCTGCTGTTTCAGAGAACCTGGGTTCTGTTCCCAGCACCCACATAAAGTCTCAGAGTCGCCTGTCACTTCAGATCCAGGGATTCTAACACTGTCTTCTGGATTCAGCTGACATCAGGTTTGTATGTGGTTTACATAAATAGATGCAGGAACTCACACTTATACATAAAATAAAATAAATCTTGAATAATATGTTAATATTTCATGTGGTTTTATTCTTAATTTTCTCCTTTTTTTCTAAACTTTAGTGAAATACATTTGAAATTGCAGTTGTAACGATGCATTACCCTAGGTATTGAAATGGTGGATTGACCCAAGCATGAGATTTCCCTATATGCTGAGAGATCTTTTGGATGGAGTCAATACTAGCTGCAGAGGAAATGAAGTACATTGGTAAGAGACAGAACTCTCTCTCCTAAGGAACAGACAAAGTAGTGGGCTCTGTTTCTGTCTTCTTCTTCTCAGTAATAGCTACCCTGGTTTTAAACACACTAAAGACAATTAAGTATGTGTGATTGTAAGTAAGGTCAGAAAGTAGTCAGTACAGGGTGTCTAAGCCAGGTCTGAGGCTAGAATCTTTCTTTCTACTCATTGAATAAGGGTACATGAAACTAAATCACGAAGTTAGATTACTATATTGAAAGAACTTTAAACAAAACAAACAGTTAAAACAAAACAAACACAAAGAAACAAACAAATCATCTTTATATCGTCTTGTAATTGAATTAATCATGACAATGCTATTAATAGATTCTTGAAATGTATATTATTATGTGTATCATTATTATGGTATAATACTTGGTTATTTTACTCATGTATACAAGTTAGTTTTACTGGTATTTTTCATGTAATACATTATTTAGCATTTCATTTTTGCTATGTGGTGTTAAGTAGAATAAGAATCTTTCTTTATCATTTACAGAAATTTGTGAAATCAATGCCCAGAGCTAAATTTATTTTCTTTCACAGAAAGAATAATTTTAATGTCAAGTATAAGTGTTTTCCCCTTAGGATCTGTTTTAATGACTCTACCTTTAGGTAATTCATGACTTTTAAATGCAAACTAAGGTAAGATGCCTCCTCCACACCATGGTATGTATCCAATCATCCAAGAGAGGCCAATAGAATAATCAAGATTAAGAATAGTTGCACAGACTGAGAGGAGGTCTAAATTACAAGCATGGAGAGGAATATATTTTCTCAAATAGTGTTTTTACTGCCATTTAAAAAGGAGGGAAATTGCTTTCTCAATTTGTTACTAGTTATTTCAGTGGAAAAACCAAAAACACAAAACAAAACAAACAAAAAACAAAAACAAGAAAGTACTAATACTTACCTGCTTCCATGTTTTCAAGTCTTGTTAAATATAATCCATGCCTTTTATGTCTGAATAAAACATACTTTAACTGTGTTTTGTTATTTCTTTACTCATATCTATTGATTTCATGAAAATTTCTTCTCTAATTCTTAAGTTTCTGTCCAAGTATAAAATAGGGAGCTCTTTTAACAATGTCATTTTATTCCCATTACGATTTTTTTCCATGAGATTCCTGAGAATAAATACAGATTCGCTTCAACTGGAAGGAGATTTTTAGTTAGCACTTGGATCATTCAGAGAATTTTGCACATAGAAAAATTTCAAGGATCTTGTTGCTTCTTGGAGGCAGATTTTATGAAATGCAATTGTGAGCACTCTGAGAAATCTGAGGATACGGAAATTATCAGATGCTGTAGCAGTAGAAGAACTTTAAAAGTCTTGACAGACCCCTGACTAATTGCAGCCTGAAACAAAGTGTTTACTCAAGGATGATTTGTCCATTTCTTGCCAGGTTAACTAAAACTGGAAGAGGCTTGCAAGGGGAAACAAAACTTGCAATATTGGACAAGGTGGATTGATACATTCTGAAACACAGTTGAAAGGCAAGGAAAAATTACTATACTTTAGAGAATGGGTAGGCTCTCCTTATCCTTGAGTCCCTTAAAAAAGATTAAAGAATTCTAGCACCATCCACAGATCTAAATAAGTCAAATAGCAAGGAGAGCCCAAGGGAGGAGGATTAAATCTCTCTCAGTAGGGGAAATAAAATAGATATTGGAGGTGGATGCACAGAGGGAATAGGGAGGAGAGTAGGTATGTGGGGATCAGGTGTGGGGAGAGTATAGAAGAAAGATATGAAATCAACTGTGGGGGATGGTGGCAATCTCTAGAACGTGGGATGGGGAGGCAGGGAGGCACCAGGTTGTCTATGTGAGCAACTCTAGCAGAGAGTCTTAGCAGTGGGGCAAATGAATACTGAAGTGGCCACTTCTTGTAGCCAGGCAGGACTCCATGTGGAGGAATAAGGACAGTAACCTACCTACAAAATCTTCCACCCAAAATGTGTCCTACCTACAAGATGTGCAGGGACAAAGAGCAGAGACAGAATGTTCAACCATTGACTAGCTGAAATTGAGACCCATCCCGTAGGCAAAAACCAAATGCCAACACTATTAATGATACAGATAATGATATACAGACAGAACTCTAGAATAACTGTCCTCTGAGAGGTTCCATATGGCAGCCAATGGAAACAGACGCAGAGACTCACAGCCAAATATTAGATTGAGCTCAGGAGAGTCTTATGGGAGGATTGGGGGAAGGGCTGAGGGACTCAAAGAGAAGAGGGACTCCACAGGAAGACCAAAAGAGTCAACTATCCTGGACCCTTGGGAGCTCCCAGAGACTGAACCACCAACCAAAGAGCAAACAGAGGCTGAACTTACCCCCACTCCATGCCATATGTGTAGCAGATATTCAGCTTGTTCTTCATGTGGATCCCCCAACAACTGGAACAAGGACTGTTTCTGAATCTGTTGTCTGCCTTTCGATTGGGTTCCCATAGCTAGGCTCCCTTCTTTGACCTCAGTGGGAGAGAACTTGTCTAGTCCTTCAGTTACTTGATGCGTGGTAGGTAGAGTGTGATGGGGGCTCTGGAGGTGGCAGAGTAAGGATGTGTGTTGTATGTAGGGGTTAGAGTGATAGTACTCACAGGTGGCTTGCCTTTCTTAGAGGAGAAAAGGAGGTCAGAATGGGGGAAGAATCTTCATGAAGGTATACTGGAAGTAGAAGGAAAGCTGATACAGAGATGTAAAGTTAATAAAGAAATAACTTAAAATAATAAAAAAAGAATTTCAACCGAATGAAATTTAACTGCTTCCTCATTGGAACATGCCACTTAGTGTAACCTCAATATGTGTTTGCATGGCATAGTGATTCAGATCCTCTCTGCACATCTTAGTTCCCTTGATCTGAGAACTACACTTTGTCTCTACAATCCCATTTTTAGTACTGGTCATAGTTATATGGGTCACTGCGATCCAACGTGTGGTTGATTTTTCTCATTTTATAGGGACTCTTAATTCCCTGGATCTTGCATCTTGTTCTGACATTTATTTATTTATTTATAGCATCATTTTATTTCATAACTACCATATGTGAAGCACACTATCATTGTCACAAAATTCTCATCTTATTAGAATTAATTTTGCCCGTGTTTCCTTACGCACAAAGTCTATTATAAAATATTTTTATTTCAAAGTCTATGCTGTAGAGAAGATGATTGTTACCCTATTGAAAAAATATGGTGATTTTATCTAAATAGTAGAAGCTGAAAATTTTGTTAAAGCTTAATAATGGCTTTAGATGACATCTAAATCAGTAAAAAGCTGGCCTTGCACACAGGAGGAACTTTGAAAGATTACCATAAAGTTGAGTATACTATTCTGAGTTCTTAACCTCAGGGAAGAGAAGATGGGGCAGAAATGCCCTGAGACTCCTTGGACAGCCAGGCTAGGATATTCAAGAATCTTCAGACAAGTGATTGACCTTTTCTAAACAAACAAACAAACAAACAAACAAACAAGGCAGATGGCACTTCTCCTGAAGAACAAGAGTCAAAGTTACCCTCATGTAATTCATCACAACACACACACACACACAGAGAGAGAGAGAGAGAGAGAGAGAGAGAGAGAGAGAGAGCTTAATAAGATATGTTGCAATTGTAAGTATGTATGAGGGTTAGTTAAATAAAATATACTAATATTATCCACAGGTTTATACCCGAAGAAATTATCTTAATGGGTAAAGAGGTCCTTTATGAGCTGACAAAATATGCATGTGTTATAGAGAAGAAAGAAGATCAGATCTCAGATATCTGAATATATATAACCAACAATAATAGTTTAGATTTCAGTAAGGCAGTGAGATTATTCAAGTTGTTCTTCTGTATATGCGCTACAAGATAGATGTTTTCAAAAACATGATTCTATATTGTAGCAATAATGGCTCAAACAAAGGGCCTAGGATTGTTAAATATAATATTCTGAATTATTTTTTTCTAGAGACATGCAACTTATATTATTCAAATAATCTCTATGACCCAGATCAAGCTCTCCCCTCACACAGGTAAAATGCATCCTATGAATACATGTTGAATAAATTAGTTGAATTTCATTGTCTTTCATTGTGTTCATATGTTTAGGATTTACGTATTATTTGCAGACTAGTAGAAATTAAGTATAAAATATGTTATGGATACATAGACAGACATTGTATGTCTACTAGTACAATGAAGAAAATTGGTCATTTCATTGTAGGAACCTACTGACTGATTCATTGAAGAAGCCTGTAAGAATGAGTGGAGGCATTTATACATTCATAGTAAATTTATTATATTTCCCATGCTTTATTAAAGACTGATGATGATGTCAATGGGAAGTCTTCTATTTCTGCTTCATGATTTCACTGAATATTTTCCTAAAATACTCCAGAGTGATCAAGTCCCACAGTCATAGGTGGCACACATTTATTCTCTCTGTTTGTCTCTGTCTCTGTCTCTGTCTCTCTCGGGTATTCGTGTGTGTGTGTGTGTGTGTGTGTGTGTGTGTGTGTGTGCTTGTTTATAAGATAACATTGGCTCTTGTTCTACAGGAGAGGAGAAAAGAGGTGTCACCTGCCTTGGTTTCTTTGTTTCTTTGTTTAGAAAAGACCACTCACTCTTGTCTCAGTTTTGTTCAGTGTGTATGTGTGTGTGTCTCTTGAGCAGAGTATTTATCTGTTTAGTCTGTTCACTGGACATAAAAAGTGTATATGGTGTACATATATACTCTGAGTGTTACTGCTAAGGGAGAAACATTTTTCTCAAGTCAAAGAGAAAATTTGAAAATACTAATATCCTTAAAAAACTCAATTCAATTAAGACATTAATAGGATCATTTAGTGTTCTCATTCTATCCCATATTAATATGTGGAAGAAACTAATATCTTAAGAGTCAAAACCATCAAGTTTTGTTTTTTATTCTCCTTTTATGTGTTTTGCTTTCAAATCTAACTCAGGAAAAAGCTGTATCAACTTATTGCCTTCTTTTTTGTTTTGTTTTGTTTTTTATTTATCTTATTTTATTTTTCTTTTTCATACTTTATTTACATTTCAAATGTTTCCCCCTTTCCAGATCTCCCCTTTGGAACATCCCCATTCCCTCCTCCCTCCCCCTGCCACTATGGGGGTATTCTCCCACCCAACCACCCACCCACCCACTCTCGTCTTCCCTCCTTGCTTTCTAATATACAGATGTAGGTATTATGATGATAAAGGTGTTATAGATAATGATTACAATTTGATATACTGGTTAGTAGAGACTGTTCTTATAGCGGACCAGCATTTAGTTCCCAGAGCCCATGATAAGAAATCTCAATTGCCTGTAACTCCAGCTTCAGATGTTTTATAAGTCTAGTTTCTGAAGTTGCCTGTATACATGAGTATATGCCCCCTCACATACATAATATAAAATAAAATAAATATTTAAAGTATATTTAAAAATATATTACTATTTGTTCAAAAAAGAATTCCAGTTGCATCCAAGGTTTAAATCAGAATGTTTTAAAACACTCATTATCTTTATTACTTTCTGGTGAGATGTTTGTTCAATGTATATTATAGATTTTATAGTTTAAAGCAGTCTTTAAAATCTTGTATTACTATTAGTGCATATTCATTGAAGAATAGAATGATTTTATAATGACACATCCTCTCACACACTATGTTACACTAATATTAAATAGGCAAATATATTTAATCTGGCTTTTACAAGAAATGGAAGCAAGTCAATTGAACCTGTGATAGAAAAATTTTCTGTGTTTATTTAGATTTATTTTTTATTGTACTAAGTAATCTATATCCAAAAGAATCTTATGTCACATGTGAAGAATTCAATGCCAGTGAAAAACTAGAATCAAGTAACTGACCACATGTTTATTAAGAAGTAATAGTGTTTTTCTACTAAAGATACCAAGGAATAGCTCATACTCATTGTTAAGTCATTCACTGTTTTGCCAGGAGTTGTGTTTTTTATTAATATGGTCTTCTGTACTATCCAGAGCAAGTGAATTTCTGACAATCACAGGAAGTACTTTATCAAGACCACTGGTACAGAGAGCCCAGGTCCTAGTGCAGTGTCTGGTAAGATCTTGGAAATGGTAAAGGTGGTAAATCAAGTGTGATCTCAGGAAGTTTCAATTACTTTAGCTGATCCATAATCTTCTTGATTAGTAATGTGTTCTGTGTGTCTGTCTATTCAGGATGTTTCTTTAGCATGCTCCTATACACTTTGAGCTTGATTCTATTTGTGTGGCTTTTCCTTTTAAATACATTTGATGTCTTTCCATGGACCCTAGAGTCAACACATCTTGTGCTTTCATTCATATGACTGAAGCAAAGGGCTCCATATTTTTTGATAAGCATTGTCATGTTTTTTGTTTGTTTGTTTGTTTTTTTGCTATTTTTGTCATGCCTACAAAATAAGTGCCTTGAATTGTTTCTCATCATCATTACAAATTAAGAAGTAGACGAATGAGATTATCAGTACTGTGTGATATTGTCCAATATTAACATTAGATCTGCATTTAAATACAACATAAATTTAAAGAAAAACACCTTTGGATGTTTGGGAAGAGTGGATTTTATATTTTAGAAAAACAACTGTTTCTTTCATTTTGTTTTGCACAGTACTTTAGCACATGTCTTTAGTTCATGGACTTACAGAATCTTATTGCTGCATAGATACATCTTTTAGACATCCAGAACAATGTTTGATTACTTCTGACTAACCTAGAAGAAATTCCGTTTCTTTGTCTCTTTGGGACTCTGTGCTCACTGGAAAAGGTATTTAATTTCCTGACCTAATTATCTCATTCTTTAGGTTGAAATGATATTATAATTAAAGATTACTGTAAATATTATAGGAGACAATGAATATCTGTGTTTCAAAACCTATTCAAAAAAATTGCCCTTTCAATTCCTTTCTTATTTTAAGTTAAAGCAAAAATACAAGAATGAATTCTTCAAAAATGCTCAGTAGAATTTTAGGTCTGAAATTAGCCAGAATATTTATAAAAATGAATTAATGTTTTTTTAAATAATCTTACAACATATTATCTTTTAAGATTAATATTTTGGACAACTTTATATATATATACTTTATTTACATTTCAAATGTTTTCCTCTTTTCAGGTCTTCCCTTTGGAAACCCCCTATCACGTTCCCCTCCCCCTGCCTCTGTGAAGGTATTCCCTTCCCCTCCCATCTTCCCTCCCTGGCATTCCTCTATACTGGGGCATCGAACACCCTCAGGCCCAAGGGCCTCTCCTCTGCCACATATGTGGTCAGTACCATAAGGTCCAAGGGCCTCTTCTACCACTGATGCCCAACAAGGCCCTCTTCTGCCACATATGTGGCTAGCACCATGGGTCCCTCCATGTATATTTTTTGATCAGTAGTCCAGTCTCCAGGAGCTCAAGGAGATCTAGCCAGTTGGCACTGTTCCTCCTTCCATGGAGATGCAAATCTCCTCAGCTCTTTCAGTTCCTTCTCCAACTCCACCATCTAGACCCTCATGCTCAGTCCAATGGTTGGTGTGAGTTGAATCTTGGGTATTCCAAACTTTTGGGCTAATATCCACTTATCAGTGAGTACCTACAGTGTTTGTTCTTTTGTGACTGAGTTAGTTTACTCAGAATGATATTTTCAAGTTCCATCCATTTGCCTGTAAATTTCATTAAGTCATTGTTTTTAATAGCTGAGTAGTACCCCATTGTGTAAATGTACCACATTTTCTGTATTCATTCTTCTATTGAGGGACATCTAGGGTTGTTTCCAGCTTCTGGCTATTATGAATATGGATGCTATGACCATAGTGGAGCATTTGTCCTTACTACATGTTAGAGCATTGTCTGGGTATATGCCCAGGAGTAGTATAGCTGGGTACTCAGGTAGTATTATGTCCAATTTTCTGAGGGTCCACCAAACTGATTTCCAGAGTGGTTATACCAGCTTTCAGTCCCACCAGCAATGGGGAAATGGGGGAATGTTTTTCTTTCTCCACATCCTTGCCAGCATCTGCTGTCACCTGAGATTTTGATCTTTGCCATTCTCCCTGGTGTGAGGTAGAATCTCAGGGTTGTTTTGATTTGCATTTCCCTGGCTCAGAGCTCCAAAAATCTCTACATCCAGCTCTCTAGATTCCCACTGGCTGGTCACTACCACACCAGCCCCATGGCTTCTGTGGTGCACATCAGGAAAAAAACACACTTTGCCACTGTACCTTTCTCTCTGGAACCCAGATGAGCCACCCTGTGAAGAAAAACGCAAGACAAACTTAGTTATGGAAACAAAAACTTTATCTATGGGTACATCAACTAAAACCTAATCTTGTAAACCTTATTAAACTCTGAATCCTCTGGTGGTGAATCCTTTTGGTTCCACCATGATACCAGGAGATTCTACTAGCTACATCTTACCTATCTGCTCTTCCCATTCCAAAAGGCTCTCCCTCACTCCTGCTCTTCTCTTCTCTTCCTCCAACCTGGAAGTCCCCCCTTACAAGCCCAATGATTGGCTCTTTTATTCATTAGGGGAATGGTTCACAAGAAGTCACAAGTGTAACTCACTCCTTCTCTGAAGTCCCTCCCATGAGGGCAGAATTAGAATACAAAAAGCCCCAGGGATATCCACAACACCATAATATATCTACATAGTAATTAAAACTAAACCTAGGGCCTTAGAAATGCTAAGCAAGTACTCTACCACTGAACTTCACCCTTAAGAGCTTTATTTTTGGGGGAGAATTGTAGTCATCTGATTCAGAAAATAATTACCCATTGCATTCTTACTACAAAACAGAAAATCTAATCCTATAGGTAGAACCTCAAAATGTAGGGCTGGTCTCATACTTTCTTTTTCTTTTTTCTTTTTTTTTTCTTTTATACTTTATTTATATTTCAAATGTTTCCCTCTTTCCAGATCTCTCCATTGCAACCCCAATATTCCCTCCTCCTTCCCCTGCCTCAATGAGGGTATTCCCATACCCACTCAACCACACACTCTCATTATCCCTCCTTGGCATTCTCCTATACTGGGGCATCTAACACCCTCAGGCCCAAGGGCCTCTCCTCCCCTTGATGTCTAACAAGACCCTCCTCTGCCGCATATGTGGCCAGCACCATGGGTCCCTCCATGTGTATTCTATGGTTGGTAATCCAGTCTCTGGGAACATCAGGAGGTCAGGCCAGTTGACATTGTTGCTCCCTCAATGGGGCTGCAAACTCCCTCCTTGGCTCCTTCAGTACTTTTTCCAACTCTTCCATCTGAGACCTCATGCTCAGCCCAATGGTTGCTGTGAAGTGACTTTTGGGTATTCTGAACTTTTGGGCTAATAATCACTTAACAGTGAGTACATACCAAATTCATTCTTTTGTGACTGAGTTATCATGCTCAGAATGATATTTTCAAGTTCCATCCATTTGCCTAAAAATTTCATGAAGTCATTGATTTTAATAGCTGAGTAGTATACCATTGTGTAAAGGTACCACATTTTCTGTATCCATTCCTCTCTTGAGGGACATCTGGGTTGTTTCCAGCTTCTGGCTATTATAAATATGGCTGCTATGAACATAGTGGAGCATGTGCCTTTATTACATGTTGGAGCATCTTCTGGGTATATGCCCAGAAGTGGAATAGCTGGGTTCTCAGGTAGTATTATGTTCATTTTTCTGAGGGTCTGCCAAACTGATTTCCAGAGCAGTTTTATCAGCTTGCAATCCCACCAGCAATGGAAGAGTGTTCCTCTTTCTCCACATCCTCACCAACATCTGATGTCACCTGAGTTTTTGATCTTAGCCATTCTGACTGGTGTGAGGTGGAATCTCATGGTTGTTTTAATTTACCTTTTCCTGATGACTAAAAATATTGAGCATTTCTTTAGGTGCTTCTCAGCCTTTCGAGATTCCTCAATTGAGAATTCTCTGTTTAGCACTGTTCTCCATATTTTGATAGGGTTATTTGGATCTCTGTAGTCTAGCTTCTTGAATTGTTTGTATATATTGGATATTAGCCCTCTATTGGACGTAGGATTGGTATAGATCTTTTCCCAATCTGTTGGTTGCAGTTTTGTCCTATTGACAGTGTCCTTTGCCTTACATAAATTTCATGAGGTCCAATTTGTCGATTCTTGTTCTTAGAGTACAAGCCATTGGTGTTCTGTTCAGGAGTTTTTCCACTGTGCCCATGTTTTTGAGACTTTTCTCCACTTTCACTTCTATTAGATTTAGTGTATCTGGTTTTATATGGAGGTCCTTGATCCACTTGGACTTGAACATTGTACAGGGAGATAGGGATGGATCAATTTACAATCTTCTACATGTACACCATCAGTTGAACCAGCACCATTTGTTGAAAATGCAGTCTTTTTTCCATGGATGGTTTTAGCTCCTTTGTCAAAGACCAAGTCACTATAAGTGTGTGGGTTCATTTCTGGATCTTCAATTCTATTCCATTTATCTACTTGCCTGTTGATGTACCAATACCATGCAGTTTTTCTCACTACTGCTCTGTAGTACAGCTTGAGGTCAGGAATGCTGATTACCCCAGAAGTCCTTATATTGTTGAGAATAGTTTTTGCTATCCTGGGTGTTTTGTTATTCCATATGGATTTGAGAATTGCTCTTTTTATGTCTATGAAGAATTGAGTTGGAATCTTGATGGGGATCGCACTGAATCTTTAGATTACCTTTGGCAAGATTGCCATTTTTTCAGTTTATTTATTTTCCATACTTTATTTACATTTCAAATGTTTCTTCCTATCCAGATCTCCCCTTTGGAACTTCCCCATTTCCTCCCCACTGGACCTGCCTCTATGGGGGTATTCCCCTACCCACCTACCCACCCACTCACATCTTCGCTCCTTGGCATTCTCCTATACTGGGGCATCTAACACCCTGAAGCCCAAGGGCTTCTCCTCCCCATGATGACTATCAAGACCCTCCTCTGCCACATATGTGGCCAGCACCATGGGTCCCTCCATGTGTATTCTTTGGTTGGTGATCCAGTCTCCTCCAGGAGCATAGAGAGATCAGGCCAATTGCCACTGTTGCTCCCTTCCTGGGGCTGCAAACTCCCTCAGCTCCTTCAGTCCCTTCTCTAACTCCTCCATCTGGGACTTCACACTCAGCCATACAGTTGCTGTGAAGTGACTCTTAGGTATTCCAAACTTCTGGGATAATAACCACTTGTCATTGAGTACAAACCATGTTCATGCTTTTGTAACTGAGTTACCTCACTCAGGATGATATTTTCAAGTTCCATCCATTTGCCTGCGAATTTGATGAAGTCATTGAGAATCTGGAGAATGAGGAATACTCCTCCATTGCTGGTGAGATTACAAGCTGATACAACCTCTCTGGAAATCAGTTTTGTGGGCCCTCAGAAAAATGAACATAATACTACCTGAGGACCCAGCTTTTCCACTCCTGAGCATATACCCAGAAGATGCTCCAACATGTAATAAAGACATATGCTCTACTATGTTCATAGCAGCCATATTTATAATAGCCAGAAACTGGAATCAACCTAGATGTCCCTCAAGAGAGGAATGGATACAGAAAATGTGCTACATTTACACGAAGGAAGGCCATTTTTACTATATTAATCCTTCAAATCCATGAGCATGGGAGATCTTTTCGTCTTCTGAGGTCTTCTTTGATTTCTTTCTTCAGAGACTTGAAGTTCTTGTCATACAGATATTTCACTTTTTTGGGTAGAGTCACACTAAGATACCTTATATTGTTTGTGACAATTGTGAAGGGTGTAATTTCCCTAATTTCTTTCTCAGCCTGTTTATCCTTAAAGTATAGGAAGGCTACTGATTTACTTGAGTTAATTTTGTATCCGGCCACTTTGCTGAAGGTGTTTATCAGCTGTAGCAGATCTCTGGTGAGTTTTTGGGTCACTTATGTATACCATCATATACTGCAAATAGTGATATTTTGATTTCTTCCTTTCCAGTTTGTATCCTATTGGCCTCCTTTTGTTGTCTAATTGCTCCAGCTAGAACTTCAAGTACTATATTGAATAGATAAGGTGAGAGAGGGCAGTCCCTGATTTTAGTAGTTTTGCTTCAAGTTTTTCTCCATTTAGTTTGATGTTGACCACTAGTTTGCTGTATATTGCTTTTACTATGTTTAGGTATGCTCCTTGAATTCATGATCTTTCCAAGACTTTCATGAAGGTATGTTGAATTTTGTCAAATGCTTTTTCAGCGTCTATTAAAATGAGCATTTGTTGTTTTTCTTTGAGTTTTTTTATGTAGTGGATTACATTGATGGATTTCAGGGTATTGAACCATCTCTGCATCCCTGGGATGAAACCTACTTGATCATGATGAATGGTGGTTTTGAGATGTTCTTGGATTCAGTTTGTGAGAATTTTATTGAGTATTTTTGCATAGATATTCATAAGGGAAATTGGTCTGAAGTTTTCTTTTATTATTGGGTCTTTGTGTAGTTTTGGTATCAGTGTAACTGGGGCCTCACAGAATGAATTAGGTACTGTTCCTTCTGTTTCTATTTTGTGGAATAGTTTGAAAAGTATTGATATTAGGTCTTCTAAACCTATCTGGTGCTGGGCTTTTTGTGGTTGGGAGACTTTGAATGACTGCTTCTATTTCTTTAGAGGTTATAGGACTGTTTAGATGGTTTATCTGATCCTGATTTAATTTTGGTATTTGGTTTCTGTCTAGAAACTTGTCCATTTCCTCCAAATTTTCAAATTTTGCTGAGTATAGGCTTTTGTAGTAGGATCTGATGATTTTTTGAATTTCCTCTGAAACTGTTGCTATAGCTCCCTTTTCTTTTCTTATTTTTTTAATTTGGATATACTGTCTCTGTACCTTCTGGTTAATCTGGCTAAGGGTTTATCTATGTTGTTGATTTTCTCAAAGAACAAGCTCCTGTTTTTGTTGATTCTTTGTATAGATCTTTTAGTTTCTACTTGGTTGACTTCAGTCCTTAGTTTGATTATTTCCTGCCTTCTACTCCTCTTGGGTGTACTAGCTTCTTTTTGTTCTAGAGCATTCAGGAGTGTTGTTAAGCTGCTAGTATATGCCTTCTCCAGTTTCTTTTTGGATGCACTCAGAGCTATGTGATTTCCTCTTAACACTGCTTTCATTGTGTCCCATAGGTTTGGGAATGTTGTACTTTCATTTTCATTAAGTTCTAGGAAGTCTTTTATTTCTTTCTTTAGTTTTCCCTTGATCAAGTTATCATTGAGTATAGAGTTTTTCTGCTTCCATGTGTATGTGGGATTCTGTTGTTGTTGATGCCATTGAAGACAAACCTTAATTTGTTGTGATCTGATAGGAAGCATAGGATTATTTCAATCTTCTTATATCTATTCAGGTTTGGTTTGTGACCAATTATATAATCAATTTTGGAGAACATACCATTAGGTGCTGAGAAGAAGGAATATTCTTTTGATTTAGGATGAAATGTTCTATAGATATCTATCTGTTAAATTCATTTGGTTCATAACATCTGTTAGTTTCACCATGTCTCTGTTTAGTTTACATTTCCAAGATCTGTCTATTGGTGATAGTGGGGTGTTGACGTCTCCCACTATTATTGTGTGAGGTGCAATGTGTGCTATGAGCTTTAGTAAAGTTTCTTTTATGAATGTGGGTACCCTTGCGTTCAGGGCATAGATGTTCAGAATTGAGAGTTCTTCTTGGTAGATTTTTCCTTTGATGAGTATGAATTCCTTATCTTTTTTGATGACTTTTGGCTGAAAGTTGATTTTATTCGATCTTAGATATTATAATGGCTACTCCAGCCTGTTTCTTGGGACCATTTGATGTGTTTATAAAAATATAAAGAGATATATTTTATGGAGGTATAGGGAGGTAGGGAGGTGTGGGGGAAGGGTGTATCCCAAGCCCAGGCATCCTTTCCACCTGCGGGACCAGTCACATGAAGGTATAGTATAGAAATAAAGGCATGGGTTGGGGAGTTAAGAGGGTAGTCGATGCAAAGAAAGGCAGAGAGAGGGAGAGAGAAGTAAAAGAGTAGAGAGTAGAGAAGTGGAGAGGCCAGATGTGACCATGTGTGTGTGTGTGGAGGGGAAGGAATGGGGAGAGGTAAGGGATAAGAGAGGACCTGCTGAGGCACACCTTTCCCCCACACCTCCCATACCTCCTTATACCTCCATAAAATATATCTATTTATATTTTTATAAACATGTTCTTGGTGCTGTGCCTCGGATTAGAAACTCTACAGGTTTGCATCTCACCTCAGCCACCATGAGAGATCAAAGCTCGCTAGCTCAAAAGAATTGGTAAGCCCCCACTGGTCAGAGTAACAGTCCACATGGACTTCGGGGAGAGTTTTTGAGCTTGCAACTACCCTGTGTAGTTCTAGAGAATGGGGGACATTCAGTCTTTTACTGACCCTAGTTTTATGACTTATTCCCTTGGGTAAGACATACAGCTGCTCTCAGGAGCACCGCCCCTGAGCATTAACCCTCCAACCCCATATGTCTCACCCAAGGGTCAGTCTTGCAGCCTTTGTCCCTATTGAATGAGATGTCTTGGTCTAAAACAATCTCTCTCTCCATTTTGCTAAACTGGCACTTTCTTGCTGAGGACCCATATTACAGAATTCCCTCTCCATGTCTCATTTGCAGCTAGCTGAAACCACTGGTTCAGGTAGTTAGCCAGAGAAGCAAGTCTGCTTAGAGCTCCCTGCTGGACACCCACTTGCCCCCCCCCCCCCCCCCCCCCCACAAGGCTTTGGACTGTCCTCAAGCTGGTTTTATCTCTGCCCCCTGCCAGGAGGGACTCTGCTGCCTTCCCTGCCTGCATTCTCTGCTCTGTGTTTGTCTTGCCCAGCTCCCTCAGCTGGCTCCTGCTCTGCTAATAATCCCTGATCCCTGATCACCTTCCAGCACACACAAGGGACTTTCTCCCTCTCTCCCTCTCTTTCCATGCCACTGCTGCCTGCTTTCTTATTCTGGTCCTAACCATATGTCTCTTTGCTACTGCTATTAAATTTTATTCAGTTATAACCAATGTATACAGTTCTCAATCCTGTCAGAAGTTTGTTAATTCTTAAGTTATGGCAGACAGAATTCCCAAAGTCCTTGACAGTTGACCCAGGATCGTAAATGGTCTCAGAAGATGTGGACACAGCTGCAGGATACTGCCTATATTGTGATATGACAGTCACTGAAAACACAGTGGACAAAATCAGATACTTTGGGTCAAGGGGCTTGGCTACTAAACCAAGGTAAGCTTACTTCCCATGTCACATGTATCCATTCTACAGAGAAAAAGCCCTGTGTCTTCTGTGTTTGAAAGCCAGACTAACTCTGCCGGAGTTGCCACAAAGACCAGGGAACTGTTGACTAGTGGACTCTGTCATTTTTAAAAAATATAATTGTTAGATTATTGTTTATTTCTCAGACTTCTGATAACATTGACAGCTAAGCTTTCACAGATGTAATCTGTTATCTCTTTACCTTCCTCTTCTTGCTATGCCATTGCCCTAATGTTATCTAAGTTCCTATAATTTGCCTGACACTAATAAAACATTCTACTCTATGATCCAGCTTTCTCAACTTGTTAATCTTGTCCCTTCTGCTCCACAAAAGGTTCATCCTAAAGACTGTTCATGTTGTTAACTCATGTTGTTATCTCTTTTATAAACTTATAGGCTACAGAAAATCCACTCAGATCTGCCTCTCATGGAACCAATAGACCCCATCCAGATAAGTACATCTGCTCAGTTTCCACTTACTACCTATTCCAAAGGGTGGGATTCCTCTGGGTTTAAAATATACATCTTTAAGAAAATGTTTTCTTTCTCCCAAATGTACTTAACCTTATTTCTCTACCTATAATAATACGTTTCAATATTTTGTCAAGTCCAGACATTTACTACACCCAGGAGAGCTCCAGAGAAGCAACCTTCAGATGCTCCAATCTCCTCTCAAGCACAGATGCTTCTACTGAACCTGTTACTTCTGACCTATCCTCAGACAGCTCCACAGACCCTGGACAGCAAGGAGACAGCCAACTCTCCTACAACAGGACAAACATCCTCCACCCCCCATTCTTCTAGGTTACCCAGAGACATGTAGCCCCCAATGCCAGCATGAAGCAGTTAGATATTCCGATGATCCTATTCCTGTTTTGCCATTGCCTCTTTCTGATTGTTCTTTTTAATTAAACCAAAATGGGGGAATGTTAGCATTCTGTCTAAACTCCACACCACAGTTACCTGGCAATAGACAGGTATGCTCCTCTCCAAAGTTGCCTGGTAACAGCCAGGTGGGCCTGGCCTACTATAAATGGGGCTGCTTGCTTCTCTCCCCCTCTCTCTTATCTCTTGTTCTTGCTTCTCCCTTGCATCTCTTATCCCTTACCTCTCCCCATTCCCCCCTCCCCCCCACACACACATGGTCATGTCCGGCCTCTCCACTTCTCTACTCTCTACTCTTTTACTTCTCTGTCCCTCTCTCTGCCTTTCTCTGCCTCTACAACCCTCTTAACTCCCCTCCCCATGCCCTGAATAAACTCTATTTCTATACTATACCTTCTAGAGTGGCTGGTCCCTCAGGGGGAAGAGATGACTGGGTTTGGGCCTGCTCAGGCACACTCTTCCCCCAAACCTCCCTACCTCCCTATAACCCCATAAAATATATCTCATTATATTTTTATACACACATTTGCTTGGAAAAGTGTTTTCCAGCCCTTTACTCTGAGGTAGTGTTTGCCTTTAGCACATAGGTGCGTTTCCTGGATGCAGCAAAAATGCTGGGTCCTGTTTAAGGATCTAGTCTGTCAGTCTATGTCTTTTTATTGTGGAATTGATTCCATTAATGTTAAGAGATATTAAGGAATACTGATGTTTGTTTCTTGTTATTTTCGATGTTATTTTTGTGTTTGTGTGGCTATCTTCTTTTGAGTTTGTTGAAAGATTACTTTCTTGCTTTTTCTAGGGTGTAGTTTCCCTCCTTGAGATTGCATTTTCCATATATTATTTTTTGTAGGTCTGGGATTGTGGGAACATACTGTGCAAATTTGGTTTTGTCATAGAGTGTTTTGGTTTTACCATTTATGAAAATTGAGAGTTTTTCTGGGAACAGCAGCCTGAGCTGGCATTTGTGTTCTCTTAGTATCTGTATGAGATCTGCCCAGGATCTTCTAGCTTTCATAGTCTCTGGTGAGGAGTCTGGTGTAATTCTGTAATTCCTTTATATGTTACTTGACCTTTTTCCCCTACTGCCTTTAATATTCTTTCCTTATCTTGTGTATTTGATGTTTTGACTATAATGTGACAGGAGGAATTTCTTTTTTTTCATACTTTATTTACATTTCAAATGTTTCCCCCTTTCCAGATCTCCCCTTTGGAACCTCCTCATTCCCTGCCCCCCCCCGCCATTATGGTGGTATTTTCCCACCCACACACCTACCCATCCACTCTCATCTTCCCTCCTTGGCATTCTCCTATACTGGGGGATCTAACACACTCAGGCCCAAGGGCCTCTGCTGACCCTGATGTCTAACAAGACCCTCTTCTGCCACATATGTGGCCAGCACCATGGGTCCCTCCATGTGTATTCTTTGGTTGGTGATTAAGTCTCCAGGAGTATCCAAGGGTCAGGCCAGTTGCCACTGTTGCTGCCTCCCTGGGGTTGCAAACTGCCTCAGCTCTTTCAGTCCCTTCTCCAAGTCCTCCATCTGGGACCTCACACTCAGCCCTAAGGTTGCTGCATAGTGACTCTTGTGTATTTTGTACTTTTGGGCTAATAACTACTTATCAGTGAGTAAATACCATGTTCATTCTTTTGTGACTGTGTTACCTCACTCAGGATGATATTTTCAAGTTCCATCCATTTGTCTGTGAATTTCATGAAGTCATTGTTTTTAATAGCTGAGTAGTGTTCGATTGTGTAAATGGACCATATTTTCTGTAAAGATTCCTCTGTTGAGATCCAAAAAGGAGGAATTTCTTTTCTGGTCCTGTCTACCTGGAGTTCTGTAGGCTTCTTGTATATTTATGTTCATCTCTTTCTTTAGGTTAGGGAAGTTTTCTTCTATAATTTTGTTGAAGATCTTTACTGGTCTTTTAAATTGGGAATCTTCACTCTCTTCTATACCTATTATCCACAGGTTCTGTCTTTTCATTGTATCTTGGATATCCTGGATGATTTGGGTTAGGAGTTTTTTGCATTTTGCGTTTTTTTTGACTATTGTGTACATGTTTTCTATGGTATCTTCTGCACCTGAGATTCTCTTTTCTATCTCTTGTATTCAGTTGGTGATGCTTGCATCTATGACTCCTGATCTCTTTTCTAGGTTTTCTAACTTCAGGGTTTTCTCCTTTTGTGATTTGTTTATTGTTTCTATTTCTACTTTTTCTGTTTCTTTTTCTGTTTCTTTTCTATCTCCTGGGTGGTTTCAATAATTTCCTTTTTCTGTTTGATTATGTTTTCCTGTATTTCTTTAAGGGATTTTTGAGTTTGCTCTTTAAAGACTTCTAGTTGTTTACGTGTGTTCTCTTTTGTTTCTTTAAGGGAGTTATTTATTTCCTTCTTAAAGTCGTCTATCATCATTATGAAAAGTAATTTTAAATCTGAGTCTTGTTTTTCTGGTGTGTTGGGGTATCCAGGACTTGTTATGGTGGAAGAACTGGGTTCTGATGATGCCAAGTAGTCTTGGTTTCTGTTCCTTATGTTCTTGCCCTTTCCTTTCGACATCTGGTTATCTCTGGTGTTAGCTGGTCTTACTCTCTCTGAAAGTGGTTTGTCCTTTCTGCAAGCCTAGGTGTCAATACTCCTTCAGTACTAGTTCTTGATTAGAGGAATTTGGGTTTGGAGAACTGTGGTACAGGGTCAACTCTGGGGTGCAGACAGAAATCAGAAAGATCTAGTCCCCAGCTGACCTTTGGCCTCTGTGTCCTGATGGCTCTGCATGGGTCCCTCTTGATCCAGTGAATTTGAACAGAATTGGTGGTCTTGCCTGTGCTTGACCGTGTGTCCGCACTCCTGGTATACCAGCTCTCTCCTAGCACTATTTGAGTATGGAGTATGGTATCACAGGATGCGCTCCCTGACCACCGAACAAAAAAACCAGAAGACCACTTCTTAGTCCCTGTGTCCTGAGGATTCATGGTAGGTCCCTCTGAGCAGACAGGCTTGCCCACACTCCTAGGAGTCTTGCTTTCTCCCAGCACTATTTGACTACGGAGCCCTGGTGGCTCAGGCAGAGCTCTCCAGCCACAGATTTAAACCAGAAGGTTACTTCCCCAGGCTTTTTCTCAGTCTCTGTGTCTCAAGGATTCCACACGAGTCCTGTTGAGCAGTGTTGCTCCTCTTACCCCCTTTCTTGGGCTTTTCCACACTCTTGGGAGTCTAGCTTTCTCCCAGTGCTATTTCTTTCGGTCTCATACTTTCACATTTTAACCAACCTTCAGACTGAACCTAGGGACCCCAATGGAAGCACTAGGGGAAAGATTGAAGGAGATAAAGGGGATTGCAATCCCATAGGAAGAACAATGTCAACTAACTAGACCATACCAGAGCTTCTAGAGACTAAACCACCAACCAAAGAATATACACGTAGGGAACCATGGCTTCAGCTGCATATGTAGTAGAGGATTGCCCTATTTGGCATCAATGGGAGGGGAGGCTCTTTGTTCTCTGGAGGCTTAAAGCCCCAGTATAGGGGGATGGAAGAGCAGTGAGGCATGAGTGGGGGTGGGGAGCATCCTCATAGGAGCAGGGGGAAGAAAGGATGGGATAGAGAGGTTTGTGGAGGGGAAACCAGGAGGCGGGAGGCGGCATATTACCTGAAATGTAAAAAAAAATGTAATGATTAATGAAAAAAGAAAATAGCAACCAAAAATTTTCTCTTAAATTACACGATTATTTTGACAAGCCAAATGAACACATATATTTTTGTTTTTATACTGACATTTTTAGCGTGGGACAGGCATTTCAGTAAAATTCTGAGGGAAAGTATCATGTTAGTCATAGTCTTAAAGTCTTAATGTGGTTGAAACATGATTTACGGTGGATGTTAATGTTTATGCTTGTAGAATTTTATGGAAGCTCTATAACTATACACTTATTTTTAATTTTAATTTTGGGGGTTATGAAAGTATTTTCAGTAATTAAAATCAATGTACCATGTATTTGTCAATTTTAAAGGAACCTTTATCATCATGATGTTTCCTTAGCGTTAACTACTATCTAAAAGCAAACCAACATTAGCCAAAAAAGAAAACAATATAAAATAAAATTTGAAATTCCCTTTGTTGGATTAAATAATCTATTGCTTCTATGGAGATTTTAAGAGGCATATGAGGTTATGATACATATTATTTCCATAGAATGTTTATTAAGGGATCAAAAATACTTGCAATCCACTCACGTGGAGCAGAAAAACTAGAATTAATTTCAATTTTCTGTAATCCAATTCTAACACTCTAGAAATCAAAGTCCAAAATCCAGATCCTGTACCATTAGAAATTCAGCACTTAGAAACATTTTATAAATGGTGCTAAACTAACAGCTTGATTTGGGGTTTCCTATCAATCAATATCCTAGATGATTTTCATTTATGGTCTAGTTAGAAATAGGGCAAATCCTGATTCCTTATTGTTAACTCAAGTTTAACAATTAGGGGTTAGTAGAACTCACTCTTGTAAGATTCTCTTCTCTGAGAGCGCTGATTGTAGTTCAAGCTCTCCGTTTAGATTTCCTCCTACAAAAATTTGTTTAATACCGAAAGAAGAGCATCTACATTTCTGAGTTCATTTTATCAAAGCAAGTAAAATCACTAAATCTGATTTCAGAAAAAGGGCATTCCTCTACAAAGAGGACTCTAGGAATATGTAGAGATAAAGAACAATCCCTAAGACAGGCACTTACCATACCCGTGGATCAGGCAGTCATGTGACACAACACTGAAAGCTGCACTGTTCATCTAGGCCCTCCTTTGCTTCATTGCTGATGCTTTCATTGCTAAAGGGTTTTACTGTCATTAACTCCAATTAAGCTTGGCATTTGTAAGCATTTGAATATCCTCCTCAATGTATTGAGGTTAAGTAATAAAATGTTAAGGTTATTCAAATTTGGAGGCAGCTTAATCCTAGAATCTTCACTTCCTCAGGAATCATATGTTGACTGCCCTATAAGTCTTGAAAGTTTCCTGACATTCTCAAATCCCATGGACTACCGACTTTCTTCAAGAGGAAATGCTTCAATTTTGAGGAAACAGGTACACAGCAGATACAGATTCTAATTCATCTGATACAGATGGATAGTGAGATTGTATTCTGACTGTCCCAAGGTGTACATTCCATGGGTGCATAGAACTCTAAGAAGTGAGAATTTGTGTGTCTTATTTGCATGGGGATTAAGAAGACTGAGTGATTGTAGATTATGTAGTCTACATACATTTTTGCTCTGCATTTGAATCTGATTTGTAGTTTTGTACTGTCTATGGGAAGTTAGGCTTTGCAGTTTTAGCTTTCCTGCATGCTAGGTAAGGGTTCCAAACTCATAAGAACATTTAAATATTAATTGAGATTATTTATCCACAATGTTTCACATGTTCTTTGAAACTATTCGTAAATGTGACTCCTACACAGCAAGCATTTAATATTTTATTACTAACACTGGCTTGTGTAGTAAAACATAGCCAAACAACTATGAAGATTATTAGTCTCAAAGAAGTTATCATTCTCAAACTTAATACTGCAAAAATTTATCAGATCTCACTAAAAATCCTATTAGCAATTATATAAAATTACCAGTTGATAAAACTAATATATTTATAACTCTATTAGAGGAAACTGAATTAATGAAATTGTCTTCATGTTATATTTCTTTTAAAGTCTATTAAGAGAAGAAAATTTAAACTAAAATTAATCTCTCCTAAAACCAAAAAAGATTTAATCCTAGATTACTCATAAAACATAGCATGTCACATAATCAGGAAACTAATACTTAGATGTAAGTCAGGGGGAAATTCAGATTTATTAAGAAAGGACTATATTTCACAGAAATGGATCCTTATGCATAAATTTGAATTATACTTAAATTACAGATGCTAAGTTACTTAAGGAAAATTAGCTTACATCCAAATATTTAACTAGTAAGCTGTGGCCCTGTTGCCTTGTATCAAGTTGGAGCAAATAACTAACAAAAATTAGAATACAAATGCAATTTCTGTTTTTATCCCCCACTAAAATTAATCCATTTTGTTAAAAGGAAATTGGGTTTCTATTATTTGAACTCTGGTATTTAAAATATGTTGGAGCAACATAGCCACTGTTAGCTTTCAGATGAAAATGTGCTGTCTTGGGGATTAAGTTAAGAGGCATATAACAATGCTAAGATTACTGAAAATTGTTATATTCTGTTCTTAAATAAAGGTATGGTATGCAATAAATTTTCTTAATGGTAAAATTGAATAATAAATTCACGAGGTGTTTGTATGTTATAAAAGACATAATTGTGATGTGTGCTGTTTAAATAAGTCTGATATTTTTTATTTTACACACACACACACACACACACACACATACACACACACACCAGCCTCTGATATTATACTTGAACTAGTTTATCTAGTAGAGGCAGTAGACACCATAAGGATTTGATGGTCTTTGTCACTTGCATTTTCTTTAGTTTTGTTTTTGGAAAATATTAAGAAACATTGAGAATCTTTCTGGGTTGATCTCTTGGTCTCTGTTGTGCATTTCTACAGCAGTGAAAACACAGGAAGCTGTTTGAAGACAAAAATAAAAATATTGATGGGTCTCTGAGTCAAGGATAAAATCAAGAATATTACAAATGTGTGTGTATGTGTGTGTGTGTGTGTGTGTGTGTTTGACTAAACAGAGAGATCTGAAAGACTATTTCATGGCATAGGAAACAAAGGAAATTAGATTTATTACCATTCTTACATTAAATCCTTATTCTTATTTCCATGTAGGTTTTCTCTCTTATTACAAACGTATTTTCTCTTTTATTTCCTTAGAGTACACGACAAACATTCTTAGCAAAAGATTATAAAAATAAGAGAAGAGCCTAAATTCACATAATTTTCTTTTGCTATCACAGTGAGCTTTTACTCACAGGAGACACATGGCATCATGTTAGTAATATTTGGTCTTCATAACTGAGATAGAGTATCATGTAATCTAGTTGGTAGAGGTGCTTGATGTTTGAAGATGCACAGAACATTCTCCTTAGGCAGATAGAGCTCAACTTTTGTAAAACACAGTATTATCTTGAGAAGCACTAGCATATTTGCTTTTCTATATATGTAAGTTTGGGGTATTCCATCCATGTATTTTTGTTCCTTACTCTTCACTACAGAATCAAGTTATTTAACTAAATCTTTTCCTTTATATAATTGTCCTGTATAGGGTTCTTTTGCTTGTTATAAATAGTGCAAACTAGGAGGATTGGTAAGATTTTTTTTTTCTCATTCTTTCTTAGGTGATTTATTTATTTTTTTTATTTAATTTTTTAAATATTTTGAGAATTTCCTTTTTAAGTAAAAATTAATTTTCATTAAAGAACATAATTTCAAACAGATTATAAGAAGTACAATTTTCTATGACATTCAATGCCTGAAACATTTTATCTGTACCTAAGCTTTAATAGAATTTTATAAAATGAGAATATTTTATAATATATATTTATTCACAGAAATATGGTCCATTATAGAATCTAATTATTTTAAGTGGTTTGTTAATGTTCATAACTTATTTTCCTATTGATTTTATAGTAGGTTTCCTTTTTATTTCATACATGAAATGAGAATTTCATGCATGACTATTTTTATTTACATCATTTTCACTTTACAATCTGCCCCTCATAAATACCTCCTTTGGTCCCCAACTCCCTCTTGGATTATGGATCTATTTTTTATCATCATCATCATCATCATCATCATCATCATCATCATCATCATCACCACCACCACCACCACCACCCTTAATACATGTTGTGGATAGCCGTGGGGCTGATTGTAATTTGATGCTAATTCTGCTCTCCTGGGAGGGGTTTCAGACAAGCAGTGAGTTATACCTGTAACTTCCTGTGAACCAATCCCTTAATGAATAAAGGAGCCAATCACTGGGCATGTGGGGAGATTTCTGGGTTGGAAAGGAGAAGAGAGGAGGAGAGAATGAGAGAGGTTCCTTTTGGAACAGGGACAGCAGGTAGTAGATAAGATGTAGCTAGTAGAGTCTTCTGGTATCATGGCGGATCTGCAAGAATTCACCACCAGAGGAATCAGACTTTGCTACAGCTTACAAGATTAGGTTTTAGTTGATGTGCCTAGAAATTGAGTTACCATTGTTTCTGAACTAAGTTTGTGTTGTGCTTTTCTTTACACGGAGGCTCGTCTGGGTTCCAGAGAGAAAGGTACAGCAGCAAAGTGTGGGTTTGCCTAATGTGCACCACAGAGGCCATCAGAGTATTGAAGCACGGGGCTGGTGTGGTAGTGATCTTTCAACGGGAACTTAGCAAGCTGGGTGGAAATATCATGGAGCTCTAACTCAGAGCTCCATGACATGAAAGCAGGTCAACCACGGCCCTCCAGTGCACGGCTGGTCAGCCCGCTGAGGATGAGAGAACCAGAGATTAGCACAGGAACATGCTGCCATACATTCCATCATTTTTTATATTTCCTGCAACAAATACATATGTTATATTTGTACACTTCTATAGATACATATGAAACCTGCTGAGTCCATTTAGTATTGATCTTATTCATATGTGTTTAGGGCTGACCACTTGGGGTTAGATCGTCAACGTTACCTTTTATCTCTGATGAAATCTGATTCTTCTACCTTAGCAACCACTCATTGCCTATAGTTCTTCATCTAAGGTAGTGGCCATCAACTTCAGTTTGTTTACTGGTGTTGTCATTCCCATACTGTTGAGATTTCTTTCCTGTAGCCACCCTGTCTTGAATAGAATACATTATCTCTCAGCTCATATCCTTGTTGTCTCACTCTTGGAATCTTTCCACATCTTTCCAGTGAAGTTCATGGGCTTTTGAGATAAGATTGTATATCCATTGGTGCCTTTGTGATGCCCATTCCAGTTCCCACATGATGACGTGGAAGCTTATATTTATTTATAATGATTTTGCCCTTAGCTTAGGCTTACCCCACAACTAGCTCTTAGTTAACAGTGGCCCATTTATCCTAATACCTGGCACATGGCTGGTTACCTCTCCTCGGTTTCATATGACGGACTTTCTCTGAGTCTGGATTGAAATCGCCCACCATGGCCCTTCCCCAGGCTTTCTCTCTCTGTCCAGAAGTTCTACCATAGTATTCTGCCTTTTGCAATAGGCCATCAGCTTTTTATTTTGACTAATCCGAAGGACCCTTAGGCAGGCAAGGAAGGACATGATATGTCTTCACAGAGGGTACATAAATGTTATCCGTACAGAGTTGTGCTACAGGTATATCATTTAGGGTTGAGAACCCATGTTCTGTTGTTCTCGGTGTTTTGATCAGTTATAGGTTTCTATCATAGTTTCCATCTGAATTGCCTCAAGGATTATTTGGTAGGGGGTGTTTAGATTTGATGTTTTGATTTAGATTAGATTTGATGTTTTGCAGAATACTTTTGCCTCACCTTCCACAGACTCAAAATACTTGAGTGGTAATACTTGTTTTGAATTCCCCCACAAGGAAACAGTCCTGTGTATGTAACAACCTCCAAGGTACAATACAAAGATTGGCATAGTTAATGTAGAACAATTAGAACAGAACTGAGAATAGGTTAAATACTAAAAAAGGGTACTGAACCAAACATATAAACAAATAATCTGGTCCTCATCAGAATCCTGATAGAATAATATATGCATCATTCAGCTCAAAATTGTCTGTGATACCGTTCATAGGTTAAGTTATTTTAAGCTCATGAGGACAGGAAACAACATAGATAATAAAATAATAGTGAGCTTTGGATGTATGCATGCACAGTTTTCTGGGATTCACGTAGGTGAAAATTGAAGGAAATTATTGTCAGCCTATAAAAATTACAATATTTTACATGTTCTCACTGAACCAGCTTTAGATGATGTTACTGGAGATGGTCCCCAGTCTCCCATCTATTTCCACCTCTTTAGATATTTTGCTGAGTGCATCCATGAAAATCACTAATATATTTCATATAGCATCTATTAAAATAAAAATGACTCTGTTTGTTATAAAGGTCACTATTTATTTAAGAAATCGCTTTTTGCTAGGTGTTCAGGATACAAAGCATAGTATGAGAAATTGCTGTCTGTAGCATATATACTCTAGTTTGCAAGGGAGACAAATAGACATGTATTTTAGGAAAGAATGTAAGCAATATCCTGGACTTAGGGAATGAATGTTGCTTCTAAATCATGTAATTAATAAACTATATTAAATATAATTCTTTTAGCATGAAAGAAGTATGCTGTAGAATAAAACTCCTGGTACATATATATTTATTTACAGCATGGTCAGCAATAACAACCAGATATTCTAGAGATGGGAAAGTTGACTTTCCTCTGTTTCAAAGACCAGAGTGTAACATTTTTTTGGTGATTGAAGGAAATCTAAAACCCAATTTTTTAAACATACAACAAAACAGACATTTAAGGCAAAAGAATGAAATACTATAGTTTTGTGTTACTAGAAAAAGTGGGCTTCAATTATGGACACCTCACTTTAGAAAATGGTAGTAGTAAAATAATGTTTTTCAACATGCAGCAATCATAACTTTATAATCACAGATTGAATTAGCTTGGATTTGACTAAGTTTCCTAATGAATCTTAAGAATGAATTGAATACTGAATACTGCTCTGGACTGCCTTCAAGTATAGAGACATGAAATTACATCAATGTAGACACATGTGTCTGTCAGAGATGAGCTGTCTCTCATGAGACAAACATTAAAGGGCAGCTAGCTTCCCTGACTAATTGAAGTTCAATATGTCTAATTATGTTGGTGGCACAGCATGGCTGCAAAAAAATGACATAGTAGCTCCAGTGCAGAATCTTTATGAGTATTTCACTTGACATCATGCTGCAGGCCTTTTGCCTCGTGGCCATGGAAAATTTAGCATCCTCAAAAAGAAAGAGCTCAATTTGTTTGACATGGCTGAAGAAAGTAGCTACCTGGGGACCAAAGCAATTTTAAAAATTCAATTTATCTCTCTAGTTATTTATTACCATTGATTCTGTACCATTCATTGCTATAGACTTGAGAAAATATAAAGATCAATACGGTGTGAAAGTTGTTCTCTTGGTGCACATTGTTTAATCAGAAAACTAGTTTATTCATTGCTTTAGACATATGCCTGACTACTAGATCTTAAAGCAGTGAAGATTTATTTTGGTCTGAGTTTCAGATATCATGCTATTTGGTCAGCTGGCTCCCATCCATTGTTTCTGGAACATTCAGTGAAAAACAACATTATGGTGGAAGCGTGTGGAGTGTAAAAGAGTCAGAAAAATAATGAGGGACAAGAAGCAGGAAGAGGTAGAGGTGGAGCAAGAGTAGCAGGAAGAGATGATTAAGCATCTCTTACATCATGACAGCAAAACCATCAGTCATAAACCATATTGACCTTCAAAAGTTTGTAATATCTGCATACATTGAGAATACTTCAAACTCAAACCATACCATATAGTAAAGGAGCACAAATATAAGTTTAAATAGTTTTAAAATGTGTTGACAATGTATGAGAATATACTGGAAACTGTCCCACGATCTGCAAATGAAGATGGCAAGAGAGAAGGAAAGGGTTAAAAAACAAAGAAAAGGATACCTCTATTGGGTATAAGAATTATGTAAAATTCATGCAAAAAGTTTTGTGGGTACTATAAAGTCCTAATAATAATAAGAACTATCCATTTGGCAATGTGAATGAAGTCCAGACAAAGCTGGTATAGCTATGGCAGTGATGTTGCTGTCATCCATATATTTTCTTACATTTCTCCAAATTCTGAAGCTCTCTAGGTGCACTCTGTTTAAAGGTTAGCATTAATCTATTCGAATAGGGTATTATGAGGAACTTATAGAAAGGAATTAAGTACTAAATACTTTACTTTCATGAATGGTATCTCACGAATTGTATACAAGAACACATGATACTACCTGAGGCCACACGAAGGAAGTACTATATTCTTCAAAGAAATAACAAGCCTAAATCAGACGTGGATTCTGTTGCCATCTGATCTTGGACTATTTACACATTAGAGTTTTGAGCAATACATTCTGGTGTTTATAAATAAACTAT
This sequence comes from Rhynchomys soricoides, assembly GCA_019843965.1. Lineage (NCBI taxonomy): Eukaryota > Metazoa > Chordata > Mammalia > Rodentia > Muridae > Rhynchomys > Rhynchomys soricoides. The sequence continues at coordinate 1,768,788 of JADRCH010000322.1, read as the reverse complement.
TCTTAAATATTGTAACTACAGCAGTTCAACTCTAGGGAGACAGATGGTTATGTGGTAACAAAGACATAGAAGTGAAAGTGTGTATTTAGATGCCAAAACAACTAAAGGGTATGAACCTATCTAGTGTATTAGCTACTATTCTAAACCAATTTTTCACCAAATAGGAGTCAACAATTTCCATAGGTTACCTATATAACCAAATAAATTCTGTTGTAAAAAAATCAGTTGCTATGACATTGTCAGTCAACTGACATGGTTTTTCATATGACCTAACATGATATTGTAACTCAGATGATATGGTTTTCCAGTGCTACTACTGGATGATCAATCCTCTACCTTGATACGCACTTTAAACAATGTTATCCTGCAATACAGATTCACTACCTCCTTTCACAGAGACAATCTCCATGATTTATCAAGAACTTCAGAAAATGATCATTGAGTTCCACCAAACATTTTTCTTGGTTTTAAGTCCATAAATTCAATTCTCATTTTTTGATGAGTTGTTCCACTAAACTGTCTTCCTCTTTTCTACAAAATCTGGACAACAAACATTTCTCACATTATATGTTCCTCATGCAAACACATTATTGTTAGCATTCTGAACTCTAAATGTAAAGTTCTGTTTTCCTGTCAAGTTTGGATATTTTCTATCTTTAGTGTCCATTTCTTTTTGTTCATCCTTTAAAATAATTTCACAACTAAATAGGCATTTTAGAGCCAATGTTCCAAAGATGGTACTATTCAAAATAAAAGAATCATTGAATGATAAAATTATTTGCTTCATACTCTTAGAGAGAGTGTACCAGTATGGGATCCTGAATTACCTAAAGAAAACAGTGTTATATCTCCCCCATAAAGTGTTCCACTCCAACCCACAGCAACCTGTACACACTCTGAAAATATCCAACCTCTCATACCCATTACATATCAGCATAGTTGATTGGAATAACAAAAAGGTAAAACTTTGATAATCATATTTTCTCTTGAATTTTCACATGCACTTATATCTTCACTTAAATAGAGACATTGCCAACGAGTAAGCATATTTGAGTTTTGACCATGCGATAGAAAATTTTCACCATGTAGTATTTTCACATCAAGCTATTTATGACAGAGTTTCTTTTTAAATTATCCCTTAATCTCATACTTCTATAACTATATAACCAACAAATCTTCACAGCAAAGAGGTTGTTGTAGGCTTCTACCTGATAATCATACTTTCATTTCCCACCTATTTTACCTACACAGAACATCATAGGACATGTGGTTATCCTTCTATTTTTGTTTAAGTATTTTAATGTTACCGATTGTGCTTCGTATTCCCTATATTTCTCTCTAGTTTATATATTAAAAGTTTTTCATGTTTGTACACTAAAGGCTTACTCACATGAGACACGCTATTGGAAAGCCATGATTTAGGAAGTATGGCCTAGAGTAAAGTCCTTATATGAAGGTTCACATAGCATTCAGGGGTACCATGAGATCCCTTCCTGCTCCTATATTGCTTTTGCTTACTGTGCATGAGGTGTACAGCTTTGTTCACTTAAACAAATTCCCAGCATAAGGCCACCTAACCAAAGCCCCAAAACAATAAATCCATCATTCTTGACTAGGACCTCAAAATGCAGGAGGTAAAATACATCTTTGATATTTATAAGCTCATTGTCTCAGGTATTTGTTGAGGTGTTGGAAAGCTGATTAATATGTTACCTCTTTATCTGCACCATTTAAACACCATTTTAAACTAACTTGCCTTCAGATAAACTTGAGATTGAATCATGAACTTTTGCTTTTCTTTTCTCTTAATCATTTACATCTCAAATGATATTCTCCTTCCCAGTTACCCCTCCACAAATGCCCTATCTTGCAACTGCCCTTTCTCCCCTTCTTTTTGCCTCTATGAGGGTGCTACCCCACACACCTATCATCTCCCACCTGCTCCAACATCCCCCTACATTGAGGCATCAAACCACCACAGGACCAAGGGCCTCCCCTCCCATTGATGTCAGACAGGGCCATCTTCTGTTACATATGTATCTGGAGCCATGGAAAGCTCCTTGTACACTCCACTTCTTGTTTGGTCTTCTGGGAGCACTGGGTGGTCTGACCTGTCAACATTTTTCTTCTTATCGGGTTGCAATCCCCCTCTGCTCCTCCTGTCTTTCTGCCACCTCCTTCACCAGGGTGCCCAAGCTCAGTCTCATGGTTGGGTAATCCAGACACCAAAGAAGACATATGGTATGCACTCACTGATAAGTGGGTATTAGTCCAAAACTTCACAATGTCCTCGGTACCACCCTCAGATCATAGGGAGCTTAGGAGGAAGGAAGACCAGTGTAAGGATGCTTCAGTCCTGCTTTGAGGGGGGAAGAGGATGATCATGGGAGGTGGAGGGAGGAGGGAACCTGGGAGGGAGAGATAAGTGGGAAGAAATAAGGGGGGCAGCAGTATCAGGTATTGGAGGGAACAGAAGAGAGGTAGAGAGGGCCAGGAAATCAAATAAAATTATGTAGCAGTGGGGAATGAGGAACTGGAGGTAGCCACTGGAGGGTCTCAGACATCAGGGAACTAACAGGTATGACTAGCCAAAATGCTAAGCGAAGGAGAGATTGGACCTGTTGAGACCAACTCCAGTAGATAGGCATCGCCAGAAATTGAGGGATGTGGCCACCCACACATCTCAAAGTTTTTAACCTAGAAATGTTCCTGTCCAAAGAAAAGACAGGGATAAAAAGTAGAGCAGAGACTGAAGGTGGGGATTGCCCCACCTGGGGATCAATCTTGTCTGCAGACACCAAACCTTACACTGTTGCTATTGCCAAGAGGTGCTTGCTGACAGGAACCTGATGTGGATGTTCCTTGGGAGGTTCTGCCATCAACTGACCAATGCAGATGTGGATGCTTGAAGCCATTTATTACCTTTTTCTATCTTCATTGTTCCTGCTTTATTCCAGAACAGCTAAGGGATGTGATGATTCTCCCAACTGAGTTTCCTTTTCTTATGATAGTGCTTTATGCACATGCATAATGAAAAATCATTAAATATTGCATAGACAATGAAGAGATCTCCAAAGTACTCATGTTGGAAGGTAGTTATGATAACAATTTACATATTTTAGCATATTATTTTACTATTCTAAGGAAACCCTCTGTGATTGTTATTCTTGAATTTAAATGTAACTACATCTGGAAATAAATAATTCCAAGTGAGTAAATACATTTATGAGAGGATTTTACTTAAATCATTTGAAGTGAGAAGATTTTATGAGGTGGAAAGATCCAGCTCACAATACATCCCACATGGGCAGTTTATAGAAAGGATATAGAGGAAGACTACTTTACTCCTTGTCTGCTGCTCTTGTTCTCACTAGTAAGACCATCCCACCACTGGGATTGGAGCCTACTTCTTTGAGATCTCAATTTGCAGTGGACGCTAACTGAGATATTCGGTTTCATTGATTGAACGACTATTGGATTCTTGGAACTTCCACTGTTAGACAGCCAATGTTGGACTATTTGGACCATAATAAGCAATTTTAATAAACCATATATATGTATATGGAGAGATATAAAGATATACATTTTAACAGTTCTATTCCTCTAGAGGACCATGACTAATACACACTCACAAACACATAAATTTAAAATTTCATAAATCAGGATTTGTTTTACAGTGGATGATTCTTACAGTGTCACTCTCCACAGGATGACTTTCATATCAGGATTATCTAGAAATATTAAAAACTGAGTAAATCCTGTTCATAGGTCACACAGATGTACAAGTATAATTAGTTACCTTTCATTCATTTAGCCACTGAAAGATCTTTTGAGGATGTGGGCTGTTTTCATGTCTCAATTTGTCTGTCAAGAGAGTCTGTATTAAAAGTCACAGCATATGCTACAGTGGCTAGAGATGGTAAGAGGCTTTTATAGTGACCTGTTAGGTAATTTCCTCTTCAGCATTCTTAGAACAACGAAAACCCAGTGAGGAAAAACCTGTATTCTAGCAGCTCTACATTTGAAGTAATTGAGACAAGTAAGATGTTAATTATGCTGCATATTTTGGGAAAACCATTGTTTGTTAGGATATGCATTCTATATGGCACAGATATTGAAAATGAGTTCAGCTGAAAAAATAAACTATGTGATTATAAAAACGGCACCATGTTACTTTTTATGACAGCCTTTATTCATTCTTAGAAATTAGTAAAGTACTGATATATCAATATTGATATATTATATAATTATGGCAACATTTAATGAAATATATTAAAATCTTAGGTATAGAAATTACTTTATTTGATAGCTAAAATAAAATAGTATAAAAATAAACAGAAATAAGTCATTAGAAACCATATGCTATTTTTTACAATTATATATGTGTGTATGTGTATGTGTGTGTGTGTGTGCATGAAGATAAATTTCAGAGACACGCTTCAGAAGAACTGAATGACTTAGTTGTTTTTTTTTTATATATATATATAACTTTGGATTCATGTTGGTTATTTCATTTTTCTCTTGCCTATATATTAAAGAGTGGTGTTACAGTAGTCTCACTTTACAAGGGAAAGAGTTTCATGAACAGAAGGTTCAAGACATGTGCCAAGATAGTAAGAGATTTCAATATCCTATTTTATCCTTTCTCTTCTAGATAACTTGCCTTCCTGCCATGTGCCATGAATCTTATGATTCAAATGAGCTTCCTTTAGAATATGGAAAGCAAAAATATCCCTTGTTGCAGAAAGCCTCTTTACTTTCTCCCACCATCACCCCCAGCATGGCTGGGGCTGGTCATGGGAAGAGGTTCTCTTACAAAGCTTGTTTTATGCTTCATAAGTAGTCTTTGGGGTTCTCACAAATATTGGAAGCTCTAAGGGAGACTTTATTTTCAAGTACTCAAATTGGAGTCAAGCTTTTGCCAGTGATACAAACCTATAAAGCTAGCTGTGTGATAGTTACTTAATAATTCAGATTTATGCAGGCAAGGTATGAAACACTGAAGGGAATGAACTATTTCTTTCCTTGAATCCATTGGTGTCATTTTGATAAGAAAACATGCATAATGTTGAAAATCCCGGTGCTGGAACAACAGTCAATACTGAAGTATCTACTAAAATGAAAATATAGAAGATATGTCTAAAGTGGGGCTTGCAGTTCATTATGGATCACCCATTAAAATCAACATGGCTGCTGAAAAATAATATCTTTGCTGGAGACCTTGAATCATTCAGCAGATTTAATAGGGTATTCTGTCTCATCCAAGAATGATATAGTAGGTTTGACAGGAGAAAAAAATCTCACTGTGTCAAGGAGCTAAGAAAGGCTGACAATGACAATTCCTATCAAGCAAGGAACTTGTGTTGACACAGTCCTGTATTAAGAACTTTCTGTTTTGCTCTTTCCCTCTCTCTTTTTTATATCAAAAATATCTTTTAAAATATTCAGCTTCAATTTGCATTTCTCTTCCCAATGAACCTCAACCTCCTGCTGCAAGTTTCAGAAAAAGAACATAGCAGATTTCATCATTACTGTGATTATGCATATGTACCATAGTACTGCTTCCTATTGTAAGAAAGGGATAGATAGCCTCTACACCCATCAATTACCTCCTCAGGATTTCTCAGTGATAGTGGAGAATTTTTCCAAGTCATCTACATAGGAGAATGAAATTCCCTTAGAAGTGTGAGAAGTTAATTTATACAGTATGTGCTAGCATGGGTTTAATTACAGAACCAAACCACAGATCTAAATATACACATAGAGAAAATTTTGGTTGCCTTCTTCTTGGATTCAATAATACAGATGATGCCAGAACATCCTCCTCTTTTATTGTAAAGTAGAGGAAGAGCTCAATTTAAAATTAGCATAAAGTAAATGTTAGTAATATCTCTCTAAAGCAAAGGACTATGGATTCTATTTTCTCTCAGGCCATAGGGTATTATCATTTTGAATGGTGAGCACTGAATATATGTCATTGTCAAAGGATCCAGATGACATTACAGGTTTTACTAAAATGTGAAAATTTTTATCAATTCATCATGATTCCATGCATTATTATAGGAGTGCTTTATAAAAATTTAGTTCATGCTGCAAATATTTACCATAAGACAATGCTTGTGCAGTAGGATATTTGAATTTTTTCTGCTACTGAATTCATTTGTTGTTAAGTGTACACTATATTTCTTTACTTAGTATGTAATTCATCATCAATTGGTTGTAATTCTCTTAGTGTGTATCCAGATGCTACCTGAGGAATCCTTGTACTTTGAAAAAATGATTTCATCATTGTTTTACTGTGGAACAGATAGGTATCTAACATCTAAGCTGAGTACAGAAACAGTAACCACAAATGCTTTTGGTCATAAAGTTATTGGTTATATGTTTTTAAGTGAAGGGCTACCCCTCCCCACATATTGGAGACAATTCATAAGCAACTTTTATTAAATAACTATTAGAAGGAAACTGAAACAAAAAAGTCCATCCTTAGTGATTTGACTTAGGAGATCATATCTGCAACATTCTCAGACTCTTGAACCCATGTTCCGCAGAACTTAGCATGTTCTACGTAGAATTCTTATGTCTATTTTGATGTTATCAGTACTAATAATTAACTCTATATTGACTGCTTGTCTATTAATCATGATATTCCTGTCTAAAGGAAATGCATGGACAAAGAGTGGAGAAGAGACTGAAGTAAAAGCCATCCAGAGACTGGCTCACTTAAGGATCTATTTTACCTGTTGATACCACGAAGCGCTTGCTGAGAGGAGCCTGGTATGGCTCTGACAGAGTCTGAACAATACAGATGTGGATGCTCTCAGACAAACATCAGACTGAGCAGGGAAACCCCAATGCAGAAGAACAACAATATCAACTAACCAGAGCCCCCCTCTGCCCCTCCACCTCCTGTGCTCCCAGGGACTAAACCACCAACCAAAGAATACACATGTAGGAACCCATGGCTCCAGTTGCATATGCAACAGAGGATGGCCTTATCTGGTATCTAGGTCCTGTGGAGACTCGATGCCCCAGTGTAGGGGAATGCTAGGACAGTAAGGCAGGGTGAGTGTGTTGGTGGTGGAGTTCCTTCATAGAAGCAGGGGTGGGTAGAATAGGGGGTTTGCGGACAGGAACCAGGAAGAAAGATAACATTTTAAATAAATGAAATAAATAATAAAAAACAACGAATCTGAGACAAAAATTCCATCCTCAGTGATTTGACTTAGGTGATCATATCTGCAACATTCTCAAACACTTGTGCTCATGTACTGCAGAATTTAATATGCTCTACATAGAATCCTTATATCTATTTTGATGTTATCAGTATTGATAATATACTGTATATTCACTGCTTGTCAAACATGACTCAGCCCAGCTTTCTACTGCTGTATGACTTTTTTCCTATAGAGTGTTAGTTACATAGTCCCCTCAATTCCCCTAATGATAATAATGAGTATTTATCCATTGAAAAGATGGCTACAGATCACTCTTTCTTATTCTTCTAGACCACTTTTAGTAACATACACCCTATAATATTTTTGTTACATTTCTGAGGATCAGAAGGATTTTTGAGGGTTGAATTAACTCCCTAAGTAGTGCCAACAACTGGAGACTAAGTTGTCAAATATAGAATTTATTAATGGCATTGCCCTGTGTTTTGTTGTTGCTGGTTTGATTGTTTGCTTTTCTTGATATTAATTACTTGATGTCATCTTCTCATCTTCTCTTTTGTTTTTTTTTATTAAAATTATTTTGCTTGTTTCAATTGTATTTCTTTGTCATTCTTTATCTCACATTTCAAATGATATCTTTCAAATAAAATTTACATGTTATTTAAGAAGTATGTATTTGTGGCTATTCTTTGTTGTCAAGCTGTCTATGCCTAGAATTAAGTAAACTTCAAAAATGGCTGGCAATACTTGTGAGGGCTTTTTGCATAATTGGACTATTTGCATCAGAAAGATCCATATTTAATATGAATCATTGAGGTAGAAAAACACATCTTTAACCCAGATATTTTGAAGTGGAAAAACCCACTTCTAATCTGAATCACACCTTCTTCTGGAAGACTACATTAAATATAAGGAAGAGAAAAGTTCTATCTCACTGCCTGCTTCTTCCTTTACTCAGTGGCCAGACCATTCCTTTAATAGCATTGGAAATTGTTTTATTAGAATTATTACATATACTGAAGACTATCTAAGCAATCTAGCCTCATGGACTGAATAATTACTGTATCTGGAAATTTCTGTATTTAGGCAGCCATTGTTGGGTTATTAGACATAACACTGTTATTAATAACACTGCTGGGTTATTAGACTACAGCATATAAGTGATTTTAATAAAATTTCTTTACATATATATTTTACTACTCTCTTACTTAAAGCAACAAGAAAACAGGGGAAGATGGAGGGGAATACAAATAAGAAGGGAAGACTGAAAGATATCCTATTCCACAGATAAAAAGTTTATACATAAGTGACAATAAAAGCTAGGCCAGGAACTTTTATGGCTGATAAACAAACAGGTTCAACAAAATAGCAAGATACAAAGTTAACAATTTTAAATCAGTAGCCTTCCTATATAGAAGTGACAAATAGGGTGTGAAATTATTCAGGACAGTAATAACTCACAATAGCCTTGAAAATTTTTGGATTGTTCTAATTAAGCAAAACAAAGACTTATGTAATAAAAAAAACCTCAAAAACATAGAAAAAAGAAAATGAGGAAGATATCACAAGAGATAAATATTTTCTGTACACATATATTAGTGGGATTAAAATAGTAAAAATGGACCCCATACAAAAAGCAATCTACAGATTCAACCCAATACCCATCAGAACATCAACACATTTCTCCACAGATCATAAAAAAGACATTTCATCTTTTAAGTTTTCAATAAGCAGGAGACAATCTATCTAATCACAGAGGTAAGGAATAAAGTAATGGAGTAGGGGTGACAGAAGTATCTTTCAAGGAAGGGGACATGTAATATATAGTGATGAGTGGATAAATTGGAGAAGAGTCTGGAAATGGAGTAATAAATGGAGAGAGTGAGGAAGAGGATAGGAAGAGCAACTGACACTAAGGGCCATCTGAGGCGCTGTATGAAAACCTACTACAGAAAAGCATCTTACATGTGTATTTTATAAATATTTTTATCTCTCAATGTTTTTCTATTTCTATCTATATCTACCTTTCTGTTTATCTATCTATCTATCTATCTATCTATCTATCTATCTATCTATCATTCATATATCTTTGAAAGAAGATGCAATTTCCAAGTAAGAGGAGAGACTAAGCCCTAACTAGGTTCTCGCATCTTCAACTAAAACTTCCAGTGCCAGGAAATTGTTATATCTAAGTGAGATAGAACTCACTATTGGTGAGTAGAACATCATTGCAACCTCCAAATAACACAGGCTATTGCCAACTCAAGGTAAAGTCTTCTTGCTGTATATAACACCTTCATAACTCATTGAATATGGAGAAATTTGGTGCTTACCCAGAGCATAAGGATTAATGTATATTGTACTAGAAGGTCCTATACAAGAATCAATGGAGAAAGGCAAAATTCCATCCTACAAAACCTTCATTCCACTATGGTAATCTGCTATGATATGCTGGTGAAATAGTGGGATAAAGTTATGAGAGTAATCAACCACTATCTGATTGGATTTAATGCTTAATCCATGAGATGGAACCCACACTTCATACAACGTGGGAAACCAAGAACAAGAGAGTAGACAAGCTCCAGATCTGGGGGAAAAGCAAATACTACTGTTCTGCTAATAATATGTGGCAATAAAATGTGTTCTAACAATATTTTATATATCTGTACAATGGTGTTTTACTCATCCATCATCATAGAAATCTTCTTTTGCAATAGATGCAAACAAATGCAGAAACCCACAGCTGAAAAATGTGCAGAAACTGACAGACATTGAAACGTTCTGTCCAATATGGGATTTCTTCTTCAAACCCCTCCAAGTAGGGCCCAGTGATCTCTGCAGAAAAGGTTGCGGACAGAGCTTAAGAGTCTTAGAAATGGAAGACACCAAGAAATAAGGACTTGTAGGTACAACAGGACTGATGGACATATGAACTCACAGAGACTTACAGTATGCACTTCACCTGCACTTGTCAGCAAGATGGCATCCCAGCATTGAGAGAGAACAAAACCCACAAACTCTAACCTAGACTCTGTCTTCAAATGACAACTGCTGGTAACAGAAAAAAAATCCAGTTTTCTACAATGGGGTATCACTAAGTATACAAAGTACACTTAAAGGCATACTCTATACCCAGAATTGGACAGCCAAGACAAAATGGAATTGATTATATTTTTGGATGGATTTTGTCTCATATTGACTGTCCTGAGTATTTATTATTACAAGTATTTTGTATATATAATATGGTTTTATAGTATGTGTGTGTTAATGAGATTTTTGTGTGTAAGTACATGTGTCTCTGCATCTGCATGTATTTCTTGTGGTTTTCCTTGACTATTTAAATTTGCTTGCTTGTTTTTGTATTGATCTTGTTTGTTTGTTTTTTAGTTGCCTATTTCTTTGTAAATGAAATAAAACAAGAAATATGTAAATTTGAGTGGGTATGGAGCTCAAGATGATCTGGGACGTTGATGGAGGGGGAAACCATGATCAAGACAATCAAAACTAAAATGAAAATTTCGTTGACCTTGCTAAATGGCTGTGACATCAAAATACCACTGAATACTATTGATGGTAATTATTTTTGTTTTTTAAGCTGTGTATTTGTGTGTGAGAGTGTTTGTGTCTCTCTGTGTGTATGTGTGTGTGTGTGTGTGTGTGTGTGTGTGTGTGTGCGCATGAGTGAAATTAGCTCCACCACAGGTTGTAGTAAACAGCTAATTTTCCTTCAAATGGAAATAAAGGTATCTGCAAGAATAAAAAGAATTCTTAAGCATTAATTCATCTGTTTAACTCCCACAACCGCATGTTTAAATCACTAGATATTTTTAATAGTTTTATATTATTTTATTTACTTTATATTATATATACATATATATTTTATTATCTTTTGTTTACCTAATTATATTACTTATAATATGCAATTATATAAAATGTTTCTTAACTATATTTATATATTTTAATTATAGTGATATGGATTTAGATATTTTAATGGTTTTTAAAAGTGTAAGTGTAGGGTCAAGGCTTTTTCCATTCAGTTTGTTGTAAAACCTATTTCCTGATTGTAGTATAAGTCTTCTGCCTATATTTTTACATGGCCTTGTTCCAGTACTTGCAAAGTAGAAAGGGTAAGACTAGAATAACTATTGTGTTTTAGGTCTGAAGAACAAAGGTGCAAAGAAAGTTTTAAAAGAAGGTATATATGAATATATGCTTTGAGTAAGGATAAAAACTTCAAGTTATTTTTAAAAGGCTGAGACTGTCCACTGTTTAATAACTCAATATATAATTATTCAATTTCACAAAACATTGTATTTGGCGTTCTTTGAATGCCAGATGAGCCAATTTTTAACTCAAGTATTTTTATTTCTTTTTTCTTTGGATATTTTCTTTATTTACATTTCAAATGTTAGCTCCTTTCCTTCCTAAAAGCCTCTACACCATCACCCCTCCCCCTGCTTCTATGAACGTGCTCCTTTACCCACCCACCATTGCTACCTCTCACCTTGGCATTCCCCTACACTGGGGTATCTCCAGTGATGCCCGACAAGGCCATCCTCTGCTATGTATGCTGCTGGAGCCATGGGTCTCTCCGGGTGTCCTCTGGGATCTCTGGAGGATCTGGTTGGTTGATATTGTCATTCTTCCTATGGGGTTGTAAACCTCTTCAGCCTTTTTAGTTCTTCCTCTGACTCCTCCATTGGGAACCCCATGCTAAGTCCCATGGTTGGCTATGAGCATCCACCTTTGTGTTTGTCAGGTTCTGGAAGAACCTCTTAGGAGACAGCTATATCAGTCTTCTGTTAGCACTCTTCTTGGCATCCTCAATAGTGTCTGGGTTTGGTGACTGTAGTGTTTGGAATGGATCCACAGATGGTGCAGTCTCTGGATGGCCTTTCCTTCTGTCTCTGCTCTACTTATTGTCTCCATATTTGCTCTTGTGAGTATTTTGTTCCTCTTTCTAAGGACCAAAGCACCCACACTTTGGTCTTCCTTTTTCTTGAGCTTCAGGTTACCTATGAATTGTATTTTGGTTTTTCAGTGCTTTTGAGCTAATATCCACTTATCAGTAAATGCATAACATGTGTGTTCTTTTATGATTAAGTTAGCTCACTCAGGATGATATTTTCAAGTTCTATCCATTTGCCTAAGAATTTCATGAATTCATCATTTTTAATAGTGGAATAGTACTCCATTGTATCAATGTACCACCTTTTCTGTATCTATTCCTCTGTTGAGGGACATCTGGGTTCTTTCCAGCTTCTGGCTATTATAAATAAGGCTGCTATGAACATAGAGTAGCATGTGTCCTTGTTATATGTTAGAGATCTTCTGGGTATATGCCAGGAGTGGTATAGCTGGGTCCTCAGGTAGTGCTATGTACAATTCTCTGAGATCATGCCTTTCCAGAGTGGTTGTACCAGCTTGCAATCCCATCAACAATGGAGGAGTGTTCCTCTCTCTCTACATCCTTGCCAGCATCTGCTGTTACCTGAGTTTTTGATCTTAGTCATTCAGACTGGTGTGAGATAGAATCTCAGGCTCATTTTGATTTACATTTCCCTGATGATTAAGGATGTTGAACATTTTTTAAGTGCTTCTTGGCCATTTGATAGTCCTTAGTTAACTTAAATTTTTACTCTTCAATACTGCTTCTTCACAGTTTGCCTCCTCTTTTAAATTCTGGCATGGAATTTGAAAAAATTAAAAAGAACAGCACTTAATCACTAATCATTCATCATTCTCATATCCTTTGCCTAAAACTTGTAAACATTTTGAACATCTGAAATTAGTTAATAAACTATGTTCTCGAGGGAAGTAAGAATTCATTAATAAAAGAGGGCAAACCAGTACTGGCCATAGCTGTAGAACTTGACTGCCCATCTGTGCATCAGTAGAAGATTGTACAGCAGCAAGGCTCCCAATCGTGAGTGAAGGAGATATAAACTGTTTTTCTGAAATGCACTGTCTCTTACAATGACTTCCATGGGCATATTAACTCCAAGTTTCTTTTTTGACACTTACCAATTAACTCTAGATCTTAGACAAGTCCTGTTACAGAGACTAAAAATCACACTTTCTGAGCAAATGAGCTCTTTAAACAATGCCTTTCTCAGTTCCTTACTATATCCAAGGCGAAGATGCATAGCTTGTGAAGCTATTTGGACACACAAATCCCTTTGAGTAAATTACCATATTCACAAAGAAGAATCTTGGTTGCTAACTTTGTGTCTCAGTATCTCAGTCACTATTCTATTGCTGTACAGAGAACATGGCAACTGTTATAAAGGAAAACATTTAGTTGTGACTAGCTTACAGTTTCAGAATTTAGCCTATTATCATCATGGTGAGGAACATGGCAGCCCACAGGCAGACATGATGCTGAAGAAATAGCTGAGAGTTCTACACTTGGATTATCAGGTCTGACCCAGACTTTTGAAACCATGAAGTTCATCTCCAGGGGCACACTTCCTCTAACAGAACCACACATAATCCAATATTTCCATACCTCCTAAGCATTCTCAACAAGTGTCATTTCCTAATGACTAAGCATTCCAATATATGATCCTATGGGAGCCATGCTTACCCAAACCATCACAACGATTATCCACATACATATTTTTAGAAGACTACTGTGTGATTCTTGGTAATTTTGCCATCCTGTGACACCTTTTCTGAAAACATAGAAAAATATTAAAATAAGCTTTGCATAGAGGCTGAACTATAGATGGTTAAATGTTGAGAATATTCAAAATTTAAAGCTCTTTCTGAGATTTTAATATTTTGTCACAAATAGTACTTAAAACTAGTTTTATTTAATTACAGCACTTATGGAAACTTTTTATAGAAGTGAATTGGAAGTGATAATGTATTGGAATATCCCAAATATCACTAATATTTGTGTCATTTATTATAACAAAATTTTATGCTCCCATTTCCTTTTTATTTATGTTTTTAATTAATTTATTTATTTACATCCCAAACAGTGCTCACTCTCCCTGTTCCTCCCTCAACCCCATCTACCAATTTACCTCTACTCAAATCTTCCTGACTGGGGCAGTGTGCTTTCCTTCCTACCAGCTCCAGTGTTCGGGTTCCTGAAAGAATGACACGAACATGCATCACTATATATATCTTTTTATTGGATACTTTCTTTTATTACATTTCAAATGTTATCCCCTTTCCACATCTTCCCTTCAGAAACCCCTTTCCCTCCTTGCCTCTATGAAGGTGCTACCTCACCCACCCACCCACTCCTGCCTTCCCGCCCTGGCAAAGTGTGAAGCATAGACTAAGGGAAAGGCATCCTTATATTTTAATATTCCTTAAACAGCTCATTGCCTGGGCTACTGCATTACCTCCACACTGTTAACAACTACCCTCCAATATTCCTGAGTTATTACTTACTACAATGTATATATTATCTTTGCTGTCCTGGATATACTCTTCACCTTTCCCAACCCTTCCTTGGCTCTTATAAGATTGGTATGCTCTCTCTCTTCTATACCTCTCAGGCCTGGTTCTTACCCCTTTCCAGGCATGGTGGTTCTGTCTTTTTCTTCCCCTCTCTGTCCCTTTGCTAGCAAATCCTAAAATTTTGCTTCTGTCACCCTGCCCAGACACTGGCTGCCAGGAATTTTATTTACCAATCAAAACCAAATGAGGACAGGGAGTCTCAGCATCTTACATTCAGATTCTCACACAATTTTGGGGACTCAATTAACATAATATAAGCATTAGATCAAATTCATAACACCTTCCCATCTCCTCTGAGAGGGTAGAACCCCCTATGTACTGCCCTATTGTAGCACATCAAATCTCTGCTAGATTTAATGTATCCTCTCCTACTGAGGCTAGACAGGGAAACTATGAATATGGAGCTGCCTGTCTACTATATACATGCCACGGGGCCTCATTCCAGACCTGGCATGTTCTTTGGTTAGTGGCTAAGATTCTGAGAGCTGCCATGGGTCTAGGATTGTTGACTCTGTAATTCTCCTTCTTTCATGTGAGTCCTGAAGATGAAACTCAGGCTGTCAACCTTGAGAGAAGGAAATCATTCTACTGAATCAATTGTCACACCAGTCTTGATTTAATTTATTCAATCAATGTCCATTCATTATTATTCTAGAGTGAATATTTTCAAGAAAAGTATTCTTAGAGCTCAAAATTACCATTATTAGTACGTATTTTATATTGAGCCAAAATGAGAGTATGTAATTATGAGATGGTAGTTTAATTAAAGGCTTATTCATAAACGTAAGACATCAAGATGGGGTAGAAACTTGTGTTTGTCAAATATTCAGGAAATTACAAAAACTGACACTGAATATTTAGCTAAATGAATTTCAGACTCATACATACTTGCAGTGAAATATATTTTCCTGTTATGATGTAACCTAGAATAAATTAATATCTGACTATAATTTTCTTTATGTGAGAATTAAAGTTATTGTTAAACCTGTGCAATTATGGGTTCAATAATAATATTCTTCATTGTATCAATGATTAGAACACTAGCTATCCTTTGTTGGTAGTATTTCAGGATGCAATGAAACCTCTATAAGACACAGTGATACTGAAAGAAGAGCATCCTGTCACTGGGTATCAACTTTGAGAATTTATAGCATAGTGATCCATCTATCTGTCCTATATATCGACTATTTGCTTCCAGTGTGCTGATGAAACATTTTTGCTCAGCTTCCTGATCTTCTTGCCATGTGTCCTCCACCATTATGGATATAACTCTCTGGTACTGTGAGTCAAAATAAACTCTTCCTTAGCTGTCATTTGGTCATGATATTTTAAAACACCAGCACCAATACAGTAGCTTTGAACAAAAGTGCTTCCTTATAAATTGGTGTCCTCTAGACTCTTCTAGGAAGTTTCAAGTGATAAAATTTGAATACTTTTGAAACACTTTTCATAATTATGTGTTTCACACAACTGCAACTACTTCATTTAAAATTTGAAATTAAATAATAGTTGTGATAGGCTGTGCCATGTGGCTCCATATCCAAATAGGGCAGGAAAATAGCTACCCTCCCAGGAGTGTGGACAAGCCTGTGATCAGGGGGTAAGGCCAGTACCTTTGTTCAGAGGAACCTGCCCAGAACCTCCAAGACACAGAGACCTATAAGCAGCCTGGGACAGCAGACTTCGGGTCTCCTTCTGTGGCCAGGGACCCCAGTCTGTGCCACAGAGCTCCATAACCAAATAACACAGGGAGAAGGCTAGCATCCAGGAAGTGTGGACAAGCCAGTGAATGGAGGTAAGATGGGCACCACTGCTCAGCAGGATCTGCTTGGAATCAGCAGAACACTGGGACAGAGGAACAGCCTGGGAAAGGAGCCTTCAGGTGTATGCCTCAGGTTGGTGCCACTCGGCTCTATACCCAAATAGTGCAGGGAAAGAGCTACCTTCCCAGGAGTGTGGACAAGTCTATGATCAGGCTTAAGGTCAGCACCTCTGTTGAGAGAAACCGGTTCAGAACCCTCAGGAGTCAGGGACTGAGGAGTGGCCTTCAGGTTTCCTTCTGAGGCTGGGGAACTGATCCTGTAACACAGGGCTCCATACTCAGTCCCAGGAGAGAGCTGGTCTCCCAACACCTTTCAGCACAGGAAGATCACCACTTCTGCTCAAATTTCCCAATCAAGAGGCACCCTCGCAGAGCCATCAGGACACAGGAACCAAGGAACAGCTGGGGACTGGATCCTTCTGTTTTCTGAGAGCTTACTCTGTACCACAACTCTCCAAACCTAAATTCCTCTCAGAGAGAGCTGGTTTCTAATGAGTACTGATGAAAAGGCTTGCAGGAGAGACAAGCCCCAGTCAGAGAGAGCAAGACCAGCTACCACTAGAGAGAACCAGATGGTGAAAGGCAAGGGCAAGAATATAAGGAAGAGAAACCAAGGCAACTTGACATCTTCAGAACCCAGTTCTCCCACCAGAGTGAGCCCTGGATACCCCAACACACCAGAAAAAGAAGACTCAGATTTAAAATCACTTATCATGGTGATGATAGAAGACTTTAAGAAGAAAATTAATAACTCCCTTAAAGAAATACAAGAGAACACAGGTAAACAGCTAGAAGCCCTTAAACAGGAAATACAGGAAAACACAACCACATAGGCAAAAGAAATGAACAAAATCATTCAGAATCTAAAAATGGAAATAGAAACAATAAAGAAATCACTAAGGGAGACAACCCTGGAGATAGAAACCCTAGGAAAGAGATCAGGAGTCATAGACGAACACATCAACAACAGAATACAAGAGATAGAAGAGAGAATCACAGGTGCAGAAGATTCCATAGAAAACATTGACACAACAGTAAAAGAAAATGCAAAATGCAAAAAGCTCCTAACCCAAAACATCCTGGATATCCAGAATAAAATGAGAAGACAGAACTGAAGATAATAGGTATAGAAGAGAGTGAAGATTCCCAAATTAAAGGACCAGTAAATATCTTCAACAATATTATAGAAAAAAAACTTCCTTAACCTAAAGAAAGAGATGAACATAAATATACAAGAAACTTACAGAACTCCAAATAGATTGGACCAGAGAAGAAATTCCTCCCATCACATTATAGTCAAAACACCAATACACACAAAAAGGAAAGAAGATTAAAAGCAGTAAGGGAAAAAGGTCAAGTAACATATAAAGGCAGACCTATCAGAATTATACCAGACTTCTCACCAGAGACTAGGAAAGCTAGAAGATCCTGGGCAGGTCTCATACAGACTCTAAGAGAACACAAATGCCAGCCCAGGCTGTTATACCCAGCAAAACTCTCAATGAACATAAATGGTGAAACCAAGATATTCCATGATGAAACCAAATTTACACAATATCTTTCCACAAACCCAGCCTTATAAAGGATAATAGATGGAAAATGCCAACAGAAGAAGGGAAACTACACCCTAGAAAAAGAAGCAAGAAAGTAATCTTTCAACAAACCCAAAAGAAAGCAGCCACAAAAACATAAAAACAACATCAAAAATGACAGGAAACAACATTCA
Organism: Rhynchomys soricoides; assembly: GCA_019843965.1. Classification (NCBI taxonomy): domain Eukaryota; kingdom Metazoa; phylum Chordata; class Mammalia; order Rodentia; family Muridae; genus Rhynchomys; species Rhynchomys soricoides. The sequence continues at coordinate 1,750,589 of JADRCH010000322.1, read as the reverse complement.
CTATTCCTTAATATTTCTTAACATCAATGGACTTAATTCCCCAATAAAAAGACATAGACTAACAGACTGGATACATAAACAGGACCTAGCATTTTGCTGCATACAGGAAATGCAACTCAGGGTTAAAGACAAACACAACCTCACAGTAAATGTCTGGAAAACAATTTTCCAGGCAAATGGTCCCAAGAAACAGGCAGGAGTAGCCATTCTAATATTGGATAAATTCAACTTTCAACCATAAGTAATCAAAACAGATAAGGAAGGACTCTTCATCCTCATCAAAGGAAAAATCTACCAAGAAGAACTCTCAATTCTGAACATCTATGCTCCAAATGCAAGTGCACCCACATTCAGAAAATAAACTCTACTAAATCTCAAAGCACACATTGTACCTCACACAATAATAATGGAAGACTTCAACACCCCACTTTCATCAATGGATAGATCTTGGAAACACAAACTAAACAGAGACACAGTAAAACTAACAGAAGTTATGGACCAAATGGATTTAATAGATATCTATAGAACATTTCACCCTAAAAGAAAAGAAATACGTTCTTCTCAGCACCTCATGGTACGCTTTCCAAAATTGATCATATAATTGGTCACAAACAAACCTCAACAGATATAAGAAGATTGTAATAATCTCATGCTTCCTAACGGATCAGTACAAATTGAGGTTTGTCTTCAATGGCAACAATAACAGCAGAGGACCCACATACATAGGGAAGCTGAACAATGCTATAATATATTATAACTTGGTCAAGGAAGAAATAAAGAAATATCAAAGACCTCCTAGAATTTAATGGAAATGAAAGTACAACATACACAAACCTATGAGACACAATGAAAGCAGTGTTAAGAGGAAAACTCGTAGCTCTGAATGCCTCCAAAAGTAAACTGGAAAGAGTATACACTAGCAGCTAAACAGCATATTTGAAAGCTCTAGAACAAAAAGAAGCTAAAATACCAAAGAGGAATAGAAGGCAAAAAATAATCAAACTCATAGCTGAAATCAACCAAGTAGAAACAGAAAGAACTATACAAGGAATCAACAAACCAGGAGCTGTTTCTTTGAGAAAATCAACAAGATAGAGAAACCATTAGCCAGAATAACGAGAGGGCACAGAGTCAGTATCCAAATTAAAAAAAAAATCAGAAATGAAAAGAGAGATATAACAACAGATTCTGAGGAAATACAAAAAATTATCAGATCCTACTACAAAAACCTATGCTCAACAAAATTGGAAAGTCTGGATGAAATACAGATACCAAATACCAAAGTTAAGTCAGGATCAGATAAACCATCTAAACAGTCCCATAAACCCTAAAGAAATAGAATCAGTCATTAGAAGTCTCCCAACGAAAAAAAAGCCCAGGACCAGATAGATTTAGCGTAGAATTCTATAGGATCTTCAAAGAAGACCTAATACTTCAAACTATTACACAAAATAGAAACACATGGGATACTACCTAATTCATTCTATGAGGCCACAGTTACACTAATACCAAAACCTCACAAAACCCAACAAAGAAATAAAACTACAGACCAATTCCCTTATGAATATCGATGCAAAAATACTCAATATAATTCTCACAATCCAAATACAGTAACATATCAAAATGATCATTCAACAAGATCAAGTAGGCTTCATCCCAGGGATGCATGGATGGTTCAATACCCAGAAATCAATCAATGTAATCCACTATATAAACAAATTCAAAGAAAAAAACCACATGGTCATTTCATTAGCTGCTGAAAAAGCATTTGAGAAAATTCAACATCCCTTCATGATAAAAGTCTTGGAAAGATCAGGAATTCAAGGCCCATAACTAAACATAGTAAAAGCAATATACAACAAACCAGTAGCCAACATCAAACTAAATGGGGAGAAACTGGAAGCATTCCCAGTAAAAGCAGTGTCTAGACAAGGCTTTCTACTCTCTCCCTATCTAGTCAATATAGTACTTGAAGTTCTAGTTAGAGCAATTAGACAACAAAAGGATATCAAAAGAATGCAAATTGGAAAGGAAGAAATTAAAATACCACTATTTTCAGATGATATGATCGCATACTTAAATGACCCAAAAACTCCACCAGAGATCTGCTACAGCTGATAAACAACTTCAGCAAATTGGCCTGATATAAAATTAACTCAATGAAATCAGTAGCCTTCCTGTACTTGAAGGATAAAAAGACTGAGAAAAAAATTAGGGAAATGACATCCTTCACAATTGTCACAAACTATATAAAGTATCTTGGTGTGACTCTAACTAATCAAGTGAAATATCTGTATGACAAGAACTTCAAGTCTCTGAAGAAAATAATCGAAGAAGACCTCAGAAGATGGAAAGTTCTCCCATGCTCATGGATTAGCAGAATTAATATAGTAAAACTGGCCATCTTGCCAAAAGCAATTTATAGATTCAATGCAATCCCCATCAAAATTCCAACTCAATTCTTCATAGACTTAGAAAGAGCAATCCTTAAATTCATTTGTAATAACATATAATCGAGGATAGGAAAAAAATACATTCTCAACAATAAAAAAACTTTTGGGAAATCAGCATCCCTGACCTCAAGCTGTACTACAGAGCAGTAGTGATAAAAACTGCATGGAACTAGTACAGTGACAGGCAGGTAGATCAATTGAATAGAATTGAAAACCCAGAAATGAACTCACACACCTACGGTCACTTTATCTTTTACAAAGGAGCTAAAACCATCCAGTGGAAAAAGACAGCACCTTCAACAAATGATACTGTTTCAACTGGCACTGTACATGTAGAAGAATGCAAATTGATCTATTCCTATCTCCTTGTACAAAGCTCAAGTCCAAGTGGATCAAGGACCTCCACATAAAACCAGATACACTGAATTTAATAGAAGAGAAACTGCGGAAAACTCTTGAACACATCGGCACAGGGGAAAAGTTCCTGAGCAGAACACCAATGGCTTATGCTCTAAGATCAAGGATCGACAAATGGGACCTCATGAAATTGCAAAGATTCTGTAAGGCAAAGGACACTATCAATAGAACAAAACGGCAACCTACAGATTGGGAAAATATTTTTACCAATCCTACATCCAATAGAGGGCTAATATCCAATATATACAATGAACTCAAGAATTTAGACTCCAGAGAACCAAATAACCTTAACAAAAAATGGGCAACAGAGCTAAACAGAGAATTCTCAACTGAAGAAACTCGTTGGGTTGAGAAGCATCTAAAGAAATGTTCAACATCCTTAGTCATCAGGGAAATGCAAATCAAAACAACCCTGAGATTCCACCTCACACCAGTCATAATGGCTAAGATCAAGAACTCAGGTGACTAGATGCTGGCGAGGGTGTGGAGAAAGAGGAACACTCCTCCATTGCTGGTGGGATTGCAAGCTGGGACAACCATTCATAATACTTATGAGTATTATATATATACCCAGAAGATGCTTGAACGTCTAATAAGGACACATGCTCTACTATGTTCATAGCAGCCATATTTATAATAGCCAGAAGCTGGGAACAACCAAGATGTCCTTTAACAGAGAAAGTGATACAGAAAAATTGGTACATTTACACAATGGAATACTACTTTGCTATTAAAAACAATGACTTCATAAAATTTGCAAGCAAACGGATGGAACTTGAAAATATCATCCTGAGTGAGGTAACGCAGTTACAAAGGAACAAACACAGTATGTACTCACTGATAAGCAGATATTAGCCCAAAAGTTCGGAACACCCATGGTTCAATTCACAGCAACTGTTGGACTGAATGTGGGGTCCCAGATGGAGGAGTTGAAGAAGGAACTGATGGAACTGAGGGATCTTGCAGCCCCATGGGAAGGGAGCAACGTTTTCAACTGGGCAGGCCACCTGGTACTCCCAGAGACTGGACCACCAACCAAAGAATGCATATGGAGGGGCCCACGGTGCTGGTAACATATGTGGCAGAGGAGGGCTTTGTTGTCCATCAGTGGGAGGAGAGGCCCTTGGGACTGAGAGTGTTAGATGCCTCAGTATAGGGGAATGCTAGGGAGGGAAGATGGAAGTGGGTTGGTGGGTGGGGGAGCACCCTCATAGAGGCAAGGTGAGGTGGGATGGGATAGGGGGTTTACAAAAGGGTGACCTGGAAAGGGGAAAACATTTGAAATGTAAATAAAGTATTAAATTAAAAAAAATTCTTGTACTGTATGACCATTTAATGTGAGAACAAGAAACAAGAATTGCGAATGTGGAGAGATATTTTCAGTCAGATTGAGAAAAACAGTATAGTAGTGCTTGATCAATGTATTTGGCAACCACATACTCTGTGCATATGAGAGATCAGGAGATGTCTTTTCCCCTCATAATGCTGACACATCTCATTTTCCCATAAAATAAAAAGGATGAGGTTAAATCTGTTATAAGTACAGTGATTGTTGAATAGCAGTAGTCTCAATAATTCTTCAGTGTGTCTCTAGCATTACTTAAGTAAAGAAAAAGAGGAGAAACACATTCTTGGCAAGTGTCATAAAAATATCATTGATATATTGATCATTTTTAAAGGTTACTACATTTATGAGTCAAAACCAATATATTCTCATGAATTAATGATTTGTTGATGGCATTATCAAAAGGCACCAATGAACTATGTTCAGTTGGCATTTGTTTTTTTGTTCTTTGATATGAATTATTTTATATAACAAGCTTATGTTTAGGAATATGTGGACTTTGAAATGGGTCAAAACAAATGGAAATCATAGAGCACTGAGTATCTTCACCATGTGCTGAGTGAATCCTTGTGGTTAGGTGACATTTCTGAATGAAATGGTACTGTTTGGAAAATCAATAGCTTACCACTGATCTGCAGATGATCTAAATCCATGGTTAGAGATATTATTTTCCTCTTTGTAGAATTTGTTTTGTTTCTTCCATGTTTAAATTCAGAAGTCTAAGCCAGGCAGTGGTGGCGCACACCTTTAATCTCAGCACTTTGGAGACAGAGGCAGGTGGATTTCTGAGTTTGAGGCCAGCCTGGTCTACAGAGTGAGTTCCAGGACAGCCAGGGCTACAAAGAGAAGCCCTGTCTCGAAAATCCAAAACAAAAACAAAAACAAAAAATTCAGAAGTCCAATGGAGTAGAAACATAAAATTAACCTGATTGCAGCAGAAAGAATTCTGGGTAGAAAACTTCTCATTCTCCCGGTCTGTCTTAATGGGGAATCAAATGTGATTTCAGTTGTGTGGAGATGATTACTGATGGATAATTAGTCTAAAACATCACTGTTCCAATCCTTCACATGGCAATCAAGGAAGAATGTGAGAGGTTAGGCATTACATTACTGGGGTTATCACCAGCATATAATTTCTTAATTATGCATAAAACAAATAGCAAACAGCTACCAATGGAGTTCCTGAATTTTCTTGTGAAATAAAGTATGAAATGCAAAAAAAAAAAAAATAGTTGTGATAGTTGTCATAAGTTGAATTTCTACTGCTGTGTAGAGACACCATGGACATGTCAAGCCTTATAAAGAAAAACACTTAATTGGGGTATGGCTTACAGTTCAGGGATGTAGTCCATTATAATCATGGTAGGAAAAATGGAAGCTTGCAGACAGACGTAGTGTTGGAGAAGGAGCAAGAGTCTTACCTCCTGAATCTACAGGCACTAGAAAAACTGACACTGGGCCTAGATTTGGCATTTGAAACCACAATGTCTAACCCAGTGATGCACTTCTTCTGCCAAGGCTACACCTACTCCTACAAGTCTGACCCTCCTAATAGTGTCACTCTCTATGAACTTATGGGGACCATTTTCATTCAAACCAACACAGTAGTCATTTATTAAAAAATTATTATTTGTATAATAGTTTTATTATGTTTGGTAATTGGTCACTTTCTAAAGCTTTTAAAAATAGGCATATGGTTTTGAATTTTTAAAAATGTATGTAAATTTTAAACACTTAAATTTTTAGGATAACATAAAAATATCACTTAAATTTTAAAACTGCAGAAATTTCAGGCAATCATTCAATGTTTCTTAACAGTTTGAGATTGAATAAAAGACCTGCTCTCATCAACTTAAGAAGAAATAAAACGTAATTAGATTTCTTTTGGTGCTATTCTAAAGAATTTGGTTGTATATAGGCTTTTTCCTCTTCAAATCCATATATCTGAGTATAATTAATGTCCAAACTAACATCATCTAATTGCTGCTAATTTTATTACTAAGCAAATCTGAATACTAGAGTATGTGACAGCACCATGCTTCAGTTATTATTTTTGCATTTCATGTATTTTTCCTTTAAAATTTTAGGCTTTGATTTAGGTCACACACAAAAAAAGGAAATTAAGATTGGAAGATGATTTGTGATGGATAATCTTGCCTAGTGAAAAATCTAATCAAAGTCCCCTGCCTCACAGGATAGACTTCATTATTCCTTACTACAGCTAGCAGATGTGTGTTGGGTCTTCAATATGATGGGGGATAGGAATGTTGGTCCTAAGTCTATTCCTTAGAAGCCATATGTTCCCAGGCAAAATTACGTCTTTGACCTCATTCCGTCTTATTGCAGAGGAAACTGGGTCAGGAAAGAGAGCCATCTCTAGCTTATGGTTTTTCGCCATTGTCAATAAGTCAAAAGAACACACATGTTCTAAAATTAAGCCATTGTTGCTGTGAATCTGCCTGTGTTCAGTATCAAAAGACATAAATTACTTACAGAAAAGCAAAAAAAAAAAAAAAACAACAACAAAAAACCTATACTGACGATACTTCCTTAAGAAAGCCTTTTCAAAGACAATATGGTAACCTACAGATACCACCACAGTTTATTACCAGGAAGAAGAAAGTTTCAAAGAATAAAATTGGTATGACTGTGTGAAATATAACAAATAGAAATGCATGGATCTTTCCCTGAAATATTCCTGGATGTTGTTTATAGATCAGAGGAGAGTGAGCTTACTACATTAGGCTTTTTATATAACACACAGGTTTACTAAATTTGATGGTAGAAAAAGCCAGAATTGATCTCCAAGTGGTTAACCTCAGAAGATGGGAACAAATGAAACAACATGCATTCTTCAGAACTTTTGTGTATATACTTTTCTTTACTCCCAAGGGCATCCTTCACAGTCTTTAGCTGACCTTTCAAATGAGTGATCACATTAATTATCAAGGTCACACAGTTCCTACGTGTGCCAGTAGGAAGTGAATGTTCACACATTTGAACAGTTAAAATCTGGACTAAGGTTTAGCTGAACTTACAATTGCAGGTTTATTTTTCTTACAGTGAAATAGTATTTTACATTTCTATCAGAGAGTCTATCATTTTTCACTCTCCCTTACACATCACATTTTGAAGGAATTTATTTTGAGGAAAGAACAATACAGAAATTCATGTACACCCAGGGAGATTTTCTTAACAGTAGAAGAAATGCTCACACTGGGAAGAAATCAAGCAGGGAAGGTACAAATGGCATTTACACATGCACTCACCCATTGTAATCCTTGGTTTTCTGCCTTTTTATTTTATTTTTGCTCCATTTGACTTTTCTGCTGTAAAAGACAGACAGAATAAAAAACAAATCTGATCCCTGAAATTAACTGTAAGCTATAAGTGATTTCCAGAATATTCTAGAAATTTTTAAAGAGATAATACAAGTATATAAAATATATATTCTAAAAAAAAAGAGAGGAGTTTTTCAATATCCACACTTTTGGAGTATATAAAATCTATACTGAATTTTAGCCAAGTATTTAAAGCAGCTATTTTCCCTTGAAAATTCTGTTTTGCAAAGTTAATTAGACTGGCTATCTAAGACTGAAAAACTAGCATCCACACATAAGCGAATACATGCCAATAGTTGTCCTTCTGTGTTTGAGTTACCTCACTCAGCATGATTTTTTTCTCTGTCAATTAACCTATGAATTTCATTTTCTTAAGAGCTGCTAATAGAAGCTTCTTCGTTAGCAGATGAGAATAGAGACCCACAGATAGACAATGTGTAGAAAGTGAGAGACCTTGGAACATTCAGTTTTGGATTTATGTCTCTATCAAATACATCTTGTTAGGGATCAGGAAACTGCAGAAGAAAAGCAACAGGCTGTAATAGCCAGAAGGAATAGAAGAAACCAAGCAAACAGAGCCCTCAAAACAGAGATGAAACCATGAACATAATTTACAGAGACTGTGGCAAGCATACACAGGTCCTGGACATTTCTGTAATAAATGGGATCCCAGCACTGAGAAAGGAAGTGAACACAAGCTCCTGTTCCTAACCTAGAAGCTTTCTTCAGTTGAGAAGTACTCCCAAATGAAAATTTAGTCCTCCTGAATAGAGTTTCACTCAAGACACAAAATACTATTAAGGTCGGGTCCCAAGTCTGGATGGACAAAACATAATACACTCAACTGTTTTATAATGCTTTTGGTCATTTTTTTCCCCACACAGATACTTTGTGTATATATTGTGGCTTCCAGTTTTTTTTTTATGAGATTCCTATGTTTTTTTTTAATATTCCTGTGCATACGGCATATATATATTTTTTTCTCAAGATGTTTCTTTTTGTTTTGTCCTATTCCTGGGTGTTTGTATTTGTTTTCTTTTAACTTATTATTATTCTTTAGATGCTTATCTTATTTTTAACAAGAGACAGAAAATGTGCAGATTAAGATAACAACAGAAATTGGACAAATATTGAAAGAATTATGGGAAGAGAAACCATAATCAGAATATATTGAATGAAAAATTAACTATTTTAAAAGAAGATTAAAAAATAAACTGGTTTATTTGTACATAATCCATTTGTTTTCTTTGTTTAGTAATTGACACGTGTAAATTAACAATTTCCCTTAAGATTTCCAAATGTAAACAACTTGGTTACTATTAGACCTGGGTCACAAAAGTTGATGTCTAATTAAAAATTATTTTCTATTTTTATATTCTGTTTTTAACTAAAGCCAACTGGATAGCGAATAAAAGTGTAAGAAAATGAAATGATTTAGAAATGAAACTTACTTGAAATTTTTTATCAGCTAATTACTTTAGCTTTTAAAAATGTTTATATTGAAATTGAATTGTATTACTTGTCCTCACTTCCTTTCTCAAGTCACTCTCATTTACCCTCCTATGCCCAATCAAAAGATTGATCCTTGGTGTTTGAATATATTTATTACACTAATGAGGAAGGAGGAATTGTTGCAACGTCCCACCTTTAGACAACAAAATGCAGGCAAGTATTGTATTCTGGGGAAGGAGATTTAATCTCTACCTTGAAACCTTATACATCCAAACAACAGAAACAGATGTAGCAGTATGCATGTGCGTGTGCCTGTGCGTGTGTGTGTGTGTGTGTGTGTGTGTGTGTGCATTGACGGTAGCAATTTGTACATTTTCAGTGCATAGAGCTGCATATTTAAAATGATAACATTTGCAATTATATTGTATACTGACCATAGGCTAATTTCCTTTAATAAACCAAAGATGGTATCCAAATGTGGAGGGCCTGGTTGTGACCAGTCAAAGGAAGCTTTAAAATCCCAAATAATTACATAGAAATAACTCAATAGGCAGAGTAAATTAGGAATATGCTCAAGTAGAGTCAAATCCATATTACTGAAGTTTCCTGTGATAGCATTTCTAAATATGACATTATATTTCTTGTAGGGTTAGGTTATTGATTACAACTGGCCCCAAACTTTCATTCTAAATAATTTTACTCTTGCTTATTTTTTTCCCTTTGGAGTCATGGACATTATAGCATTCTGATCAATAACGTTATAAAAGACAAGGCACAGAAACAGTGATTTTTATCTTTTACCCGAATTTTCAGAATTCTATAAATAAAAATGGTTCTGTGAAGTCATTTTCCTGGGAGAGCCCTGCCTTTCTGTAAGAGAACACTGAACGGGTCTTGTTCTGTTCTGTTTATATTCCTTATTGTACCTGCATGGTGCTGTCAGCTAGACATACATGCACTCAGCCCTCAGATGTTTTCAAGTTTACTTTCGTCTTTTGCACCATGTTAATAAGGACAAGTAAGTTTGCCTGGAGTTACAAAATGCTCAGAAAACCCATTCCATTAACATTGCTACTTGAAGTCAAGACAAGTGCTTAAAGGCAGTAAGCATCCATTCTGACTCCAAATGATGGAGCTTTGTTTTACTTTCTTGCTTCTGATATTTCAGGTTGATACTCAATTAGTTTGTATGTTAGGAGGCCAAAGATAAATTGACCTAGATATTCTTTTTGTTCATTAAAAAATTCCAGTGATTTTAATGATCCCCTAAATATAACATGAAAGACACACAACTACAGTTCCTGCTGATAGAGAAGGAACAGAAAACACAGGAGTTAAAATGCTACTTTATTCATGGATGTTTCTAAATGATTTAAATTGCAAACAATCTCAAGAATTAAAATGCCAAAATACAAAGTCAATGCATGTGGTCTAGAATAAATCCATTAATATAAAGGCATTTAACAGGAGTTTGCCGTAAGTCAGATATATAAATAAAAGAAAGAAATTTTTATGTGGCTCATATTTAAATGGTTTTGAACATTAACTCCACAGCCTGATAGTGCATCATTTCCAACAAAATATTTGATTTTTCCCAAGGTGTTTTTATTTTCAGTACAATATGGTAACATTAGTCCTGAATTTTGAAGCTGTTGAGAGAAATTTGTCCTTTTAAAGGGTACAGTTGAGTATAACAATGTAATTTAATGATGTTAATTATGAATTATTTAAAAGTTGTTGTTAATAAGTACAGTAGCATGCTGCAGTAGTCAGATACTTCAGTTATGTATCTCTCTACAAAGGGTGACTTGCCACAGTCCCTGATAGAAACTAATTGTTGTTGGAATAAAGGACAGTCATAAACAGATGTAAAGTAGTGTGAGAAAGGGGAGTTTCTAGAGACAGCCTGCTTTCTAAGCCTGTCTCTCACCTCCTGCTAAGCTGAGGAGTCCCCTTGACTCATCATAGAACACCATTTCTTGATTAAGTCCTCAGAAACAATTTTGCCTTTGTTTCCATCTAGGGTGCTAGTAAGTTACATGGCCTGTTGTCGGATTTTGTTGTTTTAACCTTTAGACAATCATCTGTACATCTTGGACATAACCCAGTGGTCTCACACGTTTGGCTCTGAAGTATAAAATTCTTTTTGAGGAAGATGCATCTGTGGGACATAACTTCAACTAATGTTTGCTTATAGGGCATTGAGGAGGCACCTAAAACAATTAAGAGAAGGCAAAATTATAGTAGTAATTAAATATGAGAGAATTTTTTAAAGATTTTCTTATAAATACAATGCTATAAGTATTTTCATGAAACATTCAGAAGTGTACCAAAGATGATAAACAGGTACATATTATAATGTGATGTTTTTTCAGTAACTGTGGTTTTGTATAAAAAGTTCCAGTGATAGAAACACATATTATGAAAATTTCACATATTTCTTGATGATGTTCTAAAAACATAGGTGACTTGAAAAAGAAGATTCTTTTAAAAACTTAAATTTGACAAGTATATGGATCATTACATGTATTTTCCTTGTAATAATTTCAAAAGAACAATCTTTTAAAATTATCATATTAATTTATATTACATATAATTAAAGGTTTGTATATACTGTGAAATTAATGAAATATCTTAAATAGATGTTCGTCGTATATGTTTTTAAATACTAGTTTGTAAGCATGTTAATCAATATATTAGATAGTTTCTGCTGGACAGATGGACAACATTGCCTTATATTTGGTTGTACTGGACTTAGGAATATTATTTTCTTTTTTTGTTTGTTTGTTTGTTTGTTTTGAGACAGGGTTTCTCTGTGTAGCCCTGACTGTCCTGGAACTCACTCTGCAGACCAGGCTGGTCTCGAACTCAGAAATCTGCCTGCCTCTGCCTCCCAAGTGTTGGGATTAAAGGTGTGTGCCACCACTGCCTGGCCCAGGAATATTATTTTCTAACTTGGCATCGTTCACCTTTCTGGATTGCAATTCAAACTCTGCCCTTTTGATTAGCCTAAGTAAGTGTTTGGCCTCTATAGTGTGCAGATGTGAAGAGAAGACAGAAATACACAGACACTGACAATTTATTACTAGATAAATTCCAGACCTTCCTGTGGTTTCTTCATATGCCTCTCTGATAACTCTAATTTCTCCAAGTTGTAGTGCCGGTAATAATGGTTTACTCAGTCTAACTTATAATACATGATGCTTTTTGTCTTAGTTTATGCAGGGAAGCTGCAAAGTGGAAGAAATATCTAATAATTCTCATCTTATTACTTTCAAGTTTTGCAAAATGTTAAGTGAAGTACTTTCTAATAAAACAAATGGAAATTCATAAAATATAAAAACCATGATGAAAATTTGTTTGTCAACAATAATGGGAAGGAATACTTAGACTTCCTATCAAATAATGAGCTTCTGTTATACCTGATAGGTGGTGCAAAGAGAAAGGATAATATAAATAGTTAATAAATGACTTCTAATATTTTTTAAAATTTATGTTAGCATCACTTAGTCTTATTTAAAAAAATTCATTTTTTTTCTGAAAAATCTTATACTTATCTAGTTCATGAAACACATTTTAACAGTGAGTAGAAATATTCCATTATTTTCTATGTATGTACAAATTAAAGTAAAATGTTATTATTATGGTGTAAATACTAAGTAAAAAAGAGTAAATAAAACAGAATTGTTGAAGTCTTGACTGCAGCTGACAACAATACTAGGATGTGTTTGGACCATGAAGGCACTACTTCATAGGTAGTTTAATTCATTGGTGATTTGATACTGAACAAGCAAAGGGTCAAAGCCAGGACAGTGGAAGTATCTTATGGGTGTGATTGCATCTTATGGGTCTGTCTAATTTTCAGGTCTTTTTATCTCACAGCCTCTGCATTCCAGCTGCACGACCTGAGTACCTTTCTTTCACTCTACCCTTCTGATGTGTTTCTGATTTTTCTAGGCCTATAAACCATGGATGAAACTGAGCACTGAGTCAAATTTCTAAAACTGTTGGTCAAGGTAATTCCTGCAAGTCTTTCTCTGGTATGTTGTTACAGAAATTAAAAGTTATTAGCATAATCTGCGTCAACTGGAATTTATTTTAAATGGAATATCCAATATTTTTGTAGATTCTCAATGGTGATTAAACTGAAATATTTGATGAATCTTCAAAAAAGATGTCTATTGTAAAAACAAAAACAGTAAAATGGAAAATGAACAGCAAACTCCAATTTTAGCTAGTACAAGTGCTGGATAATAAAATACCATGTCTTTATGTGGAATTGCATTTGCTAGCATTCTCTTGCTTTAATAATAAGCTTCTTGCATTGTATAGCTTTGAGATATGTTGAGACACTCAATGACTGGCTACTATTATGTACAATGCTTTAGGTGTTATTTGAAGGTATAGATTTAGTAATTAATAAATATATTGTTTTATACTATTTTTAGTTAGATCTGTAATTCATTGCATTTTAATTACCTAGCCATACAGTTCTTTTTCCTAATTTGTCTTTAAATAAGAGCAATGTTAACTCTAGAAAAGTGTCTTTGAAATACCGTATAATTATAGATTATCAGATTATTATCATATTTAAATCAAGAGATTAAAAATTGACTTTTTAAAATAATCTGAACATACTTAAGCAATTCTGGTAGGTTTACTTTGACTCTAGACAAACTCATGAATAAGTAGCTATTTACATTACATATTAAAGTACAAAATTAGCTTGGTGGAAACCTCCTGATAAATTTTTCAGAAGAAACCACACTGTCTTCTTGGTCCCACTCTAATTCTATCCTAAAAAAAAAAGTAAAAACTTAACTATTACTTCAATTGTTATATGGATAAAAGAAAAGTTTATTTTATTCATTGCTTTAATAAAACATCATCAAATCATTAATTTTATTACAGACTTCTGGAGTAAATTGCCTTAAATTAATTTGTAATTTTAAGCATAGCATTTCCAGGATCTACATTAAAAGAAACAATGACTCAATTACAATTTCAAATATAAAAAGAATTTTGATAGTGCTTTGATGTTAGAGATAAAATATATTCCGAAGACATTTTTGAGACAAATAATACAAACTGATATTTTTCAACATGAGAAATAGTATATCTTTTAATTCTCCCTTATAGTAGCTATAGGAAAATTTTAGAAATACTTCTATCCACATCTTTGATTAGTGTGAAGGTGTGATTTTATACACAGAAATTCTGATGTAGCTCTTACATTGAAAAAAATTTTTAAAAGAAGACACAGTATTTTGTAATAGGAAAATAAAAGTTTTAGATATAAAAGTGTGAAATATTTTGAGAGTTTATAAATATATGATTGCATTCTTTGAAACTAATTTTAAAATGTACATTTCATTTTATTTTCTAGTTCTTTTGTTTCCTTTAACTTATTTTCATTTCACTTATCTATTAATTGTTATTCTACAAAATACAGTTACTATCTCTGGAATCATTAAAACCATGCTTTGTTTTAGGAACTTGCTTTGTGTGTGACTACCCACAAAAAAGAGGCCATTAATTGTTTTCTGTGATGTGAGAGAAGAAATTAAGTAGATTAATGTACACCTGATAAGAGTACGGGTTAACATAGTAACAGAGTGCAAGGAGTCATGTTGATGGATGTCTGGGAAAGAATGGCATGGACATTTTTGACTGGATACCTGAGGAGGCCTCCATAGAAGAAGAGTAAATTCTTGGTGAGAGGAAGCAGAGATCCAGCAGGGTTAGTACATATATGCCCACCCATTCCTGGAGAAGGCTGGGATTGCTAATATAAACAGGAAGGGCACCTTTACAGGGACAGAATGATGACCTCACAGCTTGATGATTAACTTACAGGCTAGAAATAATAGAGGGTGGAAGGAGAAAGAAAGGGGCAGGAAGAATGCCATCACGGTCTGACCATATTGGCCCTAGCTTACTGGGAATTTCTTCAAAGAAACAGAACCAATAGGCCCCCACCTTTGTATGTTTTATCTCTGTATTCTTTTTACCCCTTCATATCACTGATTCTGAAGCACTAGTACTGTACATGCTCAGACTTGTCCTTGTTATTTTTCCTAGATAATAAAGTAAAAACAAACAAACAAAAAGAAAAGAAAAACCAAAGCTATATATATCATGTTAGGGGTGGTGATATACTGGACACGATATGAGGTGTGTGTAATATTATTCTATTTTTATCTTAGTTTCTGTGGAGTATTCTAGAAGACCAATCCCAAAATTATTCAAACAAATATCTAGAAACATGAGACGCCCAGAAATCTAGCATAAACATTTTAGGAACATTAAAGACTCTTGCCTAAATTGGAAGTGGAAACTGGGAGATTCATTCTCTCCCTCTCTCTCTCCCTCTCTCTCTCTGCATATCTGTAGGGACAAATGCCTGAATCCACAGACTGAATTATGTGACTGTTAGCCTCTGAACTTATACTGGCACTGGTCAGAACTCCTTATAATAAGTTTTAGAATTGTCTTGATAGGATCATCTGGATTGCAGTCTTCCTTAGCAGATAATGATAGAGTTTCTCCTCAGTATTCATGTGATATTAGTCTTCCAGGACTTTCCATGGAGACCAAGATATTGGGCACCTTTCAAAGCCCTTGCAAAAACCAATAGACTAGTATTAAATATAACTTACACATGTGATCCCATACATCTTAAATATTCCCAGTGTATACCATACCTGATAAGATATAAATGTTGCATAAACAGTAATGTTTTATTATCTGGGGAAAAATGAAGAGGAAAATGTCTTAATGTGTACAATACTAACCCATTTTAAAATATATTTTTAATTTAAATCCATTCATTCCAGCTTTGACTCTCTATTAATAAAGGTGAACAGTGAGCTCCTGAGACACGTTTTTCTGCCCCATCAACATTTTGCTGCTTTTGAAAATACAAACTGAAGACCATATGTTTATGTAGCCAACATTTATTAAAAAATTTAAGGAAGCAGTATAATATCTAATTTCTATTATCTGAATAAGCTGGAGATGACAAGAAAAGATAATTGTAAAAACCTCTCAATTTTGAGATAGGTGATGAAGACAGACAACTTGGGAGACTAGTAGAAACAAGGAGAAATAATATATATATATATATATATATATATACTTATTATTTCACACAAATAAACACATACATATATACACACACACACACACACAAATACACACACACGACTTAATATGACTGTGATGTGGAGTATAAATCAAGCTAAAATGGAACTGAATACTGCCTTAATGTTTTTGACTAATAAGTGAGAGGAGTTTGGAAGCTGTGAACTAAAATGTGAGAAGAATTTAGAAGGACTTGAAAGGATGAATTTATTGGTCATAGTAGGTGCTCAGTATTGGACAGTGAAGCAGAGATTCAAAAGAAATATCTAAGTGCGCAAATAGACCTTTAACCTTGTGTAATCTCAACGGGAGTATTCAGCATATTGAAAAATATTTGTGTCTAACTTCTTCCTTTGACCAGTTGTAAGTCTCTTAGTAAAGAGTCTCAGTATTTGGGTATGAAAAGAGCATGGCATAACCTTGGTTGATGTGCTACAATTCTACTTTCATCTACACACATCAGCCATTTCTACAATCTAGTCCATTAAAGGGTTAATTTCTATGAATGAAAGCTTGCAGTGCTGACAGTTGTAAAACAAAAATATAGGAACAATGATATATTTTTATAGTTTTATAATTTAAAAGTTAAGACTTAGAGCCAATGTTGAAAAAATAGACTACCCTGTGTGCTTATTGCAGGATCAACTATTTATACTTAACACCTTTAAATGGGGACATTATTGTCCACAGATTGATTCTCAGGAGACATTCTTTTGCTACAGATTCCATTCTCTAAAGCAGCTTCATCTATGAAAGTCACCAACCAAGATACATGAGACAATTATCTAGATTGTTCATACCCTAGGGAGGGATACTGCCTATATTTGGCCTACATTTGGCACCAGAAAGATACTCATTTTCTCTTATGATAGAATTCTTTTATTAATTGGCACAGGTCCTTGATATAGAAACAGGAAATTGCTAGGTAAGCATTATTTGGAATTGTTATTTCACTCCAATCTATTTGCTGTCATTTTAGCAAAAATGAAAAGATATATACATATTATACAAATAAATACTCTGGAGTATAACTTAGGCCTTGCATTTCATATCTGTTTTGAAAAACTGGATGCAAGTAAAACTGATAACACAAATGAATGAGCAAAAATAAAACATCCCCACCCTCCTGGGTAACCTTGAATGACAGGTTATGTAATCATAATGTGTCATTTTTTATGGGCAAGTTGGGAAAGATTAATCCCTGGAACTCTTAATCTGGTGATAAATAATGGCAGTTTTGAAGCCTTGTAATCTAAAATCATGTATATTTTTCCTGTGAATACATAGTTCCACCGGAAATAGTCTTTCTGTGAGCAGAAGGAAAATGGCTCCTTGAAACTGAAGTTTACAACTTTCATCTCAAAAGGGTGAGGGTTATTAAGACAATCAATATTACTGGTCATGGTCTAGTAACCCAGGTGCTTTGAAAATTACCCAAAGCTCTATGTGCTGTGTGGAGTATATTTCATAAAATATTATTTATAATAGTAGAGCAAAAAAGTCATAAATCATTATTTTTCAAATATATTGGTGTGCACAATCAATAGATGGCTTACAACCAGTGGACAAACCTTTACTATAGACCTAGAATGCCATCTGATTACATTCTTAAGGCTTTAGAGATTTATTCATACATTTCAAAGAATTTAGGTAATAGTAACAATGATGTTTTTTCACCATGAGATGTTCAATAAATGGTTACTAATGGGACCAAAGTTTGCCCAAGATCAATTGGGTCTAAGACTGAAACATTCCACACCAGCCCTATGGTCACAGGTTCCTTTCTTTCTTTCTTTCTTTCTTTCTTTCTTTCTTTCTTTCTTTCTTTCTTTCTTTCTTTCTTTCTTTCT
>JADRCH010000322.1:1701710-1732578 GCA_019843965.1 Rhynchomys soricoides | reverse complement strand
TCTTTCTTTCTTTCTTTCTTTCTTTCTTTCTTTCTTTCTTTCTTTCTCCTCCTCCTCCTCCTCCTCCTCCTCCTCCTCCTCCTCCTCCTCCTCCTCTTCTTCTTCTTCTTCTTCTTTTTGCATTCCAAGAATCTTAAATTACCTTCATAGGTTTTTAATCTTTTTGACAAGAGAATTTAATCAAAGTATTGGATAGCATTATTTGTAGGAAAATTTTGGTGTTACAGAGAAACAATAACAGACCAGACATACTGAAGTTGCAGGGAAGAAGCACATAAAAACAGAGAAAGAAGAAGTTGATTTTAAAAGAATACACGTAAAAAGGCACACATTGGATGGCATTGGACATACTAGATAAGAGATAAAATTGGTAGTCATCTCTTTGTTCCTTGTATTTTACACAGAAAAGATGCAAAATTTCTCTCCTTTCCAAGTGACGATGGTTTTGGGTATGAAGACTATCATTTACCATTTTGTGCCAGCCAAAGAAGAAATTGTGGTATTGAATTCAGATTTTTTAAAAGTTAATAAGCAAGTTTAATTGAGTTGCAAGATCATATAGTATATGAATTATATTTCTATACAAAGAACAATTAATTATATATTAAAATTAAACTAGCATTATTTATGATTTTTTTCCTTTTTTTTTAGATATTGATTTTATTTATATTTCAAATGTTTTCCCCTTTCCAGGTCTCCCCTTCGGAAACCTCCTATCCCATACCCCCTCCCCCTGCCTGTATGAGGGTGCTCCCCCACCCACCCTCCCACTCCCATCTTCCCTCCTTAGCATTCCCTTCATTGTGGCATCTAAGGGCCTCCCTTTCTACTGATGGTCAACAGGGCCCTCCTTTGTCACATATGTGGTCAGTACCATGGGTTCCTCCATGTGTATTCTTTGGTTGGTGGTCCAATCTACAGGTGGCCCAGTCTCCAGAAGCTCAGGGGTCTGGTCAGTTGACACTGTTGCTCCCTCCATTGGGCTGCAAATCCTCTTAGCTCCTTCAGTACCTTCTCAAACTCCTCCATCCAGGACCCCACGCTCAGTCCAAAGGTTGGCTGTGAGCATCCACCTCTGTATTTGTCAGGCTCTGCCTGAACCTCTTGGTAGACAGCTTATCGTGCTTCCATCAGCAAGCACTTCTGAGCATCCACAATAAAGCCTGGGTTTGGTGGCTATATATGGGATATAGTCACTGGATGGGGCAGAGACTGAAGGAATTTACATTTTTTAAAGTATATTTGGATGGCCAAGGACTCAGAATGTCTCCAAGAGGGGAAAAATCCTGAGTACTCAATTATTTTTGCCAAGTTGTCTGCCTTGGGCCAGCTTTATATTAACAATGCATTCTAGGCCCCTTGAAGACTGGGAACATTTCCCAAATGCCAGTGCAAAGTTGATATTTAATCTACTAATCAGCAGCCAGTTTGAAAATTAGCTCTACATAGCTTGGAGAACTTTCATAATCGTGTTTGAAATCTGCCTCCACCATGAATTATTTTTTATTCTTCTAACTACCACAACATTGTTGACACAGATCGTGCCTTTGCCTAAGAAGATGCTGCCATATTAGCACACACACACACACACACACACACACACACACACACACACACACTGCAAAGACAGGGGAGTTATAGTATTTTACTTCATTGCATATGTTTTGTTAATATTCTGTTTTAAATATTCTTCTGTCTCATCTCTTGGGATAGTATGGTGGTACTAAGGACACTGTATGACCTTCTGTTCGCTACAGAGTGTGACCCATCTTCTCAGATTGACATGTCTGTGTCAATAATTTCTATGAATAAATCAAAATGCTAAAATATTATTCTCTATTTTGAACTTTCTGTAAGTCCCACAAAACTGAAGCAGGATGTGTCTCATCATTCTTATGCCTCACATTTGTTCTGTGAACATCTAGGAACAGAATGACTCCTCCTCTGTTTATAAGCTATGGATGTCCAGGAATAGAATGGATCCTTCTCTGATTAAAAGGTTGCTCTTTATAGATGTTTTATATTTCTCTTCCTGAATAGTTCTATAGCCTAAAATTTCCCTGTCTTAATATGGCCTAATTAGGGTATGGAGATATTCACAAAAGTAAAGAAATTATCTGAAATTATCTTGCCTCAGTTCCTTTTTTAGAATTTAAGTATCAAAATTGGTGAAATTATGATACTGTCAATCTTTAATGGTTATTACTAAAAAAGTTCAACTTAGATAATAGTATTTTTGAGACATACATGCTAGGATAGTTTTAAAATCCTTTGTTACTTGAGGATGATCTTGAAACCCTGATCCTCCTGTGTGCACCTCCAAAATGGGAGATGAAAAGTGATTGTACACTAAAGGTTATGCTTATGCAATGCTAGAATAGAAATTGTCTTTATGCCTGGTAAGGAAGCTCTTTACCAAATGTGTGACATTTCCTGCTATCTTTACACATTATTAATGCAAGATTTTAATAGTTCAAAATTTATTAGCATTAAAAATTTACACAATTTCCATTATTTTCTGCTATATTTCTTTTAAAGAAATATATTTACTTTATGATTTTTTTATGTGTTTGAGTGTGTTTGTGTGTGGGGGGTTGTATGTATTTATGTGTGACATTTCACATATCTAGAAGAGTCCATTCTCTCCTTCTACCATGTTGCTCCTAGGGATCTAATTCAGATAATCATGTTTGTTGGCATGTTACCTATATATTGATCTTGCTGGCCCATTTTTTGTATTTTACTCTTTAGTACCTTGTCTTTTATGGTCTTATGTTGTCATTCAAAAAAAATGTTTATATTTTAAGAAAAAATCAATTATACAATTTTGTCAAACTAAAATATAAATAATAAAATTCTGTAAGTCAGCAAGAGTGAAATCCGTGCTATGAGTTGTGTTGATTGAACAGTTGGTAATATGAGAATACCTTCTCAGTTTGATTCTTATTTGTTCCAAGAACTGAAACGAATGAAACTTGAATAGTTAAGTGTTTAAAGGATAAATACAATTTATTCATTGTGAGGTTTATGTCTTCAGGGAAAAAAAACCAGAAAATAAGATTTCAAGCTAATTATGCTACTGTAAGCATATAAGTACCTACTAGCATGTTTACTTAGAAAGCTAATATAAAATTTGGACATAATATTTACAACACCAGGCCTGTAATATTCCCCATCACAGTGACCTCAAATCTGAAATGTTCCCTAAAAAATACCAAGGCTTTTATGTCAAATTCTGCAACATAAAAATTTTGTTTTAACCTTGATTTCTTTTCTTCACAGTGTATTTCCAAATCTTTAACTATTCTCATGAATTAATTTCCATTTGTGCTTATAATTCTAATAACTTCTTTCATATATACTATTACTTTTTGACCATGACTTTTTTCATCCTGGTTAATTTGCAAAGGCCTCATGAATGGTCTATCTGCTTTCATTAAAATCC
Source organism: Rhynchomys soricoides (assembly GCA_019843965.1). Lineage (NCBI taxonomy): Eukaryota > Metazoa > Chordata > Mammalia > Rodentia > Muridae > Rhynchomys > Rhynchomys soricoides. The sequence goes on along the minus strand of JADRCH010000322.1, from coordinate 1,729,133 downwards.
TCATTTAATCTATTATTGTTCAAATAATCAGAGTATGAGACTGAAGTCAGGTCATGTTTTTTTTCAACAGAAAACCTTCATGTGGTGTCTGATTTCAGAACAAAAATACTTGTGTGGCAGAATGCTGCATTAACTCACAATAGCCCTGATGGTGTACTCTTCATTGACTCACTCTGTCTTCATTCATGATTTCTTCTCTACATTCAATATTCTTGTGGAATAATAATTTCTTGTGGAATAATAATTTCCAAGGTATCCTTTCCTTTACAGTTGGAACATTCTTTCCCAAAGTAATTGAACAGAAAATACCTCACTTTTTTTGTTTAATCAGTATCAATTTAGTGAGATAACTAATAATCAAAGTAAGTTTTCCTTGACATTCCTTTTAGTAATACATCAATGTTTTCCTATGGATTCGCCTCCTGTATTTTTCTTCTTATTAGAGTATTAAATAGTGTTTTTAAAAATAGTTTTAATTACTATTGTTGTTTTTGCTGGGTTATGCTGCACAACTCTTAGAATATATGTATCTTCTTTTTTTTTTTGAGTGACATAATTGAATGTTGGTTTCTGACTTTAGTTTATTTATTAATTTATTTATTTTGATACTTTATTTACATTTCAAATATTTTCCCTTTTCAGATCTCCCCTTTGGAACATGACTATCCCCTTCCCTTCCCCCTGCCTCTATGAGAGTATTCCCCCACCCACCCATCCACCCACCCACTCTTGTCTTCACTCCTTGGCATTCTCCTATATTGGGGCATCTAACACCCTCAGGCCCAAGGATCTCTCCTCCCCCTGATGGCTAACCAGACCTTCCTCTGCCACATATGTGGACAGCACCATGGGTCCCTCCATGTGTATTCTTTGGTTGGTGATCCAGTCTCCAGGAGCATCAGGAGGTCAGACCAGTGGACACTGTTGCTCCCTCTATGGGGCTGCAAACTCCTTCAGCTCCTTCAGTCCCTTCTCCAACTCCTCCATCAGGGACCTCACGCTCAGCCCAATGGTTTTTGTGAAGTGACTGTTGGGCATTTCAAACATTGACATACAAATAACACCAAAACTGAGCACTATAAGTGCTAAGACTATAGCACTTAGAACGTAGTAGGGATTGGAAACGTAATTATTTTTAAAAAGATGTGACAATCCATTGGTTATTCAGGTATGTTTAATATGACAGCTAACTCTGCATCTTACTTTCAATGTAAATTTCTTTGAAGAAAGTAGGCTAACTTTATTATATATTCTTCAGTATGCATGTCTTTGCTTCCTACATAGAGTGAAAATCACTATATATATTGGAAATATGTGAAATATCATTTTATTAGGTTGGAAAACCATCATGAAAATCATACAAAGACAAATATTTTTTGCATGAGAGGAAAGAACTGTTGTGTTCGGTGAATTGTGATACTTTCAAATCTGCAGGTAAACTTATATTGGAAATTTCTTAAAAACAATCAAGCAAACAAGTCAGAAGTCATCAATAATTTTTTTGTTTGTTTTTGTTTTTGTTTTTGTTTTTTTTTGTTTTGTTTTGTTTTTTTGAGACAGGGTTTCTTTGTGTAGCCCTTGCTGTCCTGGAATTCAGTCTGTAGACCAGGCTGACCTCAAACTCAGAAATCTGCCTGCCTCTGCCTCCCAAGTGCTGGGATTAAAGGCATGCGCCACCACTGCCCATCTGTCATAATTTCTTAAGGACTCTCATCAATGGCTTCCAAGCTGAATCTTTTATTTGTTTGTTTGTTTGTTTTATCTCTCTGCTTTTCTATTTTGTTTGGTGGGCAGAAAGGTTGTCACAGGAGCTTTCAGTGCCTCTCATTCTCATTTATGAATCTGCAGTCATTGATACCACTGCAAAAGCTTCTTCCTTACCCATAACAGCCTCGTTAGCATGGATTGTGAACTTTCCCATGGTTTCTGGAGGCAGCATTGACCAGAACGTGGCTTATGATAAAGTAGTGGCATGACTTACTTATCTGCAAAGGACTGGCCACTGGGAGTTTGATCTTCATCCAATGAGTAATTTGGGAAAACAAATTGGATTTTTTTCCATATAATGTAGCTTTGTTCCCAAATAATAAAAATAATGATCTATATGAAAAGAAAATCTCTCTGTGATTTTTTATTACTGGATAGTTGTTCTTTGGCACTAAGTTATTCAATAGCAGCACCTGAAACAAGATATATATAACCAATATATGGAAAAAAAGAGGGACTGAGTGGAGAAACAGGAAGTAAAGAGGCAGTATAAATATCATACTTTATACTCAACTTATAAATAAATTGATATAGTTGATTTTGTCTTACATAGAACTTTTATTTTATTTTTTTCGATTTTATTAAACACAGGTTTATTGGGAAGCTGTTCTTGGGCAAGTTCATTGTCCCCAAGGATTGAGGCCAAGGGAGTTGCCATGGAGAAGGGTCAGGGAGGGGAGAAAGAAAGGGCAATTGTTCAGAGACAGAAGAGCAGAGACATGAGGCCAAAATGTCTGGATTATATAGGGAAGAGCCTCTGGGGGAAGAGTAGCCTAGTCTCTGGGCTGGAAAGTTTATGGTTGGAGGCAGGGTATGCCAGGTAGGGACTGAGGGGTGCTGGGAGAACCTGGAGTCCAGGTCTGCTTTGATATATAAAATATGTTACTCTGTTTCCTGTCCCCAGATCCAAAACCAAACAAGTGGCATTCTTCAGTGTCAACATGAGAACGTCTAATAAATGGATGAACTTGATATTACCTTATGAGCAACCTGGAGGCTACATACAAAATAACTACAATTACTTCAGACCATTTCAAGTTCCCATGCCACAAGTTTTTTGTTCAGAAAGTCTTGCCTATCCTAATGTCTATCTAAGTTTCTTCTAAAGTTTGAATGTTTCAGACTTTAATAAGGCCTTTGATCCATTTTGAATTGATTTTTGTTCAAAGTGAAAGATATGGATCTAGTTCCACTTTTCTGCCTGTAGATATTGGTTTGCCATCACCTTTTATTGAGTAGGCAATAGAAGTTTGAGGTAAGATCAAGAGATTTTGTTCCTGTGTTTCACCATCCTGACTACGTGCTAGGCAGTGGAAATGTACATGAAAGATGGGGGTCCTGAGTCTTCGAACTTCAGCAGTTAGAGTGTGTAGGGTTACAGGAGTGAGGCAGAGAGTCTCAGGTGCTGGAAGCAGAGACAATGTCTAGTTCTTGAACTCTCTCAGCAGGAGTGCACATGAATGGAAGAAGTATCCTGTGGGTGCAGTGGACCTGGAGCCCTCTAACTTCTCCAGTTGGCATGCTCGCATGGCATGCATTTATCTCATCACTTGAAAGGAGGCAGAGGCAGGCGAAACTAAATTTTTTTTTTTAAAGACACATCTTTTATTTTACATAATGGAGAAATAGGGAGACATATTAGGTTTAATCCCCAACATGTTTTGGCTAAGAGATGTTCCTTAGGCAGAAAGTTTCTTTCCAAAATGTTATGCTGAAAAACAGGCAGTGAGAAGTGAACAGTGCCTCCCACAAGGCTAGGATTTCTCTGCAGCTCTGAGGCAGGCTATAGTTTGTATGGAAAGGGCTAATACAGACCAGCAGGGATAAAGGCAATTTAAAGTGAGGCTGAGGTAGAGCATCAGCATCTGCTACTTTGGGTGCTAGTTTACTTCCTCTCAGAATGAACTCTTTCCTTTCATTTATTTTTTTCTTTATCTATTTTACTTTATTTTGATGATAGCATTTATTATGTTGTCAGAAATCACAGAATTTTTTTCTATTGTATTGATGGTATGATTAAATGATCAACACTAACAAATTCACAGAAGCTAACATTAATGATCACAATATGCTGAGTGTATTTGTTTGTTTGTTTGTTTGTTTGTTTTCTTTTCTTTTGTTTTTTTGGATATTTACTTTATATACATTTCAAATATTTTCCCCTTTGGAAAACCCCTATTCTATTCCCACTTACCCTGCCTCTATGAGGGTGTTCCCCCTACCCACCCACCCACTCCCCTCTTTGCTCCCTAACATTCCCCTACACTGGGCACCTAAGATCCTCAGGCCCAAGGGCCTTTCCTCCCACTGATGGCCAACAAGGACTTCCTCTGCCACATATGTGACCAGCACCATGGGTCCCTCCATGTGTATTCTTTTGTTTGTCCAGTCTCTGGGAGCTCCCTCCATGGGGCTGCAAACCACCTCAGCTCTTTTAGTCCTTTCTCCAACTCCTCCATCTGGGACCCCACCCTCAGTCCAATGGTTGGCTGCTAGCATCCACCTCTATATTTGTCAAGCTCTGCCTGAACCTTTCTGGAGACAGCTTATCATGCTTCCATTAGCAAGCATTTGCCAGCATCCACGAGAACATCTGGGTTTGGTGGCTACACATGGGATGTATCCCCAAGAGGGGCTGTTTCTGGATGGCCTTTCTTTGAGTCTCTGCTCCACACTTAGTCTCAATATTTCCCCTTGTGAGTATTTTGTTCACCCTTCTAAGAAACACTGAAGCATCCACATTTTGGTCTTCCATCTTCTTAGGCTTCATATGTTCTGTGAATTGAGTCTTGGTTATTCAAAGCTTTTGGGCTAATATCTGCTTATCAGTGAGTACATACTGTGTTTGTTCTTTTGTGACTGTGTTAACTCACTCAGGATGATATTTTCAAGTTCCATCTATTTGCTTGCAAATTTCATGAAGTCATTATTTTTAATAGCTGCTGATTGTATTTTTAAGTTACAAGTTGCATGGATATATTGCCTCCCTTTGTCTTACTCTCTGTTTTATGGATGATGTCCCTGTGAGAAATGCAGATTCTTTCTTCTAGTGGCAGAAGATATAAAATATGTTTTCTAGTATGATTTATCTGCCCAAACATACTGACATGTAAAACAATACTAATTCTAATGAGTAGGTTGAGTGTGTGTGTGTGTGTGTGTTTCAATTCATAAGAGGTCATTTCCCAGAGATTTTTTTTCCAAATAGGAGAGTCAGGATTCTTGTCTAAATGTTTGTTAGTCATGTTTACTTTTAATTTTTCAATATAAAAACAAACATTATAAAAGTCTGCTAAAGAGAAGTACATATACACTCAAGAGGTGGTAATAATAAAATAATGAATGGCAAGAGCCAGATTTCCACATAAGAACCCAAAGATGCCTGATTCTTTTAGCTAATGTGTTTAAGAATGATTTTCAGTATTATTTAATATTTATTGTGTTAAGAGCCATGTTTCATTTTAACACATACAGCATAGAACATTGTAAGTAACATTTATTTCCAAAACATAAAGCTATAATGTTAAATCTAAAATGTTATTTGAAAGAAGAGTAGTTGAATTAAAAAGTAGAAGTAGAAATCCAATATTTTACATTGGAAAACCAATAGCATCTTCCAAAGCATCACCTAAGGCATCTAGAATCATATATAGTATTCAAAATAATATAGAGAGCCATTACCATAAAGTTGCTGTAGAAATGCTTAGTGTCAATAATTGGACAAATAAGTACAAAGGTCAGGTGATGATGCAGCTCAACATATTACAAGTTATCTACAGAAATGGAGCCATGCCACAGCCACATAGTTAGCAACATACTTTCCATTGCAGATGAAGGAATACCTAAACAGGATTAGTCTGAATAACATGTGTATCATAAAAACTATTGTCATATGAAAGAATAATTTTGCTTTAAAAATAATTGTTTAGATATTCTAATACAGTAAAGAAACATTATGAATCATGTTGGAAACTCATGATTTAGTGTGGAAGTATGATCAGATAGTACAGCATTATTTACATGAAATGTTAAGCAATAAATACCAGATTTTTTTCCAATACAGTAATTAAACTTACTTTTACTTTATAAAGAGTTTTCTAATAAAAGTGAAAACTTGGTCAGGCAGTGGTGGCATAAACCTTTAATCCTAGTTCTTGGAAGGCAGAGGCAGGCAGATCTCCAAGTTCAACACCAGCCTGGTCTACAGAGTGAGTTCCAGGACAGCTAAGGCTATACAAGAAAGCTGTTTCTTCAAAAGCAAGAAAAAAAAAGAAAGAAAGAAAGAAAGAAAGAAAGAAAGAAAGGAAAAAATAAACAATTAAATAAAAAGCTACTAACCTAAAACACTCTTCCAAAACCCAACAAAACAAATCTAATATAACCTCTGTAGTCATTGATATAATAAACTGCATGGATTATTAGACTCTAGTATATCAAATGTAGACTATAATATAGGCTAATATATGTGTCAATTTTGAAAAAATTATGGTGAATAGTAATAAGTGTACTGTTTCTTAAGGAACATGTTTATCCAGTAGTATTTGCAGTGTGCAATTAATTTCTAAGTACTAGAAGAATGTAGATTTGTCCTAACGACAGACATAACTCAATATCTAACATGCTTACTTTATTATATCTAGCATTAATTATAATAAATTTTAAAATGTCTACATTAAGAGGTTATACATACATGCATATATGCATGAATATACACACAAATCTTTTATATATCTATGTATCCATCTATATATAATGAAATATATATATATATATATATATATATATATATATATATGAAATAGGTATTTCCATTGCAAATGACATCAGAGGGACAAATAAAAGTGAAAGTTTGGAATAAATATCTTTGTAACATTCTCTATATTTAAAACTATAATCTCTTAGAGATGATATTAAAAATATAAATTCTGAAAACTATCAAACATTCTGTTCAATTGATAGATTGAGTTGAATTATATATTTCACCAAAAGAAATTTCAAATTAGAAAAATCATGAATCAGTTTTTCATATCTGTCAGGAGATGAGTTTAAACTACTTCAGTGTTGGATAAATTGTTCAAACTGTGTACTGATTAGTGCTTGAAGTTAAATTATGAAAACTTCACTTCTCTAGATTCTACTTGGTTAAATAAAATGGACATTAACAAAGTTGCTTTAAACTATTTTCTTCTCATTCCTATAGCTATACCTCTTCTACTCTGCTTCTCTGCCATAAGCAGTATTATAAACTTTCACAGCTAGTGAAGTATAAATTACATTATGATATATAATTAGCAGGACCAAGAAAAATCACTTTAAAACTGTAAGCATTGTAAGTGTTCATTCACATAGATTTTTAATCTAGATATCTCTTTCCAATTTGTATATCTGTACATCATAAAATGTTAACCAAACAAAATCAGTATTTCCTATATAAATTGCTTGTTTTATATTAAATAAATTCTATAAATATCAACTTGTAAATGGGATTTCTTTCTTGCTTCTTAATTTATAAGGTGACAAATAGATCTGAATTGTGTGTGAATCATTAAGCCTATTATTTAGCTGCTCATATATGTTGATTGATAAACCAGAATAAATGGTATATATATTTGAGTTACTGTCTTCCATGTTGTACTTACTGTTTATTGTGTTAAAGTAGCAAAATTACTCCAGTGTCAAATAGAGTCTCAGCCAAAGTTGCCATGCTGATGTGATATCTTCATATTACAATTGTCCTTCTTCTATTTGTGGTATTCCATGGAGTTATTTAATAAAGGTTCTGGTTCTATTTTTATATGCTGTTTGTACTGACATGATTTTAATCTACCTAGTCTCTATTGGGTTCATGTAAACAGGCTGCAAATAGAAATCACCTATTACACGGGAATGAAGAAAAATGAAGGAAGAAAGTAAAAAGAGAAGAAGAAAGAGAGACATGAAGGAAGTGTCACAACAGGTGGGAAACACAATTATTCTTCACTACAATTACTAAGTCATCTCTGGCTCAGAAAAAGAAGGCTTGGACATCATTATAAATTTCCTGCAAAAACCATATATAACATTGTATGTTAATGTATTCCATTTATTTAATTTCCAAGTAGTCTAACCACTTCCAAGATAGAACATCACTTGCTAGAATACAAGAGCTATATATCATCAACAGTACCTGAATCTCTAGAAGTATTTTAGTAATTTTGATTTTCTGAAATTAATGATTGTATATAATTATGCTCCCCTATTTGTAAAAGTATTGCATTTGTGGATACAAGACAGTAAATTGATAGCACTCCTCTAAGATGCCCAGTGAAACAATTCTTGGATGATTCTTTTCAGTCTTTCTAGAGACATGTAACTAAAGTTAAAAGAAATTTTCAAAGGTAGTGCTAGTTTAAAACAAAGGTATTTTAATGTAATGTACTAAGAATTATGTAAAATTAACAAAGAATTTTTAAAATAATATAAAGTGGCACACATGTTTTTGGACAAACATTTGAAATACAAAGAAGTCAACTATTCTAAAAGTATTATTCCTATTGAATAGATTATACTGCAGAAATAAAAAAACATGGAATTAGATTTATTGATACAAAATTGAATTTGAAAGAACAAAAAGATTAAAATAGTAATAGATATTTATGAAGGAGAATTCAGAATTTTGACATAACATGGTTTAAGTCTAATGTGATTTTTGTAACTGGCCCGTGTCTCCTTTTCTCTCTCCCTTACCCGTGTGTGTGTGTGTGTGTGTGTGTGTGTGTGTGTATGTGTGTGTGTGTTGTGTATGCATGTGTGCTTGTGGTAGTAATGAATGATGAACAGAATAGGGAGGTCAGAAATACTGTATTGCACATAAATAAGTATAGTATAAAGATAACGAAATTTATCTTATTCTGTACAGAATACATTTAAAAATAAAATAGTGAAATCATGACCCAACTGATGATCTGAAAGCATCCTGAGAAATGCAGCTTCAACTGATGTCATCATTGTGTGAACATTGAGAATACTTGGAAAAGCTAAGATAGCTATAGTTTTACTAATGGCCACCATTTTATGTGTTATCCTATACTAAATAAACCATTTTTATTTTAGGAATGATTTATCTCACAGATAACTTTAGTGCCTTTAAAATATAATTGCTTACTTTTTATAATTTAGCAAATTTACTTCATGTATTTTGATAACATCTGTTTCCACTACTCTTCTCTAATACCCTCTGGATTCCATGCAGCATTTATTCTGCTGACCTTTATGTCTTCTTTCCATTTTTATTTTTAATAACCAATGTGTCTGATTACTGTTACCCTGATATAAATGGATTGGGGCAATGCATTGGAGAATGGCGACTCAACTTCAAAGAGAGATATACTTTCTACTCAGCGACCATCAACTGAAAATAGCTACACCACTATGGTTGGGGTTCAAGCCTCACCTCCATCCATTCTGCATTTTGCTGACTCAAACTTGCTCAGGTTTGTGGGTAACCACAGTTCCATTGAGCTCATGAGAAATACTGGTATATGTCAGGAAGAATACATTTCACTATATAATTTCACATCCTCCAGCCCTTACATGTACATGTGATCTGCTAGAAAAACCTCTCAAAGAGTTTTGAAATTTTGCAATTGCACAAGATTAAGAAGAATCTGGGAAGTTAAATACGATCTTCATAGTGACCAGATGACATTATTGATGGAAAATTAAAATTGAATTGTGTAATCTAGTAATCTAAATTCTAATCAACTACCAGTACATATTATATATTCCATTTCTCTACCTACTACTAGGAATCAGTGCATATTATACATTATACCTCTCCACCTACTACTAGGATAATCTTTATGTCTTTGGTCTTAGATCATGAATATTTTTATCATTAGAGATTATTGGGATAATTCTAGTGTAGTCCTAATATAATATGTTTAGTCCTAATTTTTTGTCAAGAACTGAAAAATTTATTAACACTTTAACCTTTGAATCTTTATAGCCACATAATGATTATAATTTTTTCAATATTCTAGATGATGTGTTGAGAAAAAAAAACTAACTTAGGAAAAATAATACAGTTCCTTCAGTGAACATGTATTACACTCCTAAATTTAATTCAATTATTTAGTTACCTGTGACATGTATTGAGTATCTGTAAACATGTTTTTGTACACTGTGTAAAGGTTATCCTTTTGTTATTCAAATGCTGATTTATCTGATCTTATATCTTGTTTCTATCTGTACATGGCATTGTAATGTTTATGTCTAGAGTCTCCAGTCTTAAGTTTGTGTAAACAATTCTCAATTCTTACCCTTTATTGTTTCCCTCATAAACAAAGACTTATCTTCCAATGGCTATGCAGAAGAGCACATAGGGAAAAACTTCCACCAGGCAGGTAATGAGAGAGGTTGGGGGGGAGATTTGGATCAGCCATGAAAAGGAAAGGGTCTAAGAAGACATTTTGAAAAGAAACATCTGAAGCAGAGAGAGCTAGAACAATATAAAACAGCAAATATTATGTGGATGGGCCTTAGAGAAAGCCATATTAGCATAGGAGGGCTAAGGTAAATAATTTTACTGCCCACATATTGAAGTGCAGATTGAAATAAATATTGGTTTCTCTGTGTGGTTATTGGAGACTAGCAAATGTGAAGAAATACAGCTATTGTATTAAGTCACTCTTACATTTATATAACCATAATTCATTTACAGATATCACTAAACATATTTTCAAAATATCTACTTTTCCCTAGCAGTACTTAACCTTCTGCTGATTCAAACCTATATATTGTCTTTTTCTAGAGAATACACTTCATTTTTTTTTTTCCGTAGCAGGAAAAGGTGGCTGGCAGGCTGAAGATCAATGTACCCAATACATTCTTAATCACACTTTAGCTGAGGAGGAGGGTGACCCTATAGGAAGATCAGCAGTCTCAACTAACCTGGACCCCCGAGATTGCTCAGACACCAGGCAGTATATACCAGCTGATATGAGGCTCCCCATCACATATACAGCAGAGGACTGCTGGGTCTGGACTCAGTCAGAGAAGATACACCTAATTCTCTGGAGACTTGAGGGCCACAGGAATAGAGAGGTCTGGTAGGGTGTGGTTAGGGGGTAGGGACATTGTCTTGGAGACAAAAGTGGGGGGAAGAAGTATAGGATGAGGAACAGTAAGAGAGTGGACACGGAGGGGGATTAAAACTGGACTATAAGCAAAGATTAAAGAATAAAAAATAAAAAGTAAAAATTACTGATTTTACCTATTCTTTTCACACTTATGGAAATCTGATAATCTCCAAATTCTTGCCAACTTTTAGGACAAGCCAGTTCGTATCAGGTGGCTCTTTGGCTTTCCGTTCATCTTGTGTTTCAGCTGTTTCTGGTTTTCTAAATTTGTTACCGCTACTATCCATCTGTTTTACAATTTTATATTTTCCCCATCACATCATTTAATTCCTTATTTAAGAGGTTTTTTTTTTTAATTAACTTCAATTTTCTTCATGTAAGCATTTTAGAGTTCACTGAGGTGGATATATTTATTCTCTTGTTTTACTAAGAACCTACATTTTAAACAAAAGTATTACAAATTATTTTACTCATACTGTTTTTATAGATCTGTAGATTTGTAGTTGATAAATATATATTAGAATAAGTATTACCCCTTCTGTACTAATTTTTAAACACTGTGTGTTTGTGTGTATGTTTGTGCATATCAATTTCTGTCTATGCATCTGTCATAGTGTGGGTATAGAAGTCAAGGGATAATTTCCTGGAGTCAGTTTCTTCCTGTTATAATGTCCAACTTGTGAATAGAACTCAATTCATTTACATTTTTATTTATCCACTGAATTTTCATGTGGTCCTATATTTTCCCATTTATCAACCCACTTTTTTCAATGAGTATTATTTGAGAGTGTAATATATAATCAAGATCTTAAACATAGGGATTGACATAAAAGTGAATCTCCTTCATTATATGGTTTATTATTCATTATTGAACACACATGTCTTAAAACAAAGTTAAATATACACAAGAGATGAATAATTATTTTCAGTTGATTCAGTATATCAGGTCATAGAAGCTCCAGAAGAAAGAACACTCATATAATGTCTCATTTTTAGGCTTCTACAGCCTTAAGGCTATAAACAATGGGTTAGTGTGAAAACCATGCAAAGCATGTGTTTTAAAGAGAAAACTCTTAGAAAATTGAACTGTTTGTTACTAGTTATTAGACTTCCTTACAAAAAAAGTCAGCCTTGATTAATTTAATAGTCTGAACTAAGATTTTAACTGTAAGAATGAGTCAATTTGACTTAGAGGGGATGAAACCCAAGGAATAGAATGTCTAACTCAGTCTCAAGTAGTGGTTTTCCTTATGCTCCCCTGAGCACTGGTCTTATGAATGATGAGAACACACCTAAACCTAAAGCGAATCTAGTGCAGTTCCTAATTGATGGGCTCTTTCTGAACATCTCTGACTCTTCTGCTATGAGATTCAGTTTGGGAGCTGACAACACCTGTAACTGTTTTCAGTGGCTCTGTATTCCTCCTCAGAGATCACTCATATCAAGTGACATCCATAAGCTTTTGAGAAGTTATTTTTCTGAAACACCATAAACTCTTTCTCTTGACTTGTGAAAAATAGAAATTTTTTTCTAACAAACTTTATAGTAATCAAAAGTGAACCTGATTCCAGGTGACTTGGGAGGATGAATATAAAAAACTAGTTCACCCAGCTGCTGTGTTAATTGGAAGAGATGGAAAGGGAAATGTATTTTGATCCTGATAGAATTTGTAATGAAGTAACCTCCCTCTCCAAGATCCATCTGAATTAAATTACTCCATTCTCCTTTATTGCTTCGATTAGTGACAATGACAGCAAGAGGGTGTGTCTTAAGTAGAGACTCCACATCTTCCATTATGAGGAGTCCTCATTTGGATCACCTTCATACATCCCAGGAGGATTCTACTGCAATAGGTTTCCACACCTCCCCCAAAGCCCTGTAACATCAGTCATCTCTCTTGAACTCTTTCCCTCCACTTACCCAATGTGATCCCCTGTTCCTGCCCTCACTTGCTTCCAATGGGCTATTACAATCGATTTTATTTTCCCTTCCCAGGAGATCTATGTGTTCCCACAGACCTCTCATTTTACTTAACATCTCTGGGTAATGGCCTTCGTGGAATTGAGTTGTTTGAAAATGAGGGTTCCATGGAAATACACAAACAACCCAGGCCATTCCTAAGACAATGGGTTGCTCTCCACAAATGGATGGTAGTCCCCCATTGCCAAGTACATCACTGACACAAGTGATAGATCATGGAGAAGTCAAGCTGGTGCCTACACAGAAGCTCCATCCCTACATTTTAGCATCATTTTTTTCAGGAAGGTATTCTTCAGGCTACTGAAAGACCATGGACCACAGCTGTCCTTGATAAAGTTTATATTGTCATGAAGAAATATGACCATGATAACTCTTACACAGGAAAATGTTTAATTGTGTCTGGCTTACTGTTTCAGAGGTTTAGTCAATTATCATGGGTGGAAACATGGCAACATGCAGGAAGTCATGTTGCTTGAGAAGGATTTTAGAGTTCTACATCTTGATTCACAAACAGTAAAAAGTCAAAGTGTCACTAGGTTTAGCTTGACTATCTGATACCTCAAAGCCTACCCCTACAATGGCACAATCTACCACATGGCCACACCTTCTAATAGACTCATTCTCTATGGGCCAAGCATTCAAAAATATGAATCTATAGAAGTCATTCATGGTCAAATCAGCACACCACATCAATCACAACGTCTTTGACCTATAATCTGTCCTGCTTAAAAATTATGCTAGGGTAATAGTGGTACAAATGTTTTTAAAGTGACCATCTGATATCTGATTTGACTTAAGGTCCATTCATGAAAAGGAAACATATCCAAAACTAGGTGGATATGCAAGAACCAGAGACCAGATAACCCAGAGATCTAAAGTAAAACCAAAAATCTTATCGATAATGATATTCTGCTATCCTTGAAGAGCCATGCCTTGCTTAGTCACTATCAGCAAGTTATCCTCTGGCATCATATGAAAACATATGCACAGCCAGATATTACAAGAAGAGAGAGTCTAAATGGACAACTCTATCAAATCCCTCTTCTAAGAATTCAGAAAATCCTGCAGAAGAGGATGTGGAAAGATGGTAAGAGGTAGAGGGCATGGAGGACACCAGGAGAACTGGATCCTTTAAATCAAGTAATTAAGGCACCTCTGAACTCACAGAAACAGAAGCAGCAAGCACAGGGATGACCTAGGCCCTCACCAGGTATTCTGTATTTATATTATAGCTAATAAACTTAATATTTTTATGAGAGTCACAACTGTGAGAATGTGTGAGTTGCTGACTCTTGTGACTGCTCTTGGGACAATTTTCTTCCTGTTAGGTTACTGTATCCAACTTTGACATAATTTTTGATCATCTTATATTTTATTTTGTCATATTTGGCTGTTATTTATTAGAATTCTGTTCTATTCTAATGAGACAAAGGAAGAAAGTAGATCCAGAGAAGAGAGGGAGAACCTGGGAGAAGTACAGGGAAGGGGAACTATAATCAGGATATATTATATGAGAAAATAATTTATTTTTAATAAAATGAGTCTTCATAGGAACTGAGATGAGTTTTTACTTGAAGTGCACAGTCAGGGCATCAGTGTCTGAAGTGCTTCAATATATGAGTTGAGTGGAAGAACACTCTTGTTAAAACATGTACTGTGAATGTAAACTCTTTTACTCACTCTCTTCTGTCCTTTGTGAAGCTGTGTCCTGCTGGCTAATATATTTGTTGGAAACATGAAGGTTCGATTAAGGAAACAGTTGGTAGGAAATATAACAAGAGAGGAAGTATGTGGAGTTTTGATGATTTTATAAAAGAGAACAAATGCTAAGCCCCTGTGTTCCTTGAATAAAGAATTCAATAAAAAAAATAATTATTATGGAACTAACTACAATGTAAAGAACAGTGATTTCAGAGATAAATGGAAATATCTCAGTGCAAGTAGAGACCTGTGTTCTTCATAGACCAGAGGAAGTTTCCTTCTTGAGTAATGTCAGGTCAGAATTAAATTACTTCCCTTTTAGCAGTCTATCATTACCAGGTTTACATGAAAACTCTTATTGATTTTCACCACAATCCTAACTTGTTACTTTTAACTTCCCCATAGGGTAGCTAGAAAACAGCCATAACGATTTTACAATGATCACCTTTCATTAAAATGAAGATCTCTCATTTTTATTTTAAATAAAATTTTCATTGTCTTACATTAAGTGTAATCAATGAGCAAATGAGTAAATCTATAGATTTGTAGCAAATCCCTCTTTTTGAAGCGAGGGCATGGAGTGGAATGATGTAATAGAGTCATGAATAGGGATGGTTAACTAAAGTACAGGAAACAAAAATAGAACACATGTTCATGTAAGCTTTACTAGCTACACTCGTGCTTCATTTAATAGAAGACTACTTGCCATTATGAAACAAGGTAAATTATAACAATCAAAGGGAAAAAACAGCCAGTATATTGAAGTAAACACTAAAGACCAATAATATGGCTATTATTTGGACTAGTGAAATATACTTTTTTTTTTTCAGTTTTACATATTGGTGAGATTAGGAAGCATCTCACCAATGCATGGTGTACACAAAATTATAAGAAAGTATACTCATCAGAATTCATCTTATTAAAACCTGAAAAAATAGTCAAGAAAAAGAAGAAACAAACTTCTTTGTCTAAATGTCATTTTTCAACAATAATCAAACAGTAGATTCTTTACTACTTTAAATATAAAGGTACAAGAGGCATGATAGCACACGTCTTCTGAAAATATTTAAAAATAGTTTTTTGCAATTTTTATTGGGTATTTTATTTATTTACATTTCAAGTGTTATCCCTTTTCCAGGTTTCCCCACCACAAACCCCCTGTCCTATCCTCCCTCCCCTTGTTTCTATGAGGGTTCTTCCCACCCACCCATTCCAGTCTTACTGCTCTAGCATTTCCCAACACTGGAGCATTAAGCCTTCATAGGAACAAGGGTCTCCCCTCCCAGTGATGCCAGATAAGGCCATCCTCTGCTACAAATAAAACTGGAGCCATGCGTACTCTGTGGTTGGTGGTTTAGTCCCTAGGAGCACTGGCATCTGGGACTTTCTGGTGGCTACAACCAGTTCTCCATCCCCTATTGCTACACACATCTGTTCAATTTCCTGACCCTCTGTGCATCTCTCCTCAGTCTCCTCCCGTACCTGATCCTGCCCCCTTTTCCCTCCCCTTCCTCCCCTCCTCCCAACTCCCCTTCACCCTCTACCCCACTTGATTATTTTGTTCCACCTTCTAAGTAGTACTGAAGCATCCTCACTTTGGTCTTCCTTTTTCTTGAACTTCATATGTTCTCTGAGTTGTATTTTTGTTGATCCAGGTACAATTTGGAATTAAATGTTAGAAAGAAGAAAGAAAACGCAGTCAATAAAGATCTATCATAAAACATTGAGCGCCGGAAGAAGACAGGATGAAGGAAGAACATGTCTATGTGATTTGGAATAATGTTGCTTTTGTGTAAAGTGTGCAGATTTTGAAAAGAGTCTTGATCTTAGAAACAAAAGTAAAATGACAATAGAAAATCAGCCATTCATAAGTATGTAAATTACTTTCCAAATTTATTTGTTAAAAATATAAATACAAGCAGTTTCATTGAAACAAATAAATCCATGAAGTTACATTTCAGAATGAGGTCTTGTAGGAGAGTCACAGGCTTATATCCATAGCTTGCCACAAAGAAGCCCTTAAATGGGAAGAACATTCTGAGAGACAGCATAATATTACAGAGAGCTTGAAGAGAAAGCCTTCAATTCTTGAACATAAAGGCAACTTGGGTGCCTTACAAATTTTAAAGAGTATGAGTACTCCCCATCATGTGACATAGTATGGCTTAGCCTACATGCCACTAGGTAGGACAACAAACTTTTATGGTAGCTGCAAGGAGGGCTTCAAGGTTACAACATGGATTCATACCAATCTGTGTCTTGGGGAGAACTACTTGAGGTGTTGCCTATAACTCGCACTATTATATTACACTAGTGAACTCATCATTTTAGGTCAGGACCCTGCGAAATTTATTGCTGGAATATATTAAATTGTGTGGCTTCATCTGTTTTCTTAGCCTCTTATTTGCTTTTTTACTGGGGAACTTTTGTGTTTCCATTTGATTTCTGTGACTCTGTTGATGGTATAAAGAACGACATCAGTATTTTTATGGGGATTTTATTGAAAATGTAAATTACTTTGTAGTTTAAACATTTTAACAGAAACATTTTTCGAATCCATGATCATGAGCTATCTTCGTTGTTTTGCATCTACTTTATTTTATCACTCTTGTATAATTTTAATTGTGATTTTCATGCATTTAGTTCAATATTCCAGATATTGTATTTTTTGTGTTCTGTAAAAGTTATTATTGTATAAATTTCTTTTAAACCAGTTTGGTTTCATAATCATTATGTGCTGGTGGTGAAACCTATAATTTTGCTCAAAGTACTTATTATCTCTAACTTGATTTTATTTTTCATATATGTATCATCTATATTGATGAAATGTTTTTAGCTGTCTCTCATTCAACATGGTTTTTCTCATACAGGTTTAGGTGATATACAAGAGTTGGATAAAGCATATTTTATGACATTTTATTTTATTTTTTTATTTTATTTTATTTATTTATTTTTAACATTATATATATATATATATTTACATTTAAAATGTTTTTCCCTTTCCAGGTCTCCCCTTTGGAAACTCCTTATTCCCTACCCACCTCCTCCTGCCTCTATGAGAGTATTCCCCCACCCATCCATGCACTCCCATCTACCCTCCCTGGCATTTCCCTATACTGGGGCATCTAACACCCTCAGGCTCAAGGGCCTCTCCTCCCATTAATGACCAACAAGGCCCTTCCTCTTCCACATATGTGGCCAGCACCATGGATCCCTCTATGTGTATTCTTTGGTTGGTGATCCAGTGTCCGGGAGCACTGGGGGGTCATGCCAGTTGGCACAGTTGCTGCTTCCCTCGGGATGCAAACTCCTTCAGCTCCTTCAGTACCTTTACCAACTCCTCGATCTAGATCAAGTTCCATCCATTTGTCTGCGAATTTCATGAAGTCATTGTTTTTAATAGCTGAGTAGTATTCCATTATGTAAATGTACCACATTTTCTGTATCCATTCCTCTGTTGAGGGACATCTGGGTTGTTTCTAGCTTCTGGCTATTATAAATATGGCTGATATGAAAATAGTGGAGCATGAGTCCTTATTACATGTTGGAGCATCTTCTGAGTATATGCCCAGGAGTGGCATTTATAATGAACAAATCTTGAGTTTATTACATTTGTAAGGCATCTGTTGAGGTAACTTGTGAATTTTAGCAGTGATCTGGGTCTATTCTCGGTGTTCCAGGTTCTTGATAATATATTCTTAAATAAATAAAGGTAACTTAATATAATACATCTGATTTCAATCTTATGCATGCCCTATTATGTGGAAACAATAGATGGTAAGAAAGAGAGTGACTGTAAAAGTTGATTTTGCATACATTCTTTATCTAAGTGAAGGCACACTAAACAGTTCATGTTAGATTGATCTTTCTACCTGCATACACATGTTTGACTGGAGTATAAATGAATAGAAAGCATATTTGATTTATTTAGAAGAGGGGAAACACATTCTGTTGCTAGGGCTATGCATGTAATCCAATACTGTTCAGAAAGTCTGATCCTGTTCATTGTGTTCAACCATTCATCTGCCAAGATTTGAAGCAGCAATATAATTCCCAACACTTGCTGCATAAAGGGTCACTTTCTGGGGTGATCAACAGACTTAACTGAACATTTCATAATAGTGTTTCTGAACCTTTGTCTGACCAAACTAAGGTTTTTTTACCTCCAGGAACATTTTCATACTTGGCCAATGATGGTCATTCTAAGACATCATTGAAAGGTACAGACTGCCAGTGTTTTTTTAATTCCCCCAAGTATTCTGAAAGAAGAAGCTGAACAATTAACAACTATAACCACATCAAAGATTTAAACTAAAATATTTTCATCCAGTCAATACTTATTGTATTCTCAGAAGTGATTACTGATGAAAATCTTTGTCATCTTTGTGCCAAAATCATTTCACAGCACACGTCCTAGCTTAGAAATAAGTAGGTTAGTTTAGAGATTTGAGTGTAACTTTTAAAGAAATGCAGAAATTCTGATGAATACACTTCCATTTCTCCTGACCAAAGATTGGGTATAATTTTTCTGCATTCTCTGTTATACCTTTTTTATTGTTTGTTATTGTTTAATTATTAGTAATTATTATATTCATTATTAAATAATTGTAAATAGTTACTAATAGCTGTTACTTCCAATGGAGCTCTATTATACTAGGTGGAAAGGAAACAATTATTTAATTTTTGTCTGTTAAACTGTACTGAATTAAAATGCAAATGCTAATTTAAATGCAAGATATCTTTGCTATAGACAGAACAAAATTCTTCTGAAATAAATGTCTGCTTGTCAAAGAGTACATAATTTTTATGCATGAAAATATACCTTCTACTGATCCATATTTAAGATCTAACTCCAAATCACATTTGCCTTAAAGGAAAAATGGCTATTCACACATTATTCTAATCAGAAACATCAAATGTATGCTAATTCATGTCCAATTATGACACTTTTCTGAAAAATCAGTTTCTGGGTTCCTAGAATAAATGGGCTCTTTGGAGCTACAGCCAGCAGTCAGCTGCTCATTAGATTCTTTGCATCTATAGGTCACTTTAGTGAATGAACACAGTAAAATCTCACAAAATATACCCAAAAGATTCATATGGAACTATCTACCTCTAAAAGTATTTAACATATTCACTAGATAAATAGCTATTTTATTTAAATTTAATATTGCTATAGATAGCATCAGAAAATTAGGAGGATTGGAAGTGAGTATGAGCCCTTGTCATAGTTACTTCTCATTAGTTGTCTAATTTTTGCCTAAATAGTAATACAATAATAAAAACAATAGTTAAAGCTCCAAATATTTTTCTCATAAAATATTCATAAAATTCATCTCTTCTTCTTTATCCTTTTTACTAAAATTCTCTATATATAGTTTTCTAGGTATTTTATATATTTAAAAACATTTTTTTTCTTAAAATTATTATAGTTTTAAAATCTGTTTCTCTCATTGTATTATGATTAATATATTTTTCTAGATAAATACATTTCCACACAATACTTTTATTAATTGTGTGTGTGTGTGTGTTGAAGTAAACTGGGCAGTTAATAGAGTTAATTGTTAGAAATCAATTCTTGTATGATAAAAACTAATTTGGCAAAAAAGTTACAACTGGGTAATACATGGAAGATGAAGGCTGTAGATAGTAATTTATATAAAATTTCCTAACTTCTAGAGGCTTGAAAGCACATTTCCTATCATTTTTAAGATTTCTGTTTTCATTAACCTTGCAGAAAAACTCTCCAATACTTCATCTTGAACAGAAGAGTGTTGTTTTCCATCTTTCAGGATTTTAATTATTTTTAATAATTTATTTATTTATTTTTGATAGAATGGTTGGCCCAGTTTTGATGCCCACCATTCTTATGGTGGCTTACAACAATTAATATTGCCAGTACCAAAGGATTTGCCTCCTTTTGTCCACAGTGGGAACCGTACATACCTGGCAGAATCCATGCAGGTGAAGCAAGAATTAAAATATAAATAAGGAATATTTTTTAAAAATAGACCTAATTATATTAAGAATAAAACATTTCTTCTAAGACACTTATTGTTATCACAATAAAATGATGATCATACATTTTGGAAAAGTAAAATTTCACTCACCAATCCTCAGTTACATAAAAGTTTGTTACTTTATATTTTAAGATTTAGCTAAATTTATTTTGATTATTTTCCAAACAACATAAAAATGTATTAGTCATGCTGAATCAGCTAATTGATACTGTACATGTCTTCTCTAGGCATTATTATGCCCCTGCTTCAACAATCTCAAAAACCATTTTAAGCATTTATTCATTGAAAAGCAAACAGTTTAGTTATTTGGTACAAGTTAATTTCAAAGATACCAGAACGTCCTAATTTCTGTTGACAGTGACATAGTTCTAAACCATGTTTATAGGTAATCAATTTGGATAGCAAAAGATGCCAAAAAATATGTTTGTCTTATTATTACAGATTTTGCAAAAACATTCCAAAAGAAGAATCTATTACATAACTATCTTAATAGTTTGATTCATATTTGTCATGTGTCGGAAAATGTTACAGACAGGAAAATTAAAAAGAAAACCTATTAGGAAGTTTTCTTTTTCTTTTTCTTTCTTTTTTTTTTTGTGTGTTTTTTTTTTTGTTGTTGTTTGTTTTGTTTTGTTTTATTTTTTCAAGACAGGGTTTCTCTGTGTAGCCTTGGCTGTCCTGGAACTCACTCTGTAGACCAGGCTGGCTGAACTCAGAAATCTGCTTGTCTCTGCCTCCCAAGTGGTGGGATTAAAGGCGTGCACCACCACTGCCCAGCTAGAAGTTTTCAATGCACATCAAATAGATAAAATACTTATTTTTAAAAAATATCTGCCTTTATGGTATTCTCCTAGAAGTGGAGAGTTGGAATTGTTCTCAAGTTTTATAGTCCCCTTCCACATGAGTTTTATCACAGTATTTACTTAACTGTGAGTCATGGAACAGGAAATAACATTACTTGTTTTATAATTTTTATTTTGGTAAGACAAATTTTCACACCTGGTGATTGCTTAGCAAATATATGGGACCTGTCAATAACATCTATCATATCATATTTATTTATTTATTGATTATTTTTATATGTTGAATTAAAATTTATTTTGGAATAATTAACAACATTTGGATATCATTTTAATCAAAATTAGGGAAAAACTGGAAGAAGCTGAAGGGGAGGGCAACCCTGTAGGAGGAACAACAATATCAATTAACCTGGAACCCCAAGACCTCTCAAACACTGGACTACAAACCAGTCAGAATACACCAGTTGATATGAGGCCCCCAACACATATACAGCAAAGGACTGCTGGTCTGGGTTCAGTCAGTGAAGATGCATCTAACCCTCAAGAGACTAGAGTCCCCAGGGAGTTTAGAGTTCAGGAGCGGTAGGGGTGGGGGTGGGGACATCCTGTTGGAGACAGGGGGTGGGGAGGACATAAGGGATGTGAAACAGTCAGAGGATGGACCTGGAGGGGAATAAAATCTGGTGTGTAAAATAGATAGATAGATAGATAGATAGATAGATAGATAAAAATAAATCTAATAATACTTTCACAATATGCTTACTTTTCATAAGTGATAAATTCATTTCATTTTTAAACCAATCACAGAACAAAATCAAACTGAGGCATGCTTTCCAGTCAGGTCTTGAAAACTTGCTATGTAGGAAACATACTAAGATGATTAAAAATGGTTTTATGCATGTGGTTTTCTGGAGACATGTTTATCAGTTGAGATATTGAGCAATATTCCTAAGACTTTTCTTTTCCTCCCTCTCCTGTTTATACTGTCCAGAAAATAATCTGGTTAAATTCAGGTAATTCACATTAGTTTTATATTTCATTACTATCTTTTTTTTATTTTTTTTGTATAAAGAATCCTGAGATAACACTTAGCAATTTCTGCAATGATATAATTAATTGTGAGAGATAATTAAAACTCACAAGTGCATATACATAAGTAAAGCCTCATATATACCATTTGAGCATGGTTTATGGGGCAATAATAGCTTATAAGCATGGGCAAATATATAGTATTTCTCAGCATAAATAAGTCCTAGGGCCACGTGTATTTTTAAATATGAAATTAATTACAATATGATGTGAAAAACTCACCTAGTTTATATGATCTTCGATTTTTTCAGATGTTTCGAAGATAATGATATCTATGATAACAGATTGTACTAACTTTTAAAAATTGTTCTATATTTTATTTTTGTCTCACCAATGAAAGTTAGAAATATTTAAATTCATATAACCTCATATCTGTGAAATTTTAAATGATAACTCCAATACATATTTAAGAGTCAGAATTTGTTTTATACCTTTTAAACCCACACAGATAATTCATTTTTACTTTAAAATTTAAAAATGGGCAACTTCTATCTTTAATTTTGCAAATCTACCACAAAACAAAATATCAAAGACCTCTGAAAACTAAACATACTTTCCAAAAGTTTCTCTTTTTGTGGGCATGTAATTCTTGTGAACTCACAAATATATAGATACTTTTAAAAAATGAATGATAAATACTACCAAATTGTATTTTTTCCACTGTAATGAAATAATAGAGATCTATTACCTATTATTAAACCATAAAACGCTTAAATCTTTTGGGTATATACCCAGGAGTTGTATAGCTGGGTCCTCAGGTAATACTATGCCCAATTTTCTGAGGAACCTCCATACTGATTTCCAGAGTGGTTGTACCAGCTTACAATCCTACCAACAATGAAGGAGTGTTCCTCTTTCTCCACATGCTCAACAGCATCTGCTGTCACCTGAGTTTTTGATCTTAGCCATTCTGACTGGTGTGAGGTAGAATCTCAGGGTTATTTTGATTTGCATTTCCCTGATGACTAAGGATGGTAAACATTTCTTTAGGTGCTTCTCAGCCATTCAAGTTTCCTCAGTTGAAAATTCTTTGTTTAGCTCTGTACCCCATTTTAAATAGGGTTATTTGATTCTCTGGAGTCTAACTTATTGAGTTCTTTGTATATATTGGATATTAGCCTTCTATCAGATGTAGGATTGGTAAAGATCTTTTTCCAATCAGCTATACCACTCCCGGGCATATACCCCAAATATTCTCTAACATATAATAAAGACACATACTACACTATGTTCATAGCAGCCTTATTTGTAATAGCCAGAAAGAAGCTGGAAAGAACCCAGTTGTCCCTCAACAGAGGAATAGGTACAGAAAATGTGGTATATTTACACAATGGAGTACTACTCAGCTATTAAAAACAATGAATTCATGAAATTCTTAGGCAAATGGATGGAACTAGAAACCATCATCCTGAGTAAGGTAACCCAATCACAGAAGAACACACATGGTATGCAGTCACTGATAAGTGGATATTAGCCCCAAACTTTGGAATACCCAAGATACAATTCACAGATCACATGAAGCTCAAGAAGAAGGAAGACCAAAGTATAGGTGCTTCTGTCCTTCTTGGAATGTGTATAAAAACACGAGTGCAAATATGGACACAAAGTGTGGAGCAGAGACTGAAGGAAAAGCCATCCAGAGACTTCTCCACCTGGGGATCCATCCCATATACAGTCTCCAAACACAGAGACTATTGTGTATGCCAAGAAGTGCTTGCTGACAGGAGCCTGATATAATTGTCTCCAGAGAAGCTCTGCCAGATCCTGACAAGTAGAGGTGGATGCTTGCAGCCTACCATTGAACTGCGTGTGGGGTCCTCAATAAAGGATTTAGAGAAAGGACTAAAAGAGCTGAAGGGGTTTGCAACCCCAAAGGAAGAACAACAATATCAATGAACCAGACTCCCCCCCCCCCCCGCCCACCACCACCAGAGATCCCAGGGATTAAGCCACCAACCAAGGAGTACACATGGAGGGACCCATGGCTCCAGCTCCATATTTGCAATGGATAGCCTTGTTGGGTATCAATGGAAGGAGAGGCCCTTGGTACCGTGAACGCTGGATGCCCTAATGTAGGGAAATTCGAAGACTGGGAGGCAGGAGTGGGTGGTTGGGAGGGGAAATACCCTCCTAGAAGCAGGGGGAGGAGGGATGGGATAAGGGCCTTCGCACGGGGGGGGGGGGAGAAAAGAAAGGGGACAACATTTAAAATGTAAATAAAAAATATCCAAGAATGGATCTCCAACCAAAGAATGCACATGGAGGGACCCATGGTGCTGGCCACATATGTGGCAGAGGAGGGTCTTGTTAACCATCAGGGGGAGGAGAGGCCCTTGGGCCTGATGGTGTTAGATGCCCCAGTAGAGGAGAAGACCAAGGAGGGAAGATGAGAGTGGGTGAGTAGGTGGGTGGGAGAATACCCCCATAGAGGCAGGGTGAGGGGTGACGGGAGAGGGAGGTTCAAAAAGGGAGATCTGGAAAGGGGGAAACATTTGAAATGTAAATAAAGTATATAAAAAGAGAAACCGAAGAGTTAAATTGTCAACATAAAATAAGATCAAATTTAAAAAGAAATGCTTACATCACAATGTGACATATTCAACTTTAATTTCTACAAAACTAGAAAAGCTCTTTTAAATAATTTATTCTTCAAGAATTTTCTGAAAGTTTAAACTTGACTAGGTTCTGGGAAGTAGATTTAGGTACGTTAAATGACTTTTGAGGTGGAATGAAGAGAGGTGTATAGTATTTTACTAAATAGAAAATCACTCACTACTTCAGTTCTAGTGGGAGTCAAGAAAATGTTGTTATGAAGATCAGACCAGATGAACCAGCATATACAGTAATCATTCTCTAGCAATAAGAAACAAAAATTGTAATTGTTTTGTCACATAACCTTTATAGCAATATGCAGAAGTCTGGTAGTCTCTGATAGACAATGAAGTCAAGGGAAATTATCTATGGTTTAGTGATCACCATTCAGGCTCAGGAGAAGTTGAAATGCTATTAAACAAAAAGTTCCAAACAAAATCAGTAGGGTATTTGGATACACTTTGGAAAATCAAATGTAAGGTTAGAGTGAACACAAAGTCCTATGGGTGAATAATGAGTCATTTGCTATTCCATACCAAAAATTTCAAATGGAGATGTGGGCTAGAGAGCAGCTCAAAGACAAGTGCTTGCTGCAGGAGAGCACAGGCCCTGAAATGCATCATTGGTAGACTATATGACAAATGAGCTCTTTAAGCTCATTTAACTTATTAACTGCCAGTAATGAGAGTTGCAGATAATAGGCTTCTTGAGAGACAGAGATAAGAATTTTTAAAAGTGTCTGAAGATCTGTCAACCTGCAACCACAATGTCAATGTATTAGAAAACTGTTGAAAAAGTTAAAGAATCACAGAGAGGGCTTGAGGTACTGCAGAAACAAGGCTCTCAGAAAACAATGGTTATCAATAGCCACAAAGCAAAGCAAGAGTGTGAGAAAGGTGGGAAATTGACCTACTGAACACCAGGATTACCTTGGAAATAAACTACATGAAAACACGAGTTGCTGAGGATAATGGATCTGCAGAATTGTGAATGACATCACCTTTGGAGATAAGTCCACGTATTTATGAAACCTGCCATTACTAAATATAGATTCTCTTATATTATTTGTTATTATCTAAGCACATTAAAATGGTAGCATTCTATATGGTTCATGGTATAAATATACAAATGTACTTCTATCAAGTGTAAAAAAGTTACTCTCTGACACTCTCCTGAAAAAGCCAGACTTAATTAATATCGTATGAAATATACTCATTCAGAGAAAAAAGTTATATGAATTTGACATGAAGTAATAAATTTTTGAATTAAAAAACATGAAAGTTATTTATTCATAAATAAGAGCTAATGCTCTTATTTTATTAGTAATTAAAAATTAAATTAATTTAATTCTTACTGCTATCAGAAATTTTCTTATGGGTTGGAGGTTTCTCCTTTTTTGATACTTTATTTACATTTCAAATATTTTCCCCTTCCAGGTCTTATCTTTGGAAACCCTCTATCCCATCCCACTTCTCCCTGCCTCTATGAGGGTGCTCCCCCACCCACCCACTCCCATCTTCCCTCCCTCGCATTCCCCTACACTGGGGCATCTAACACTCTCAGACCCAAGGGCCTCTCCTTCCCCTGATGACTAACAAAGCCCTCCTCTGCCACATATGTGGCCAGGACCATCGGTCCCTCCATATGCATTCTTTGGTTGGTGGTCTAGTCTCTGGGAGGACTGGGTAGCCTGACCAGTTGACACTGTTGCTCCCTCCCCATGGGGCTGCAAACTCCCTAGCTCCTTCAGTCCCTTCTCCAGCTCCTCCCCTTGAGTCCTGATGCTCAGGCAAGCAGTTGCTATAAATTGAATCATGGGTGTTCCGAATTTTGGGGCTAATATCCACTTATCAGTAAGTACATACAATATTTGTTCTTTTGTGACTGAGTTACCTCACTAAGGATAATATTTTCACGTTCCATCCATTTGCCTGTGAATTTCATGAATAATTTTTAAAAGGGGTTAGTAGGACAGGAAAGGGTAGGTCAAATTTGTAAATGAGAATTCTGATTGAAGAGAATTAGTATTAAAACAGACTTTCTCAGAACAATTTAAACAGTTTCTTCATTTTTTTCCCATCCTATGTGTACATCAAGGAAAACAGCTATATAGCATACATCTTTATGTGTTCTCCTCCTACACTGTACTTATCTACTTTGTCATAGACGAACTTTGACATTCAGGCTAATTAGAGGCAGGACCAGGCAGTAAGTCAGTGACTGGAGCCAGCAGGGCCCTGATGAATTCTTTTAGGGGCCACACGAGGCCATTGAAAAATATTGTTAAGGCCACTAAGGACTGAAGAAAGAAAGAAAGAAAGAAAGAAAGAAAGAAAGAAAGAAAGAAAGAAAGAA
>JADRCH010000322.1:1536827-1701700 GCA_019843965.1 Rhynchomys soricoides | reverse complement strand
GAAAGAAAGAAAGAAAGAAAGAAAGAAAGAAAGAAAGAAAGAAAGAAGGGAGGAAGGGAGGAAAAGGGGGAAGGAATCACACACAGAGAAACATAACAGAAACACACACACACACACATACACACACACACACACACACTCTGGATAGATGAAACAAAGTTCAACAAGCTCCAGTGAGAAAGCTCCAATGTGCAAGCTCCATCAACTTTAGTTTTCTCACACAGCTTATATATCCTAATAAAATTTTTCAAGCAATATAGAAATTACAATGAGGCCACATTCATTTTTCTTTTAGTGAGTGACTATATATATATAGATATATTCTCTCTCTCTCTCTCTCTCTCTCTCTATATATATATATATATATATATATATAGGAAAACATTGTAAAGGTAAAATAGAATTATTCCCAAGAACCTCCAAACATTCATAACTAAGCAACTTGTTATATATAAACAAAGTGTGAAAAACAAATTAATTTTTTCAGCCAGCCTTTCTTACTGGCAGGCAGCAATTTGCAGTTAGAAAAAAGGATCAATTATTTTATATTTTCTCTTAAAAATATTCTTACAGACATCTAAAGAAATAAAATCACACATAAACCTGTATATAAAAATATCAGTCATTTCTACTTTAAATCCTCAGAATGCTCATCTACTCATCAACAACATTTATTAAGACTTATCAGGAAGCTAAGGGTAAAAATAAGAACAAGAAATTAATCATCACCAGTCTATCCACAGTAAGATTCACATCAGCCAATGTTAGTTAGGCTGTCATTGTTCTTGTTCCATGACCTCAAAATGTCTCCAGCTCAAGTATTGAATGTGTGTTTTCCTGTTCCCTAAGATTTTCTGCCTCAAAGCCACTAACAAAAACACCTTACCCTAGCTTCATTAACAATCTATTTTTCCAAATGCTTTCTAAGGGAGGTGTTCATTGCTGATATTCTATATCCCTAAGTTTTTTCCAAGGTTGGTAACTGAATCTTTAATCTGCTCCAGTAGCAATGTTTTACAAAAATCCAGAATTATTCTTGTGAGCTCCAATGATACAGCCCAGTGAAGGGCTGAGAGCCACCTTAGAGTTTTCATACAATTCTTAGATTAAGAGGGATGTGAAGGTGACAAGCCTAGCAAAACTCCACAATAGCATGGCTCCCAACAGCAAGAAGTCCCCACACTCAGTCCTCTCCAAGGTACACTCATTGTGACTATGTTATCCAGTGGGATTCATGCTGTGAGTTTAAAGTCATTTGTTGTTCTTCTTGCATAGCCTTCTACACTACTCAATTAAGTTTTATATACCTGTATATTTTCTAGAATGGTGCAGTGGAAAGAGAAACTTTATGGCAGTAAACTGAAGCATATTCAATTTAATACAATTCTCTTCAAAAGAAGTGTTCAAAGGTTCTCTATCCCACTGATGAAAAGCAACACAGAGTTCCAGACAGCCCTCACTCTACAGTACGTCATCACCCAGAAATCAGAATCATTGGGGGGAAAAGCAGAATACTTCAAGAGTCATTGGGAAATAGACAACACAAGAAAAATTAAAATTAAATATACTTTTCCTTTATTTTATGCTAGAAGACTGACTCTCAAGGGGAATGTGATAAAAAAGAAAGAAAAAAAGAAAGAAAGAAAGAAAGAAAGGAAGGAAGAAAGAAAGGAAGAAAGAAAAACGTAGTATAGATTTCTCAGAAATGAGTACTTTGAAGTTTAGTATATGTGTGAACAACAAGTTGGAGGCAACTCCAGTCACACCCTGGGGTCTTTGAAATCCAAGTACAATGTATTAGCCACTAGAATAGTGTTCTTGGAAAGGATTTGAGGAAAATACGGCCCAGATAACTTTCACTTAATAAATGTAGATGACACATAGCTTTCTTTTCAGTGGGTGGAGAACCAAAATAACATCAGAAATTGGTCTAAAGTTTGATTGGACTCTGGAACCAGACAAATAAATATTTCAAGCCTTAACTCCTCTATCAAATGCTTATTTTAATAATTCACCAGTCAGACATTGTATAACAATTAATCTAAATTACCAACAATATAAATAATGTAAATAACATGAACACAATCTCAAAGATCCATGTGGTCTTTACAAACTTTTTAAAAATACCTACTACTTCTTTCCACATTCTTTTTAATATATATGAGTTGGTACATATTCTATTCAATAAAACTATTATTATTCTCTGAAGATAACCTCTTTATCTTTGTCACTGTTCCTCTCCATTGCATTTACAAGATCTACTATAATAAAAACATATCATTTATTAAATAAGTAAACTATTAATTATTGAGTTATATGTCATTCTTATTTTCCTTAGTAATTTGTGTCATGCTTTGAAGACTTAAAAATGGCCTTTATTCTAAAAGAGTGTAATTTTTCTTAATTATGTAGATGCTTAATTAATATATTCTAATCTTCCAGCCTAGCTTTTTTTTTTTTTTTCGAGACAGGGTTTCTCTGTGTAGCCCTAGCTATCTTGGAACTCACTCTGTAGACCAGGCTGGCCTAGAACTCAGAAATCCGCCTGCCTCTGCCTCCAAAGTGCTGGGATTAAAGGCGTGTGCCACCACTGCCCGGCCTTTTTTTTTTTTTTTTTTAAGTTAGGAAATGCATCTCTGCAGTGCAGATCCCAAGTTATCCACAGTTAATCATCCCTGCCAATGGCACCCTGCATCTGTGCTCTTCATTCATGTGGCATAATCTCAGATATTTTTCTGTCACCCTGGGGTAATAAGAAAATAACCAAAAAGTGAGTGCTGAAAAAAACAGAAATATATTTTTCACCATCCTGGAAGCAGAATCTGAGGTCAAGCAACTGGTAATTTGTGCAGAAGTTCCTGTTTCTGGTTGTATAGTGCTATCATTCCTCCTTGCTTTATTAAGAGAAGCAGATTGCCTATCTTGTATCTCTTAGAATATTTTTGTTTATTTTTCTGTGAAGTGCCTTTAATTAAATTCATAGCCTCAGACAAGCGAAGAAACACTTCTGCAATGCAGCCACACCCTTAGGTTTAGTGCTTTCTCTTAAAATTGTACAAATCTCATTTGTGAAGATGACATTCATAACAGGCCTCCCTTTTCCCTATCTCTGTATAGGTGAATTCTTCTTTTTGGATTCTGTGGTTCTAGGACATTGAAGTCTCTTAAGGCAGAGGATGAATGGCAGAGAAATTCTGCCTGGCAGCAAAAGCTTGAGTCAGAGAATGTTCATATTATAGCAGACTAGGAAGCACATGATAGTCAGAGCTCAAACCTATGAAAGGAAGCCCTTAGTCTAGTGAGTCTAGTGACTTACTTCTGGCTCCCACCCCCATGTCCTGTCAGTTAGATAACCTCTCAAAATAATGCCACCAGTAGGTGATTAAACATTCTAACATGTGTGAAATGTGTGTAAGACATTTTAGATTCAAACGATAACAGATCTTTTGTCTAAATTCAATCATGTGAATTTAAGAATGATGAAAACAGTTGAAAGCAGATGACAAATGTAAATGGAATGTGATGATTTTCAGTTTAATCAATTTGTGTCTTCTGTCCTAAACCAGCTCTTTGAACCTTGTTTTATTTTAAAGATTTCCCACCAACAGAGAGAGAGAGAGAGAGAGAGAGAGAGAGAGAGAGAGAGAGAGGAACACTTTAACAATGTTAAAAAGATTATTTTCTTTTGGCTCTTGTAATATGTAATACAAATGAATGTAGTAAGTACTAATCAATGACCCTTTCTTATCTGCTCACAGAGGACCGATGAGTATTGAAACCATCCTAACTACCTTCCAGATCTGGCTAATACATGTGTGAAGGTAGTGAAGAGTGACAGTAAGGTAAGTAATAAGAAAAAGATTTCTCATCTTCAGATGATATCTTAAACTTCAGTGCGATTCTAAAGGCCACTCTTTATGGAGATTAAGGACCAGTGTCAAGATGAGGCTGCCTTCTAAATGGTCTTTCTGCGATCTGGCTCAGCTGTGATTGCTTCTACATTATCGCATCATTTCGCAGAGCTCTTGCCCCACCCCCTGTTTTATTACATGTTTCTCCTCACCTGATGCTGATTTATTGTTTACCTTGCCTGCCACTTCAAATCAAGTTTAATGTCAAAAGGCAGGTAGTGATTGCAAATTTCAAATTTTTAGTTTTATTTTATTCCTCTATCCAAAGATAAAGTATAAAGTTTCACAAAATCTAAAAAAAAAATTGTTAATGCAATATTTTTGAATAGAAAATTTGATTTATAATTTTGAAACGTTTTCTGTCATTTACATCATTGAACTTGAAGTCTGATGAGTTAAGGCAGGACTCTAGTACTCAGTTATGTACCTATCTCATTTTTGTGATTTTTATTCTCTTATTTATTTTCTATAAAAGCAGTCCACATAACTTCCCAAGCAATTACTGATACTGCTTTTGTCTACACCTCATGGCTTGAGGGTAGGGCCTTATTGCTAAAGCAACTGCACATTTAGGACAATGGATTTGGATGACTTGAGCTGAATCTGACCTTAAAGCTTCTTTCCTGAAGTCTAATTTCCAGGGGTCCATAAAATATTTTGCAAGATCCAAAGGGGGGAGCAATTACAAAGTCCTAACCCAACTGAAACACCTATGAACCACCACAAATGTTGGCATGCTTGATGCTGGAAAATTAGCCAGCTTCCTGACAATAGTTAATTTACTGGTTCATAGAGGGGAAACAACAACAACAACAACAACAACAACAATAACAACAACAAACAATTTCAATACTGCCACTGTGTTCGACAAGCATAGTTCTAAATTATAAATCACACTTTGGTCATATTTATGTTGACTGTGAGTCTTATTAAAATGCTCAAACTGATCTCAACATTGTTCTGTAGTCCAGGCCAGCCTTGAACTTGTGATACTCATGAGTAGCAATTACAGGCTCATAATCAGTAGACCTAGATTGCTACTTTCTTACAGTCTCTAAACTTATTCATTTGTATGTAGTTCTATCCTATGGGGTCTGTTAACTAATGACCCTTTCAAAGTTTTAATGTAGGAAAAAAATATTCCTTTGACTCAGACCATAAATGCCTGGTATACTGCCGTGCTCACTCTTTCTCTTTTCTCTCTAGTGTTTATTTATCTGCTCACCACAATTTGTTGACCAATTAATGTGTTCATAGACCAATACTCATCTTACAGGGAACATAAATATAACTAAGGATAATAGGGGAGCTTTTCAGCTCTCAAGACACTGATACTTTAATATTGGTGTTCCTAACATAGTCCTGAAGGAGAACTTTGTTCTATGTTCACATGTAGCTTTTCTGGGGGCAGAAAGTAAAGTTTACCATGTTTTTGTTTGGAGGATCAATTAAGGCCCTTGTTTATGTTAAGCTTGTGCTCCATCAATCTCTTAGCCATTATAGCTTCTTCTGAGAAGCCTTCTCAGCCACGGTTTTAAAGTTCCTATTTTAAAATGATGAAATAAATTATTAACTTTATATTCACTAACTGCTATTCCTTTCAGCTCCCATCTCATCCGTTCTCATTTATACTGCCATTGTCCACTTTAATTAAAATAAGGTCTATGGGCCTTATAGGCTCTCATTCTTCTAAGATCTTTAGGTATATTAAGAACTGATGAGGATCATTTGGAGTTATCATGTTCAGAACACTGCAGATCCATGTTCTTGTGAAATGATTGACTGTAAAGAATAGGAAAAAATATTGAAAAGAAAATAAACATCTTTAAGAAAATTTAATCAAATCCACTCAGTATTAAACCAATTATGAAGACTAGCCTTTTTGGGGAGGGTTGGTATTGAGAATTGCTATTATATTTTATCTAACATGCCAGTTTCCAACATAATAACTACATAGCATACCAATTATAGGAAGGCTTGATATAGAAGCACAAAAGGATAACACAATAGAGATGTCTGTAAGAATGCAAAGCTTGGGGTTTAGGAAACACCTGGTGTAAAACAGCATTATAAAAGTATCTGTATAATTAACTGAGGTCATGCCTGTAGCACTAAATGAAGGAATAATTATCTTCTCTTGACAAGAATAGCAAATAAAATAATCTCTCCCTCTCTCTGTCTCTCTCTGTCTCTCTCTCTCTCTCTGTCTCTCTCTCTCTCTGTCTCTCTCTCTCTCTCTCTCTATATATATATATATATGTGTGTGTGTGTGTGTGTAAAGAATATTTATTTATGTATTTTTTCTCACCCTGGTCCCCCCCCAGCAGAGTTCCTCTCCCATACCTCCTCCCATTTTCCTTTGAGGGGGAAACTACCTCCCCACTTGTATGCCCCCACCCTGGTGCATCAAGTCTGTGCAAGACTAAGTTCATCTTCTCCCACCGAGACCCGATATGGCAGCCCTATACTACATATATGCCAGAGACCTCAGACCAACCCATGTATCATCTTTGGTTGGTGAATCAGTCACTGGGGGATCCAAGGGATACAAGTTAGTTGACTCTGTTGGTTTTCTTGTAAGGACCTTCAATCCTCCTCCTAAGTCTTCCATATGGGTCGCCAACCATGAACCATGTTTGTCTCTGGGTATATGGCCCTGTCTCAGTCAGCTGTTGATAAGGCCTCTCAGAAGGATGGTATGCTAGGCTCCTGGCTGCAAGCACAGCATAGCATCATTAATAGTGTTAGGGATTGGTGCCTGGCCATAGAATGGGTCTCAAGATGGACTGGCCACTGGTATTACTGGACGGCCATTCCTTCAGTTTTTGCTCCAGCTTTGTCCCTGCATTTCTTTAAGATGGGAACAATTTTGGGTCAAAAGTTTTGTAGGTGGGTTGATGTCCCCATCCCACCACTGGGTGTCCTGTGTGGCTACTGGAGGTGGACTCTTTAGGCTCCATATCTCCACTGTTGGGCATTTCAGCTAAATTCACCTGCATTGACTCCTAAGAGCCTCCAGCAACCCAGGTCTCTGGAACTTTCTAGAGAATCCCCCACTCCCACAGCTACATATTTCCATTCAATCTTTTGGCCCTCTGGGACTCTCTTCTGTTTCTTGCCATACCTGATTCTTTCCAGCTATTTCTCTTGCCCTCCCATCTCTCACCCAGGACCATTACTCATTCTGTCTCTCACGACTATTTAGTTCCCCCTTCTAAGTGGGATTTAAGTATCCTCACTTGGGTCTTTCTTCTTGTTTAACTTCTTTGGGTCTGTGGGGATGTATCATTGGTATTCTGAACTCTTTAACTAATGTCCACTTATCAGTGAATACATACTTTACATGTCCTTTTGGGTCTGGGTTACCTCACTCAGGATGGTATTTTTTAGTTTTGTTTATTTGCTTGTGAAATTCATGATTGATGTCCTTGTTTTTACTAACTGAATAGTGTTTTATTGTGTAAATGTACCATATTTTCCATATCCATTTTTAAATTGAGGAACATCTGGGTTGCTTCCAGTTTCTGGCTCTTATGAGTAAAGATGCTATGAACACAGTGGAGTACATATCCTTGTGGTATGGTGGGGCATCTTTTGGGAATAGAAGAAGATTCCCAGCTCAAAGGTCCAGAAAACATCTTCAATAAAATTGTAGAAGAAAATTCCTCTTACCTAAAGAAAGAGATGCCTATTAAGGTACAAATAGCTTACAGAACACCAAATAGTTTGACCAGAAGAGAAAATAAGTAACAGATAAAGGCAGACTTATCAGAACTATACCCATTTTTTCATCTGAGACTCTAAAAGCTAGAAGAACCTGGGCGAAGGTCTTGTGGACACCAAAAGACCATGGATGTTAGCCCAGACTACTATACCCAGCAAAATTCTCAACCACTATAGATGGAGAAATGCAGATATTCCATGAAAACAAACAAACAAACAAACAAACTCAAACAATACCTTTCCACTAACTCAGCCATGCAGAGGTTATATTTATTTATTTATTTATTTATTTATTTATTTATTTATTTATACACTACAGATTTTATTCCTTCCCCATCCACCCCCCTACTGTTTCTTATCTCATACCTTCTCCCCAACCCCTGTCTCCACAAGAATGTTCCCAGTTCCCACCTCACTTGACCTCTAAACTCCATAGGGCCTCTAGTCTCTTGACGGTTAAGGTTAAGTTCATCTTTTCTACTGAAGCCAGACCCAGCAGTCCTAGGCTATATATGTGTTGGGGGCCTCATATCAGCTGGTGTGTGCTGCCTGGTTAGTGGACCAGTGTTTGAGAGATCTCAGGGGTCCAGATTAATTGAGATTGCTGGTCTTCCTACAGGGTTGTCTTCTCCTCAGCCTTTTTCAGCCTTTCTGTAACTCAACTACAGGGGTCGGCAGCTTCTGACCATTGGTTGGGTGCAAATATCTGCATCTAATTCTTTCTGCTGCTTGTTGGGTCTTCAGGAGTGTGGTCATGCTAGGTTCCTTTTTGTAAGCTTTCCATAGCCTAAGTAATAATGTCAGGCCTTGGTATTCCCTGAGCTGGATCCCATTTAGGGCCTGCAATTAGACTTTCTCTTCCTCAGACTCCTCTCCATTTCTAGCCCTGTAGTTTTTTCAGAGAGGAACAGTTAAGTGGTCAGAGTTTTGAATGTGGGATGGCAACCCCCTCCCTGATTTTATGCCCTGTTTTCCTGCTGGAGAGGCTCTATAAGTTCCCTTTCCCTGCTGTAGGGCATTTCATGTAAGGTTCTTCCCATTGAGTGCTGAGAGGCTCTCAACTCCCAGGTCTCTGGTACATTATGCAGGGTACCCCCAACCTCCCATCTCCTGATGTTGCCTATTTCCATTCTTTCTGCTGGCCTTCAGAGCTTCAATCCTTTTCTCTCACCCAATACCAGATCAAGTCCCCTATTCCCAACCCACACCCTGTCCACTTTCCCTCCCAGGTTCCAATCTACCTCTCCACTCCCCCCAAGTGAGAATGAGTTGTTTTCACTTGGGCCCTTAAGCTTGTTGACCTTTTTGAGTTCTGTGGACTGAATCTTGGGTATTCTGTATTCTTGTTTTTTTTTTTTTTTTCTAATATCCACTTATTAGTGAGTACATACCATGCACGTCCTTTTGGGTCTGAGTAACCTCACTCAGGATGATGTTTTCTAGTTCCATCCATTTGCCGGAAAAACTCAGGATGTCCTTGTTCATAATAGCTGGGTCCATTCCATTGTGTAAATGCATCACATTTTCTGTATCCATTCTTCCATCTTGGGATATCTGGTTTTTTTCCAGCTTCTGGCTATCACAAATATGGTCACAATAAACATAATGGAACATGTGTCCATGTGGAGTGGTGGGGTATCTTTTGGGTATATTCCCAAGAGTGGTATTGCAGAGACTTTAGGTAGATCTGTTTCCAATTTTCTGAGGAACCTCCAGATTGATTTCCAGAGTGGTTGTACAAGTTTGCAATCCCACCAGCAATGGAGGAGTGTTCCTCTTTCTCTACATTCTAGCCAGCATGTGTTGTCACCTGAGGTTTTTATGTTAACCATTCTGATTGTTATAAGGTGGAATCTCAGGTTTGTTTTGATTTGCATTTTTCTTATCACTTATGACTTTGAACATTTCTTTAGGTGCTTCTCAGACATTTGAGATTCCTCTGTTGTGATTTCTCTGTTTAGTTCTACACTCCATTTTTTGATTAGGTTGTTTGGCTTTTTGGTGGCTAGCTTTTTGAGTTCTTTATATATTTTGGATATTAGCCTTCTATCAGATGTGAGGTTCGTGAAATTTTTTTTCCAGAGGATTTCTCCAGGTGATAAACAACTTCAGTAAAGTGGCCGGATATAAAATTAACTCAACTAAATCAGTAGCCATCCTTTATACAAATGATTAACAGGCTGATAAAGAAATTAGGGAAACAACTCCCTTTACTGTAGCTACAAATAATATAAAATACTTTGGGGGTAACTCTAACCAAACAAGTGAAAGATCTATATGACAATAATTTCAAATCTCTCAAGAAAGAAATCGAAGAAATCAGAAAATGGAGAGGTCTCACATGCTCATGGATTGGCAGAATTAATATAGCAAAAAATGGCCATCCTACAAAAAGCAATCTACAGAAATCCCTTCAAAATCCCAGCACAATTCTTCAAAGACATGGAAAAAGCAATTCTCAAATTCATCTGGAAAGGCAAAAAATCCAGAATAGCAAAAACAATTCTTTACAATAAATGATCAGCTAGGGAAATCATTATCCCTGACTTCAAGCTTAACTACAGAGCAATAGTGATAAGAACTGCATCGTATTGGTACACAGACAGAAATGTTGATCAATGGAATAGAATTGAAGACCCAAAAGGAAAACAACACACTAGACCTTTGACAAAGAAGCCAAAAATATACAATGGATAAAAGAAAGCATCTTCAATAAATGGTGCTTGTCTAATTAGCTCTGTGTATGTAGAAAAATGAAAATAGACTCATATTTGTCAGCTTTCACAAAGCTCAAGTCCAAGTGAATTGTGCATCTAAACATAAAAATAGATACCTGAATCTAATAGAAGAGAAAGTGGGAAAGAGCCTTGCACTCATTGGCACAGGGGGAAATCAAGAATTGATAGATGGGACCTCATGAAACTGGAAAGATTCTGTAAGGCAAAAGACATAGTCAACAAAACTAATCTGAAACCTACAGACTGCAGTGGTTACTTGAAGGAAAATTCAAACTCAATGAGCCTAACTACACTGAAGAATACACAAGAAATATTTTTTGCACCATTAAAAGCAGTAAAAGAGAATCTCTCTCACACACACACAGACACAGACACACAAATACAGACACACACACTACCCACCAAAATTAAAATAATAAAAAGTAACAATTGTTGATCATTAATATCTCTCAATGTCAATGGAGTCAATTTCCCATTAAAAAATCACAGGCTAAGAGTGGACACATAAACACTATCCATCATTCTGCTGTACACAAGAAACATTGTAACAACAAAGAAAATAATTATCTCAGTATAAACAGCTGGAAAAATGTTTTTGAAGGTAATGGATCCAAATAACAAGGTGTTGGAGCCATTCTAACATCTAATAAAATAGACTTCTAGCTAAATTAAACAAAAGTGACAGGGAAGGACACTTCATATTCATCAAAGGAAAATCAACCAAGAAGATAACTTAATTCTGAACATCTATGAAAGGATACCCCCATTCACAAAAGAAACATTACTCAAGCTTAAATCACACATCAAACCCCACATATCAATAGAGAGAGACCTCTATGGCCCACTCTCACCAATGCACAGATCATTGAAACAGAAACTGAACAGATAAATAATAAATATATAGATGTTATAATTTAAATGGACTTAACAAAAAGCTATAGAAAATTTTACCACAAAAGAATATACCTTTCCCCATGTTGGCCATAAGTAAACCTCAACAGTTACAAACATGTAAAAAATAACCCCATGTATCTTATGAGATCCATATAGATTAAAGCTGGACTTCAACCAAACCAGATACAACAGAAAGTATACATAGTCACAGAAACTGAACAACTCTCTATCTAATGATCATTTAGCCAGAGAAAAAATGAAGAGAGAAATTAAATACTTTCTAGAATTCAATGAAAATGAAGGCACTACGTACCCAAACTTATGAAAGCAGTGCTAAGAGGAAAGTTCAAAGCAATAAGAGCTCTCTTAAAGAGATTGGAGAGCTCTCAAACTAATTAATTAAAATAATATCCAAAGACTTTAGAAGGAAAAGAAGCAAACTCACTGTTGAAGAGTAGATAGCAGGAAATATTCAAACCCAGAGCTGAAACCAATCAACTAGGAAAAAAAAAAAAAAAGAAAAGAAAACAGTTCAAAGAATCATCAAAACCAGGAGCTGCTTTTTGAGAAAATAAACAAGATAGACAAACCCTTAGTCAAACTAATGAAAAGGCATAGCTACAGTCTCCACATTAACAAAATCAGAAATGAAAAGGAACACATAATAGCAGACACTGGGGACATTCCAAAAATCATTATGTCTTACATCAAATATCTGTATTCCACAAAATTAGAAAATCTGAATTAAATGGATGATTTTCTAAACAGATAACAATTAGTGATATTATATCAAGATTAGGTAAATCATCTGAAAACACCTATAATCTCTAAGGAAATAGAAGCAGTCATTAAAAGTCTCCCAACCAAAAACATCCTGGGCCAAATGGTTTTAGTGGAGAATTCTATCAGATTTTCAATGAAGAGCTAATGCCAATACTCCTCAAACTATTCCACAAAATAGAAACAGGAAAATGCTGCCAAACTTATTCTATTAGGCCACATTCACCCTGATACCTAATCTACACCTAGACTCAAAAGGAAGAATTTCAACCAATTTTTCTCATCAACATTGATGCAAAAATACTCAATAAAATACATGCAAACTAAATCTAAGAACACATTAAAGACAATTCATGTAGGATTCATTCTAAGAATGCAGGGTGGTTCAATATAAAAGAACATATCAACAAAATCCACTATATAAACAAAATAAACAAACAATCCACATGATCATATCACTAGATGCTGAAAAAAGTCTGACATAAATCCAACAACTCTTGTTGATAACGGTCGTGGAAAGAGAAGTGATACACAGGGCATAGCTCAACATATTAAAGGTAAAGTACAGCAAGCCAGTAGCTATCATCAAATAAAATGATGAAAATTTCCACTATAATCAGGAACAATATAAGGCTGTCCATTCTCCCTATATTTCTTGAGTATTGTACTCAAAGTTCTGGTTAAGGCAATAAAACAAAGGAGCTCAAGGTGTTATAAATTAAAAAAGAAGTTAAAGTATCATTATTTTAAGATGTTATATACTATACATAAATCACCCAAAAAAATTCTACCAGAGAACTCCTACAAGTGATAACCATCTTCACAAAATTAACTCAAAGAAATCAGTAGCCTTCATCTACACAAGCAACAAAATAATCTTTTAATAAAGCTGAATCTTTGGAACTAAAAATTCAATCATTGGTCTTAATTTTTTTGGTAGAAGTTATTAACAGCAGCAGCAGCAACAACAACAACAACAACAACAACAACAAAACTTCACAAAATGAGCAAGCTTTCAGATTGAAGCAGCTACCACATGGAAAAGTTAATTTGCCATTAACATAAATAGACCAAATGGAACAAATGTCTCTAGAAAATAGGTTCTGCAAGCAACTGACCAATGCAAATGTGGATCCTTGGAACCAACCATCAGACTAAGCTCAGGGACTGAGTATGGGTGCTGGCAGAAGGCCCGGAGGAGCAGAGGGGTTTGTAATCCCATAGGAAGAACAATGTCAGCTGGCTGGACCACCCGGTGCTCCCAGGTACTAGACCACCAACCAAGGGGTGTAGAGGGGGGATCCAAAGCTCCAGATACATAAGTAGCAGGGGATGGACTTGTCTGACATCAATGGGAGGGGAGGACCTTGGTCTTGTGAAGGTTTGATGCACCAGCATAGGGGGATGCTGGAGAGGTGAGGTGGGAAACTGTGGATGGGTGGGGGAAGCACCCTAATAGAGGCAAAGGGGAGAGAGGAGATTGTAGATGTGGAATGGGGGATTTGTGGAGGGGCAACCACTAACTGGGATATCAATTGAGATATAAGCATATTGAATTATTAAGGAAAAAGAAAAAAGGAAAAAAAAAGAAATATCATGCATAGAAAGTGAAGCAGGTACTGCAAACACAGCAATTTGTAGTTATAAATAATAAAGAACATGTGTAAGGAACCCAAAAAATTTCAAATTGGATCAAGGCAAAGATATTGAGTCATAATAAAATTAGAAAAGCTCCAAATGAAATGGAAGTCTTTTTATGAAGTATGAGGTGAATGATTCATCATATAGAAGGTATGAGCAGCAGCGAGGATCGTATCAGAATGGAAACAGAAAGAAGGTGGTAGAATGAGGTATCTGAAGCAGAGAGAACAGCATGTTAGTACAAATAAATAGAAGATGAAATGGATTGTATTTTAGTAGAACTATGTTGAGAAAACAAAACAAAACAAAACAAAACTGTAATCACTTAAAACAAGCTCTTAGAAGAATAGATTGAGACCTAACACAGCTTAAAAGAGAAAGAAAGAAACAAAGAAACAAAGAAATAAAGAAAGAAAGGGAGCAGGAAAAGTAATTTTGTTATACGATTTTATGAATAACCATTTCATCTCCTTTGTGTTCTGATAAGAAAGTTGATCTATAATATTATATACATAGAATTATGTTGTTGTGCTTATATCCTATAAGAAATGTAGTGGAATGTTATGCAACAGTCATGGAAAGTGTTTTGGAAAACTAAAATTGTGGTAAAATAATGGCAAGAAATTAAGCCAAATCATAGGAACAAATGAAGATAAACCAAAATGCCAAATAGAAAGATTGTTATGGGTATTACCTATAAAATGTTTGCTCTCATTTCTTCGAGCTTCATAAAAATGTATAAAATTGTTTAATTATCTCATGAGTTGCTTGGTGAATTTAGGTGAATGGTGAATCACATATAAGATAATAGCCCCATAAGATTATATTGTTTAATGAGGGCATAAGCCATATTATGCTTCCAAGTACCTTTCATGTGTTTACATATTGACAAAACTACCTAACAGTCCATTTAGACTATGGCCCCACAGTTAAGCAATACATGACAATCAAACTTAAAATTAACTATTATGTTGTAGTATACAAATTTTATATATGATATAGCACCACAGACAAGAGCTGTAATAAGAATAAACAGATAATAAATGTCTATTCTCTTATGAATATGTATCTAAATAAGATAGTAATAAATTAAAATATATTTGGTAAGTCATAACATACCAATAACAATATAAAATTAGAGATGCAGTTGAAATTGTAAAAGATTTTATGTATTATATTATTTAATATTGCTAAAGAAATTAAGGAAGAAAGAGACAAATAAGTTATGAATTCTGAAATATGTACAACTTTAAATGTAAAATGACATATATAAATTCAATGATCTCAGAAACATCATCAAAAACAAGATCAAAATGATCTTATCAAAAGGTAAGGGTGATGATCTTATCAAAAGTTTGGGATGACTACACTGTTTAACAACAGGTTTTAATTCCATGCTATTAAAAGGAGGGATACTTTATCTTCAAAGAAGTGAACAGGGTGATGTCAAAGAAATGGAAAACTGTATCCTGCTAGAAGAAAGTCAGAGGAGCTGTGTTAAAATCAAAGATGACATTAAAACAAATGGTATACCTAAGAGTAAGAATGACTCTGCTAAGAATAAATGCATCAGTCCCTAAGGTATTTCCCATCTTTGCAAGCATATATGCATCTAAAAACAGACTCCACAATACCCAACAATTTCCTTTTTTATAGAATTGAAGGGAGAAAGGGCATTTGAATAATAATGAAAACTCCAATATCTTACATTCAGCATCAAATATAACTAAGCATAGCATAAATAAGGAAACAGAAAATTTGAGTAGCATTAGAATACAAATAAACCTAGCTCAACATCTGTTGGAGCTCTGCCCGGCAACAGCAGAATC
Source organism: Rhynchomys soricoides (assembly GCA_019843965.1). Lineage (NCBI taxonomy): Eukaryota > Metazoa > Chordata > Mammalia > Rodentia > Muridae > Rhynchomys > Rhynchomys soricoides. Next base: position 1,686,184 of record JADRCH010000322.1, on the reverse strand, counting down.
CATACTGTTATCAACAACACAAGTATTATTTTCCTAACTAGATCATTTGCTCATGCCATAATAACATCCTGGTACATTTACAAGCCTTGAAATTATACAAACCATGTCTCCTGACCATAATTAAGAGGAATTAGATATAAACAATGAAAGAAGTTCAAGAATTTCATGAATGTATGAAATAATAGAACACTAATACTTAAATACTCAAAGGGGTAAACAAAGACAATTCTGTTGCATGTGGATATTAGAGTCCACAGGTAACTGGCTACAATTTCTGAATTCTTGTGTCCTACATAGATTAGACAGTGCTATGTTAATGATAGAAATGGAGACATTTTTTGCTTTTTCTTTAATTTTTTGTGATTATACTGTAATTACATCATCTCTCTTCCTACCTTCCAAACTATTCTATATATTCTCACACCCTATTTGCTCAGAAAGACTTTTTAACAAAAGGGGCTTGTTGAGTAGTGGAAGTTGGCCAGACCTGAGAGCAGAATTTAGCAGTTCATGAGGATGTGCTATACAAAGGACTGGGACTCTTTGTATCCTCCAACTGCAGACTTTGTGGTCACTCACACTGTAGGCTTTTCTTGTACTCCTTTTATCTTGCTACATGTATTTCTGGAGGCTCTCAGTTGTCTTGGTTTCATCTTCCTCTCTGACAATGGCTTCTTTCACTCTTCGACTTCACTCTCTTAACTACTCTCCTGCAACATAACCAAATGGCAGAAGTCACGGGATATTGCTAATAGACCACTAAAGCTACCAATGCTGATGTTAGAAAAATGATGCTAAAATGGTTTTTAAGACTCAAGACAATGAGGCCAGTAAATAAAATATAAATTGAGAATAAATCAAATAAGAGCAGCAATTTATAAAAACAAATAAGTATGAAAGAGAAAATCAGCAACCAACTCCTAAATTTGTTCCCAGAAAACAGAGAAAATAGACGGTTTTTTGTCACTGAAGAAAAATGAAATAAGACCCATAAGTTGAAAGGAAACACTAGTGCTGCTGTTATTATTAGAACCCTGATCAGGTATACTGACTGGAATGGTAATCCCTGAAATTAGTCACCAGGAATTGTATATGTGATCATATTTGAAAGAACAGAAATATACAGGTAAAATTGAATAAAAACTCTATAAACAAGAGAAAATATTCTCAATTTTAAACATAATAATGAAGACTAAGGAAAGATGTGGGTATGAGAAGAGGAACCCAGAAACTGACTTAGGCTGCAATATGTCATGAAGTGCCAGGAGAATAGAAATAGAAATTGGAAGAAGTAAGACACAAATCTCCCCAAGAGACTCCAGGGTGCTTGTTGCCCTGCTGACAAATTGATTTTAGATATCTGCCCGAAAGAAATGTAAGAGAATGGATGTCTGCTCTTTCAAGACTTCAAATTTGTAACCATCTGTTATGATATCCTCAGGAAATTAATAAAACTACATGTCAACAAATTAGATGATATTGATGAAATAAAGTAATTCGTAGAAAAGCCTAACACACTAACACTCAAAAGGAATGAAAAATCGTTAAAGAGAAGATGATTACAATCCTATGAAAAACATTCCAGAGTCAGTGTGCTTTGTCTTCACTACTCCTGCTTGTTTGCTGGTTAGGAAAAGAAGTTTTGGACTGGGGAGATGGCTCATGCAAGTAAAAATGTTAGCCTTATGAGCAAAAGTATCCAAGTGCAATCTCTGGAACCCACAAGAATATAAAGCTGTATGGCTACAGTTAATTGACAGTCCAGAGAAGCTGTAACACTCAGATGCCTGGTTCTCACAGGAGAGCTAGCTGAGATTATATGGGGAGTTTCTGGCACACCACACACACACACACACACACACACACACACACACACACAAATACACCATTTCCCTATACACATGGGAACTCTACACAAAGAAATTATCATGTTTGGAGGTCATCAATGAGGAGTCCTCCTTCACAATGGGCTTTAGATTCTACCTCCTACATTCCTGCTAACATACTAATGTGAAGGGGGGGAGAGAAGATCACAATTATCTCCGTCTGGTCTCCCAGAGGTTTAAAATACCATTCAAAAAGGGAAAGAAGACTTTACTGAGACCCATGAAGGAATACTATTTGCTCCACATGGAAAGCATGGCTGCTTTTTTGCAGACTCATCTATTTTCCTTCTTTAATTCTTATCAGTCTACTCAGATTGATGATTTTTTGATCATTAGAAATGGGTCTGAGATGTATCTCTGGACCTAAGGGAAAACACATTCATCTATTGGAAGACTTTGCTTTAAAGAACAAAGAAACATCAAGGAATCCTTCTTTAAGAGGAGGGCTGTCAATCACCTGGACAAAAAAAAATGAATTCTTCACAGAAAATTGTCTGTTTAGAGACACTAGAAAATAGCACATGGCATAACGGTACATTTGCTCATTCAGTGAGTATTTTACTTAAAACGTCCCCTTGATCCTTCTCTACACTCATGGTTCAGAGTGATTCAGCAGTGATAGCAAGTATGTCTACTTTTTGGATTATGCTCAGTGTCTCATTTGAATTTGTTTGATGAATTTCAGTGGACTGGTAGGTAGGAGTGAGGATCCAGTGACATGGAGTCAAGCATTTGAAAATACTCAAAGAAGTATTACCAAACTGAATGCTCAGACATATGTGAATCAATTATATTTAGGTCCAAAAATACAAAGTAGATACAACATTTAGTAACCAATGATGATTGAAGAGCAATTTAAGAGAACAAAAGCCAGAACCAATATGCCAACTTGATTGGGAGACATATATTCAGTGTTTCGGAGACATAGGCAGGAATATCTACTCTCCAATATAATTACCACAGCCAAATGAGTTTCTCTAGATGTTTGGCAACTTGACTCAGTCCAAACTGGGGTTATGACTTTGAAGCAGAAAATAATTTCAAGATAGCCATTTTTATGAAGAATAGTTGGAGTTTAATAAATATATTTTTATAGAAGCTTAAGCATCAAGGTTTTAATGACCTTAAACCCTATATAAAACTATAGTTAAAAACAAACAAACAACTCCAATGACCTTTGCCTCCTCTTTGAAGAACCTCTATTCACACTTGACTGTATATACGTTGTTATCTTTGTCTCTGTCTATGTGAAGCTACATTCTCATTTTTGGTATCTCTTACTTTCTTCTGTATGTCACTCTTCATCTACTGGAAGATTATAGGAGGATAGCATACCTTTGTTTTAAATGAATTAGCTTTTACTTAAGATTCTGAGATGACATCTAGAGAAAGGTACTAGGCTAGTTCATTGTTTCTATAAAATATATAAATATGAAAATATTATTAAATCTACATTGGCAGCCTTTATAACAAGTATTGATTGTTCTAGAATTGCTTATTTGATGGCAAAAGAAACTCAACCTGGCTCCTAGTTAAATGGTTCCTTTTCATGCTCGGTTTTCATAATTTCATGTCTCCTATCCTTTTTCAGTACAGATAAAATTCAATACTTTTTCCTCCTAAAAGAACTCACAAGAAAAATGAGATTTTTATTTTTTAATTTTTTATTGGATATTTTCATTATTTATATTTCAAATGATTTCCCCATTTCAGATATACTCTTTAGAACCCTCCTATCTCATCCCCCCTTCTCCTGCCTCTATGAGGGTGCTCCCCTACCCATTCACCCACTTCAGCTGTGATCTTATACACAGTATGTCATAAAAATTCTACACAAAAATTATTATAAAGAAACCGTATGTATAGAATACTCTCAGAATTAAGTGATTTATTATTATTATTATTAATTATTTTGTTTTAATTTTTGAGACAGGGTCTTTCTTTATAGTCTTCATTGTGCTGTAGCTTACTACCTAGACTGGGTTGGCTTTGTGCTCTTAGAGAGGCACCTTCTTTTACCTCCTGTGTCCTTATACAAAGTAGACAAATCAGTAGATAGGTTTGGCCAATTGTTCATTATTATTGAATCTCATTTTTCTTGTGAGTACTTATGAAGTCTAGGCATGAAAAGGAAGCCCTTAAGTAGGAGCCAGGATGAGTTCTTTTGCCATCATATGAACAATTCTAGAAAAATTAACACTTGTTATGTTATAAAGGTTGGCAATGTAGATTTATTAAAATTTATAACAAAGAATCTTAACCTAGTAGACAGAGAAATTGCTGCCATTTCATATTGAGTAATGAGACTACTAATATTTACATAGAAAACTATAGAATTAAATCCTTATCTCATACCAAATCCTAAACCCACCAACAAACCCCACAACAAGTGCCTATCTAAGTACTAGATGTAAGAGCTGCATCCTACAAACTCACTAGAAAACAAGGAATTCTTGAGGCTTTGGATTTAACAATTTCTCAGTAATACCTGACATGTGTTCTCTCCCTCGGGACCATATAGTGAAACTGACAGAACCGACCTCTCTAAGTTTTACTGTGCACATGTGTGACTACACACACACATACACACACATACATACACACACACACACACACACACACACACACATACAAACATACACAGTGACAAGTACACAAGTACACAAACACACATGCTGGAACATAATGCTCACAAGGACAAGCAACAAAAGGTCACTTTCATTGAACTTCGTGATGAACAGAAAGGAAACTGGTCAAAGTTCTTGTTTGTGTCTCATGTCCTGACACACATTAGAATCTGTTAGTACATTAGATAACAGGCTTTTTCAAGGTCACATTTGGATCTTGCATCTCTTCATTTTTCTGAATTTGGTAAATATAGATGGACAAGTTCATAAAGGAAATTCGACAGTGTATGGATTTGAGAGAAAATGTAGTGTTTATTTCAGACTATTGCTATTATATTTCATTTTGATATGGAAGATGAAATGATTAGTTGATTAGAAGACACTAAACAAAAATTAAGGATGTTTGTAAATTCCGCTGAGCCTTGACTGCCACAATTTCAACAGGAAACATTCATTAACTTTTCATTTGTTTACAGTAAGAATATTTTGCTACTTGGTCATCCAAGGGATAAAATATAATTTAATTGTGTTTGATTTTAAGAGTTTAGATATGAAAATCCCTGCCTTCCACTGGCCAGTATGGAACTAATCATGCATATGATATCACACACACACACACACACACACACACACACACACACACACACACAGAATTTATTTATATATTTATATTTTGTTGGAAATAAAATGCACGAACTCATGAATACTAGGCAAATTATACACTACCGAAATATTGGTCTATTTTTTTAAAAATTTCTTACTTATAAGTACAAATCTAAAGGTGTGTCTTTTCTTGGTTGAAGAAAGGATAGACCTTTCGCGGATTCTTCTGCAACATTCAGATCACAGAAGTTACTCTATGCATGTGATGGAAGAATGGTATATATGGATAATGGTTTTGTGTAAAATTTTCCTAATAATTTCCATCTTGCAAGGAAAAATCCAATGCTTGTGTAGGAATCTGTTGTAATTTGAATGGTTTGCAAATCAGAAGTGGCTCTTCATAGAGGGAAAGCACTATAGCACATTCTATTATGGACAAGTATATCTCTGAATATAGTCTTTTAACCCAGATGTAACCATGTAGAGGGTTTAAATGATTTTCCTAACTCTGTGAGAAATTGTTTACTTTCATTTCTAAAATGTAGTATCTTTGCAGATTATTATATTTAGGAAAAATTATCTATTGCTAATGTACATATAGACACCAAATCTGAGAATAATGATGTTTTCATAAAGAATCTATGTATGTGTGAGAGAGTTGTGTATCTGCTGCCTGTTGGTCTGTCTGCTTGAGAAATTAATGATGAATGCTGTAAGTGCGACCTTAAGTAGGAAAAGGAAGGCAGAATATGAGAGCTATAGCTGAAACTCAGGTCCTCAGGCTATGTACGATGTCTCTATATGCTAGGTCATCCCTCTACCCAGTGAGGCTTCCTTTTTTATTTTTTTCATATTAAATACAAGTTTCATACAGGTAGACACTGGAAAAGAATGTTGGACCCCATAGGTAGTTATGAGTTGCTTAAAGTAGGGGTGGAAACAATGGAAAACCAATACTTGATTTGTCTTGAGGTCCATATCACAAGACAGGGCCCATGTCCCTCTATTGGCTGGATTGCCATGAACTGAACACTGGATAAATCGGAGGCCTAGAGTATAACAAAATATAAATGTCTAAATGTCTAAATAAATAAATAAATTTAAAAGATTCTTAACAGTGTTCTGCTAGACTTGTAGATCATTGCCTTGTCCAATTCGCTTACTCCTCCTTCAACAGGGGTGGCAGATTGGAGCAGATACAGAGACTCATAGGTCCACTTCGTGCAGAAAGGGAGAGGGAGAGGGAGAGGGAAAGTCTAAATTGGAGGTCTGCATTGATTCCCTCTCCTCAGAGCTCAGAGAACCCAGTGAAAATGTGGAAGAAAAGATTGTAGGTGTCAAAGGGAATCTTTCAAATGTTTTTGAGGAACTACCACATTGATTTCCAGAGTGACTGCAGCAGTCTAGAAGCCTACCAGCAATGGAGGAGTGTTCCTCTTTCTCCACATCCTCACCAGCATCTGCTGTCACCTGAGTTTTTGATCTTAGTCACTTTGATTTGTGTAAGATGGAATCTCAGGGTCCTTTTGACTTGAATTTCCCTTATGACTAAGGACTTTAAACATTTCTTTAAGTGCTTCTCAGCCATTTGAGATTCTTTTGTTGCTAATTCTATGTTTAACACTGTACCCTATATTTTAATTGGGTTATTTGTTTTAATGAAGTTGTAGTAAGTAATTGGATGGGGGTTAACCTAATTGGTACTGTGTGGCTGGCCTCCGATTGATATCCTTGGCCTGTATGGTTCTGTATCTGCAGGTCTGCGTGGCTCATGATCTGTAGGTCAGTATGTTTCAGGAGCTACAGGTCATATGAAGGTTGGTGGGGAAGTGGCAGGAGAATGGAAGTCCCTTGGTATAGCAGGCTACTCAGGGTAAATTGGCTAGCCCTGGAAGACTCAGCAAGCAGGGTAGATGAGTGAGGAAGAGAGCCTAATCTGTACGGGTCAGGACCACAGGTCTGAGGAAAGTGAGGGTAGAGGTAGCAGGAGAATTGAGGTCCATGTGAGATAGTCGGCTGCTCAGGGCAGCTTGAATTACAAATTTGTAAGTGTATAGTTCTAAAATATTCTCCACCCTAACATATGCCATCAAGTAGGTGATAGAAAAAGTGCATTTGTATTATTCTCAAATTTATGCTTTCTCGTTAATTATTCAGAGTTCACCATATTATTCAACTCTTGGAAAGGCCCATATGTTTTAGGTTTTGATGCATTTCTCCCTCATATTTATCTCAATTTAGCTTATCTCAGCTTAACGGTCCTATTAATTCTTAGAAAGCATCATTAAAAAAGCTCTGCAGTATAACCCATGATAAATCTAAAATTTTAGGAAAATAACATTTTTAAACTTCCTAGTAATTGTTTAAGCATGCACATATATAATAAGCTAGATTATCTATGTACATGTATATAATACATGTATTAGCTGAAAACTATAAATCATAATAAGATTTTTAAGTGTTCAAAATAAGGTAAGCCTGAAATACATGTCCTTTGTACTGAGTAACTATTAAAGTTACATAAGAATCTATTAAATTTTAAGAGGATTTATACTTTTATTTAACTTTATTGTTTGTATCAAGTAAAGACATAGAATACTAAACTCACAAGTCATATTTTCTGTTGTAATTCAAAAGGTGAAAAAGTAATGGGACTGTTGTTTATTAATGGTTTTATTTTTGATTCGGTACACGTGCTTCAGATTTCCTAAACAAGTAGATTAAAAATACCATTTCTAAAAATGTCCTTCCACAAACACTAATTTGCAAAGGTTTGACATATATTTAATCACATTTTAAAGTTTGCAAATTGTATTTTGACAGTTTGGAGGAGAGCAAAAGCAGTTTAATGAGCTCAAGTGTTGGAATGAATGAAAAAGTACAGTGACATGCAACTGTGAGCTGTATATGTAAGGCAAAATTCATGTGGTATGTCCTGGCTAGTTTCATGTCAACATGATACAAGCAAGTCTTATCTGAAAGGAAGGAAACCACGTGAATAAAATGTCTTCACAAGATTCTGAAGTAGGACATTGTCTTAGTGATTGATAAGGAAAGGCTCAGCCTATTATAGGTGGTGTCATCACTAGGATATTTGGCCCTAGAGTTTGTCAGAAAGCTAACCCTTTCTTAGTAGGTAATGAAGAGCAAGTCAATAAGTGATACCCCTTCCATGGTCTTTATATTAGATCTTGCCTCCAGATTCCTACCCTGTTTGAATTCCATTCTGATGGATGATGAACAAGGATATAGAAGTATAAGTGACATAAATTCTTTCCTTCCAAGTTAATTTTTAGTTATGGTGTTTCTTCGCAGCACCAAAAATGTAAATTTGGACTAATTTTTATTATAACTGTAGGGTATTGCCATTATGAACTTGAATGTGTTGACTTGGGAGGATGTTGGAAAGACTTTGCAAATTTATGCAAGCAAATCTATTGAATGTTCAAAACATGGTAAGCTGTCCTGTAGCTTCTTAGAAGATACTAATGTTGAGAATAATCCAGAAGAAGCAGGTTAGATATATGAAGTTTCAGAGGGAAGTTGAAAGACTCTAATGAGACCTTTATTTTTTTAAATTAAGTTTCTGAGTCTGTAGTTAGCTAGTGCTGAAGAATCATCTTTAACAATATACCATAATTATTAAAGAGAAGCCCTTGCTTTCCTGGGATACTCAATGCTGGTGATCTAGAACAGAGAAATTAGCAGTGATTAAGAAGAGACCATCATCAATGCAGTGAAATTTTCAGGGATGTGTTGTCTGAGGGTCAACATGCAGAAGCTGAGTTCTAGTGGTGACCAAGACTGTACCTAAATGCTTGAAGTCAAAGTTGGTAGTATAAGAGTCATACCGGTCATACTGGTTTGAAGTGCATGCAGAGGAAATGGAAAATAGCTGAACCCTAGCACTCTAAGAGGCCAGAAGATGACATTGGTGAAGGTACAAATGTACTAGCAGTTGAAGGCCCAGAATTCAAGGAGTCATGCAGAAAAGGTGAGGCAGCACTATAAAAGTAGGCCAGGAGAGGCTACTGGTGAAAATACAGCCCAGTTGTAACAAAAGACCCTAGCATTTTGGAGTTGGCAGTACCATGCAACAGCTACCAAGAACAATTGCAGCCTTTGACTAGCTGCACAAACTTAGAATACAAGCTCTGTGTACTTCAGAGGGCAGAGAGAAGAACCACTGAAAGAGTCCAGAAGATTGTGAATAAATCTCAGGCATTGGTCCTTGCGTTATTTATACTTTTTGTGTTCGGTTTTTCCTTGTTCAGTTTGTGATTATTTCATGTTTTTTCCATCTTGAAGTGAAAAAGAATTCAACTTAGTTTTGATTTTTATAGAAACTCACAGCTGAAAGAATTTGAACTTTGAGAAATGTTTTTGAATTTTTAACAATATTGAATATTTTTAAAAATATTTTTTAAAAAATGGTTCAATTTTAAAAGACCTTGGGCTTTAAAATTTTGGAATGTTTATATTTTAATGTTGATATTCATGTATAGTCTTGGGGGCAAGCTAGAAAGAACAGTGTTATTTGCTTGCCTGGTTGACAAGTGGACAACTGTGCAGGCTAATTTTATGTCAAGTTGACACAAGCTAGAGTTGTCTAAAAAAAGTAAACAACAGTTGATAAAATGTCTCTACAAGATTCCTATGCAGGACATTTTCTTATTTAAGGACCAATGAGAACAGGCCCAGACTGTATTGTATGGGGTCATCCTTGGGCTTGATTACCCTAGTTTCTATAAAAAAGCTTGAACTCATTTGTACAGGAGACGACAACCTGAACAGAACACCAATTTCTCAGACTCTTAAGAAGCACTTAAAGAAATATTCAACATATTTAGTCATCAGGGAAATTGCAAATTAAAATAACTCTGAGTTTCTGTCTTACACCCATCAGAAAGGCTAAGATTAAAAACTAAAGGGATAGCATAAATTGGCAAGGAATTGGAGAAGGGGAACATGTCTCCATTGCTGGTGGAAGTGCAACCTGTACAACCACTTTGTAAATCAATTTGGCAGTTTCTCAAAAAATTGGTACTAATTCTACTTGAAAACTGAGCTACACCTGAGCAAACACCCAAAAGATGTTCAACCATGCCACAAAGACTCCTCTAACGCTCATAGCAGCTTTATTCATAATAGCCAGAAACTGGAAACAACCCAGATATCTCTCAACCAAAGAAAGAATACAGAAAATGAGGTTGATTTTCACAGTGGAATTCTACTCAGCTATTAATAACAAGAACAACATGATTTTTGCAGGTAAATGGATGGAACTTGAAAATGTCTCAGGCTTTAAGATCAACAATTAATAAATGGAACCTCATGAAAACACTTCTGTAAGGCCAAGGACACTGTCAATAGGACAAAGTGCCAGTCTACAGATTGGAAAAAGACCTTCTTTAACACTATGACACAGAGTTCCCTGAGTAAGGTAACCCATAACCAAAAGTACAAGCATGGTATATGCTCACTTGTAAGTGGATATTAGGCATAAAGTACAAGATATTCATGCTACACTCCACAGAAACAAAGCTAAACAAGAAGAAAGTCCCAAGGGAGGATTCTTGAATCTCACACGAAGGAATAAACTGAATGGGAAAGTGGATGAGGAAGAGGAGCGGAATGGGGTGGGTTCAGAATCTGGTATTGGGAGAGACAGAACAGAGGGCCAGAGGGCCAGAAGAATGAATGGAAATTACTACTGGTATGGGTAGGCAGGTATGAGGCATCTCTAGAACATGTCAGAAACTTGGGATGGGGGAGGCTTCCAAGCGTCTATGGGGTTGGCTTTAGCTGAGACACCAAGCAGTGGGGATATGGAACCTAAAGAGGCTACCTCCTGTGGACAGGCAGGATCCCAGTAGAGCGATGACATCAACCCACCCACAAAACTTTTGACCCAAAATTTATTCTGTGTACAAGAAATGCATGTACAAAGGTGAAGCAAATACTGTGAATGAATGGACAACCAATAACTGACCAAACTTGAGACTCATCCCACTGTAAGAACTAATCCCTGACACTATTAAAGATACTCTGTTATGCCTCCAGAAAGGATCATAGTAAAACTGTCTTCTGAGATTCTCCACTCAGTAGCTGACTGAAACAGAATTAGAGACCCACAGCCAAATATTGGAGAGAGCTCAAGGAGTTGGGGGAAGGATTGAGGGATCTGCAGGGGATAAACACACCACAGGAAGTCTAAAGCATCAACCAACTTGGACTTGGATTAATCTCATATAATGAATCACCAAAGAGTAAACCCAGGCTGGACCTAGGACATCAGCACATATGTAGCAGATATGCAGCTTGATCTTCATGTGTGTCTCAACAACTAGAATGGAGGTTGTTTCTGAAGCTGTTGCTATCTGTGCATCCTGATCATCTATCTAGACTACTTTGCCTGGCCTCAGAGGAGAGGATGAGTCTAGCCCTGAAGGTACTTTATTTGCCAGCGTGGTGGTGGTAGGGATGCTCAAGGGGGTCCTCCACCATTTTAGAGGAGAAGGGGAGGAGGGAATGGGTGAGGGACTGTGTGAAAGGGAATGAAGTGGGGCGTAGTGATCAGAATGTAAAGTGAATAAATAAATTAATGGAAGAAAGGAAGGAAGAAAGAAAGAAAAAAGAAAGAAAGAAAGAGTGTCTTATGTGATTTTCATTCTAAAATGGAATTTTATTTTTGATGACAGTATTTTTTTGTATATGTTCCCACTTCTAATTTTAACATTTATTTTCTGAAGTTATATATCCCTGGTCAAAGAATATAAACTGAAGACATTTGTATGGAAACAGGTTGAGGAGATTTTACAGTGTTGAAAAGGATGTTAACAAAAATTTAATGATTAACGTCAGGATTTGGGGTATGTGAGAAGGCTAAGAGCATTGAGTAAGATACTAGCTGTACAGGCTTGATGATTTGAGTTCAATCTCTATAGCCCACATAATAAGGAGGAGAAAAGAAACTCTACAATGTTGTCTTTCCACATCAGAATGGGCTTATTGGCACATATGCAACACCCACCTACTGACAAGTCAACAATAATAAATGACCATAATAAGTGAACTTAGTTTTTAAAATTGAGAGTTTTCTCATGTCAAATCTGAAAATTATTTATAATATTTTGTTATTCAAGGTCATTATATTGCACAAAACTGTAAACAATATCATGTAATGAAAGAGGATGACATACTTAGAAGTTTTCAGCAGCTATATCAATGGTCACACAAGCAGATAACAGCTTTAAAATTGGTGTTCAGAAGCCACTTTGTGGGTTTAATTTCTTATCAAATTGTTGCATTAAGAAGAATATTTATAACATGCAGATAAAGATGTGTATAGTATATTCTTCAGAATTTATACTAAAACTCTTGCACCCTATTGTTTAGTGGTTAGAGAACTATTCATGTTTGTTGCTGCTGCTTCAAAAAAACCCTAACACTCATTAGTTACATTAACACATAGACATTATTTACTATATTGAAAATATTTTTATCTAGGAAACATAATTCCATTGTCATCTATGGTTATATAGGCCACAAATAAACTTTGCTTCTAAATCAGTGAGGTACATTTGGATATCCCTCATGGCGGAACTATGAGCTATTATTCTCTAGTTTTCATTTGAATTAAGTTTATTATCCCATCAATTTTTTTCCTTTATAAAAAAACTGAATAAAATATGTTCATTTTATATTTTCAAAAATCAAGAGAATAACATAAAAACAAGTTAATAAGTTTTCTAGAATTTGTATTATTCTATTTTCTCTAGAAAATATATTTAATGTTTTTTAACCCACATGAACATAGTGCTGAAGCCATTGAATAACTGCCACAAAGGGTGTTCACATTCAATCTGTGAATTTAGTATTCAGATCTGACTTGGACAGGTTAGAAATATTTACACTATAGTCTTTGGAGCAAGACTAAAAATAATTTTAAAAATCAAGATACCTTACAAGAATTCCTTTTGTTTATCTACTTAAAGTAGATTAATTACTCAATTAATTAAAACATGAAAATAAGATTATCAATATAATCTAAGCAACTCTTCTGTTGAGGCTTTTGTCTTACTTGAATCTAGGTTGTATCAAACTGACAGTTGAATTTAACTATGGCAGTTCCACTATTTCAAAATGAGTTTAGAATTGGTTTACAATGCTATTAGAATGCTGTTAGTTTTTAAATACCCACAAATCATGGGTCTAGAGAGGAAAACCATCACAAACATACAGAAAAAAACATATTGAACATATGTTATGTGTATGCAAGAAGTGTGGGAGACAATGCACAAATATCTGACATTTAGTTGAAATGAATCTGGTACATGATCTTTTGCCATATACAATATTTATTAGACCACCAGTTTTATGACTGTTTATCTTTACTTTGAATTAAAGTTTCATGATTAAGGCAAAATAAACTTCTGCTAAATGTTGCTAATTTTTCAACATTAAAAATGCTGTCTTGCCGGGCAGTGGTGGCGCATGCCTTTAATCCCAGCACTTGGGAGGCAGAGACAGGCGGGTCTCTGAGTTCGAGGCCAGCCTGGTCTACAGAGTGAGTTCCAGGACAGCCAGGGCTTCAGAGAGAAACCCTGTCTTGAAAAACTAAAAAACAAAAAACGAAACAAAACAAAACAAAACAAAATGCTCTGTTTACATATTCATTTTTACTAAACATTGTTTCCTGTATTAGTATGATGCTTATGACTCTATGGGTTGTTTAATTTTAATTGTTTTGTGTAACATATATTTGTAATATACATTGTAGATAAAATTAAATATACTTATGGATTCTTAGCTATACTTATTGCAAATAATTTCAATTTCTGACTTAAATTTCTATTTAAACTTCTGTAGTTTATATTAAACTCAAATATTCGATGTTAATGTAATCTAGATTATTATCTTTTTCTAAGTTAGTATTTCTCACTGTTGTTCATAGAAAACATATAAATAAAAATGTAAATATAACAACTTTCAACTATTCTGAACTTAAACTAATGAACTCAACTAAGTAAAATAACAAAGTGAAAAATAAAATGGCAATATAAATAAAGTATAACTCAATTGAGTAAAATATCAGTTTCAAAATTTCTATTCATATTTTATTATAAGTGAATCAAAATAAAATTTTGAGAGAATGTAGCATTTTAACTGTCTTACAGCTCATAAATAGAACAAATTAACCTCTCAGTTTATAAAACATTATATATATCTATGCATGAATTATCCTTGTGTTATTTATAAGTCATTATTTCTAGTTTTATATTTTATATTGCCATAAATAAAATGTAATTTTATTTTTATTTGTTATTGTATATAATTAGATTATTTCCTTTTTTAAATTGTATCACCCAACTAAAGTAAACATATAGAATATCACTGTTTATTTGTTTCTCCTAGAGAGGAGTATGAATTAATGGTAAACAAATGAAGAATCTCAAACATGACTTGAATTAGTACTGAGTTCCTTAAGGAGAAACAATTAAATTCAAGAATATTTACTGAAATAAATGGTATGAAAATTTTCACAAAATAAATTGTAATGTGTTATACAGAGAGTATTTGCTGTAAAGATATACATTTATGCATATACTATGAATAAAAGTCTTAAAAAAATCTTTCAATGATTTTGAAGTTCCTTAAACAAACATCAATTTTCTTTCTTCGGAGATGATAGTTTTGGTGTATTTCAAATCTTAATGTATGCACTTATTAGTGTACACTAATGTTTTATCACTATAGTTATTATAGTTTATTATATTAAATTATATATGTTGACTCTTGGATATAATAGAGATTAAAAATGATATTGAATAGTCCCATTTTATGCATATAAAGATATGGAATATATTGTAAATTAGTTTTTAAAAGAAGGGCTTCATTTGCTAGGCTATTCTTAAACAGATTACCCTTAAATAGAGTCTTTTCTGACTCAGTAATATTTTTTTTTTGCCACCAATTCCTAATTACTCAGATTACTAGTATGTGTTACTAAGCCCAGCTTAGTGCTTGATTTCTATTATCAAGATAGGGGAATGTGAATCCTAATAAGTGAATGAAAAAAAGTAAAATTTATATATCAGATAGAGAGTGATACTATCCCAGGATTCTAGGAAAAATACTTGTTCAGTCACTACTATAGGGAACATTAAAAGATCTTCTAGCCCTTTGAGATACAGTAAAGCTAACATAGGAATAACACCAAGGAACATCCTTGCAGTGGTTTATAAGGATAACATTATAGGAGATAAAAAAGCTAGACCACTGTAGTATAGAATAGACTGAATGTGTCTAACTTCCAATAAGATGGAATCAAACTACTGTATAGGGTATAAGAGTAGTGGCATTACATAAAGCTAGCCTTCAAAAATTTATGGGCTATCATTAGTGATTGAATATACATCTTATATTGAGAAGGATGGCCTGAGAGATTATCAGCAGTATCCTTTATTATTTGTTACATAAGGGTCATATATGACTTCAATATCAATTTATAGGATATGAATGGAAAAGAATTATGCAACTTAGTTATTGTGTTCAGGATGTCTATTCAAGATTAAGTCAGTAGTCCTTGATTTTGTATTAGATATTTAGTGGAAACAAACAAACAAACAAGAAAATGTCAATTAATATTTTAAGTTACACAATTAGTGATATATATTCATTCAATCCATCTTATTTAAGAAATATGCATTTTTAAAGAAAATATTTTACAGCTGTTTTGTATGCAAATCTCAAGATAATTATATCATATCAAAAAAGGTATTTCAACCATTTCATAGCTCAGAAATATAGTTCTTGACAACACATGTAAATTTAAACGTCATTGACAATACAAATTAATGTTCTATGAACCCATAGGCATAAATGAGACTGCTACCAGTAATGGCCATTTCTCTCAATCCATTCCCATATTTCTTTATTTCATTGTCAGTAATCATGAAAAGCTAATTCACCTATCACACACAGATGCTCATTTCAATTCACCTACATGCTTAATTGATAATTATTATTGAATTTAACAAAATTGTGAGGAGACGGCTAAAAAATAAAATCTGTTAAAAGGCATTTGCTAAATCTCTGCATTGCAATAAACATTACAAACTTACTGGTGTACTAATAAAGGTCTTGTTTTTCTGAGATCATTTAATTTTCTCTCTCCAGAAAGAATTTAATAAACATTTGGATTAAATTGGTAGATTAAAATATTCAGTGTAATCAAGGAGGAAGTAGAGATCGTAATTCAATTCGTTTTGCATAAAAGTGAGTGGTTATCAATGATCTAGAAGACATGAGGATCTATACGAAGAAGGTACTAGATCCTTGATCTTGATAAACAAGTTCCATAAGTTTGGAAGTCATTATCCTGAAGTCAATGCTTTCTTCCTTTATAATATTCCAGAAGCCAAAATGAAATAATAGGAAGTGAAAGAACAATGCTAGTCATTGCCTTTCTGTCCTTAGAAAGGCAAAAAAACATTAAAAAAATATAATGATTACAATTAAGTTCCTAGGTTATAATTTAGTATATTTGAGTATTCTATGAGTATGTATCAACAATTGACCAACTGGTAGATAATATATCACATACCTCCATTAAATATTTTGCATATTTCTAACATTTGAATTTGGATTCATGCATATTTGAGAAATAGAGCTTGATATTTCCATTTTGTACTTGTGGCATGCTATTTGCAATGCAAAAAGCAGCCTGGTGTGGAAAACATCACCAAACATCATTACCTTGGAACATTCTGGATGTGTAAACTGCCTTAAAAGTTTATGCATTTACGATTGTTTGCATGACTATTTGGAGATGAATACCTCTAAGAGAAAAGTAAATTGCCATATATTATACTGACAGAAATTGATAAATTAATACTATTCATATCTTAATAATTGACAAAATGATAATTATAAATTAAATATATCCTGTGTACTAATTATTGCATGAGTATCCATGCAATATCCATTTATGTCATGTGACCAAGAATGACATATGTAATTCCAATGAGTTATTTTTACTTTAAAAGCATTTTTGTATACTCATTTGATTGTACAGTATTTATGACTGTGTGTGTGCACAAGTATGTATTTATGAGTATATGAATGTAAGTGCATGCATATGAGGTTTTTAGGTTTTGTGTGTGTGTGAGTGTGTGTGTGTGTGTTTGTGTGTGTGTGTGTGACTGTGCAGGTCAGATGACAACTTGTGGAATTTGTTCTTTACTTTCACCATGTATGTCTTAGAGAAGCATACTCTAATCATCATGCTTAAGAGTATATATAATCATACATTCAGTCATCTTGCCCAGATTCCATGTCAGATGATTCCCAAACAGCTGTACCCCTAGTTGCAATTGATCTCACACCTCCTTCTGGTCTTTGGGAATACCTGAACATGCAGGGAACATACACTTACAAAGGAACATATAACTAAAAGAATAATAATAAAAAACTCTTCACTTTTGTATTAAGAATTTTTATTTAACAAGATACCTAATAGTTGCTAAAACTTTCTTTACAACATAACACAAATATCATAGGTAACATTTATAATAATGAATAATACATTTTACAATTAATATATTAATATACAGCCTAAAATATATGTTTTCTGTGTAATATTAACTTAAATTTTTTGTAATAGGTATGAATTTTCAATGTAGGAAATTAAAATTTGGGAGAATAAAGATTTTGAATAAGGTAGAAACTTAGCAGATTTTTGAACTTAATAAATTAGATGACCACATGTTGATACAGTCAGTGTAGCTTTCCACTATTCAACTCTACAAATTTCCTTGAACTCTACAGTAACTGTATATCACAGTTTTGGAATGTATTTATGTCAAGCAATATTTTTAGACTGCAACTAAAAGATGTTTGTTTTATTCTGTTTTCCAAGTTCATTTCATTTCTCAAGAATTTTGCATACACATGCAGACTTTATTGTCATTGTCTTTGCTTTATTTGCATTCAACTTTTCTTATTCAACTCCTACTTTAATGAGTTAATTATCACTTACTGTATTGCCTATTTTCCTGTTCTGATGATAAATATTTATGCCTTCTTATTTTCATACATTTTATGAAGAATGTTCATAGCAGCAATATTTATAATAGCCAGAAGCTAGGAACAACCCAGATGTTCCTCAACAGAGGAATGGATACAGAAAATACTATATACTAAATACTATACAGTGGAATACTACTCAGTTATTAAAAACATTGATTTCCTGAAATTCTTAGGAAATGGATGGAACTTGAAAATATCATCCTGAATGAGATAAACCAGTCACAAAAGAACACACATAGTATGCACTCACTGAAAAGTGGATATTAGCTCAAAAGTTTAGAATACCCAAGATTCAATTCACAGACCATATGAAGCTCAAGAAGGAAGACCAAAGTGTGGATGCTTCTGCTCTTCTTAGAAGGGGGGACAAAATACTCACAGGAGGTAATATAGAGACAAAGTGTGGAGAAGAGACAGAAGGAAACGTCATCAAGAGACTGCCCCACTTGAGGATCCATCCCATATATAGTCACCAAACCTGGACACTATTGGGGATGCCTGGGAGTGCTTGCTGAAGGGAGTCATATATGGCTGTCTTATGAGAGGCTCTGCCAGAGCCTGACAAATACAGAGGTGGATGGTCTCAGTCAAACATTGGACTGAGTGCAGGGTCCCTGATGGAGTATTTGCAGAAGGGACTGAAAAAGCAGAGGGGGTTTGCAGCCCTGTGGGGGGAACAACAGTAACAACTGGCCAGACCTCCCCAGAGCTCCTGAGGGCTGGACCACCAACTGGAAAGTACACATGGAGGGACCTATAGCTCTGGCTGTGTATGTGGCTGAGATTGGCCTTGGACATCAGTGGGAGGAGTGGTCCTTGGTCCTGTGGGGGTTCGATCACCCAGTGTAAGGGAATGCCAGTGCAGGAAGGTGGAAGTGGATGGGGGGGTATTCACCCTCATAAGGGAAAGGGTTAGGGGGATAGGATAGGGGTTTCCAGAGGGGACACCTGGAAAGAGGATAACATTTGAAATGTAAATAAAGAAAATATCCAATAAAAGAGGAAAAAAAAAACAAACCTCAATTGACAGCACATGCTGGCAAGGATGTTGAGAAAGGGGAAAAAATGAAAAAGGGAAGATGCACTAATCTACATGATGAAATTTCATTGAAATTACAAAAAGAGTTACTTCTACTTTACTAATTTAGCTTATAAAAGTATATGGTAATTTAGGAATTCTAAAAAATACATACCACCTTCAAGCATTTATATATAGTGTCTATCTGCAAAAGCACATATAGGTCTTATAAGTGTGTGCATATATGTATGGAGATATATGTGTATGACTTCTTACATTACAGAGAGATAAGTTGTTTTATCAAGAAATAAAGATAAATATTTAATTGTTGTACAATAATTTTAGGTAATGAACTGAATTAAAACATTAACTTTGCTGAAGAATTATGAAAATATTATTGATACATTATGAAGCTGCTGAAGTATTCTATATAGTTTTCCATAGAAAAAAATGTAGAACATTTCAGTGTTCATATTTGTTTCTAATTCTCTAATTTAAGAATTATAATGTATAAGATTATTTATAATCGAAATACATTATCAAACCACTTCAAGGTTGAATACATTCATGTTTTCAAAATTTGGCTATGAACATTAATTTATACTCATTTTGGCAGTCAGTGTAAATATTACTATTGATTCCAAAGAACTGCTGATACACAAATTATATGATTTAGCTCAATATTGGAATGATACATTTGTTCATATGAAATTTTGGTACAATAACAGTTTTCACCATAGGATTCACTAAATTGGAATGACTAGGAGATTTGCATGTGATCTCTCTGTGGACTAAATGGCAGTAGAAAAAATACACAGTATAGACATAACAACATAATAAAATTGAACCCCCTTTCAGCTTAAGGAAGAACCAATCCTCATTCTGCTTTTTCATGTATTCCTCATCCCAACACTCCATTGTATTCAATGCAGGAATATAACCTAACATCTAGAGCATGGCATTTTTGATTTTTAAACATTTTATTTTTTAAGTCTATTTTCTGACCAGAACTAGTTACCGATTTATTTGGTGTCTTTTGGGGGAGTGTAACAAACATTTTTTCTCTTCTATTTTAACTTCAGTTATGCAACACCATCTAACATAAAGTACATTTAAATCTGTCCTATTGAATCAAGGTTAAGAATGTATTTGGTTTGTTCAAATCAACCATTAAACAACTTATATACATTGTATTTGGTGATTGCCCTTGATTATTTTCTTATGGTACTATATAATTGAAGTTCTCAACATTATGTGGAGTGTGTGTGTGTGTGTGTGTGTGTGTGTGTGTGTGTATTCCAGTACTAAAGATTGATCTTGGGCAAGGTATCTCAATATACCTTGGATATCTTTTATTTAGTAATGATGATGTATAATATATGCCTGTAACCAACATATCAGGGATTTTCTATGCAAAACACCAGAAAAGTGGGGAGCACAAATAAGATGTTGTAAGTATGAATTTTTATATAAATCATGATTTTTAAGTGAAATGAGCAAGACTTTAATATGCATAGTCTTGTGTTCGTCCAAACGATCCCTAGTCATTCCATTGTTAAGTTCAACTTTGGTTAAATCAACCAATATATCCTTAGAGATCATGAAACTTTGAATAAAAAATAATTTAAATTACTGTTCTCAGATGAGTGACTAGCAAAAAAGACCACTGCACACAGAGACAAAATGAAGAAATGATAGAAACAGGAGTAGGAAAGTAGAAATGCTTAGAACATATTTAAAAATTTGAAAATCAACCCTGTCTCGAAAAACAAAACAAAACAAACAAACAAACATAAAATTGAAAATCACAAGAAATTTTGGTACCCAATATATCGCCTGTATTGGTTAGGGTTTCCATTGCTGTAAAGAACCACATGACCAAAGAAACTTTTATAAAGGAAAATATTTAACTGGGGCTGGGTTACAGGTTCAGAAGTTTAGTCCATTATCATCAAGCTAGAAACAACAGCATCCAGGCAAGCATGACACTGGAGGAGCTGAGAGTTCTACATTTTAATCTGAAGGCAACTAGAAGATTTTCTTCCAGTTAGCTAAGAGGAGGGTCTAAGGCCCACTCCCACAGTGACACACTCAGTCCAGCCAAGCCGCACCTCCTCCAACAAGGCTACAACTCCTGATAGTGTCACTTTCTGACTAAAGCATATTCAAACATATGAGTCTATTGAAACCACCAAACTGCCCATCATATGTAGGATTAGAGTTTGAGTGGTTAGGATTCATTCTTAAATCTGAAATTCCAAACAGCTCTAGCATCCAACATAGGAAGGAAATGTCAAAACTTGTGAACCCACAGATAATTGAAATAATTTAATTTCATCCAGTAAAATTAATGAAGAATTTCACCTTTAAAAAGTGAATAGTTAATTTAGGTACAAAGTTGTACAGCCATTTTGATTAAATTATTTTAAGGTGACTAATGTCAAGCCTCAGTGTATGCAATAAACACATACACCCACAGACACACACACACATAAACAATATGCTGTATATTTACTGCTAGATTATGTTTTAATATCCAGAGTTAAATATGTCAATATTCTGTTTAAATATTAAAAGATTAAATTGATATACTGTTAAAATTACATATTTGCTTTAAGAGGAAGTGCAAATGAGTTTTACAGAAGAATGTTTAGGTTTCTGATATTGCTGTTATATTTATAACAAGGGCTGCCTTAAATCTTCAGGAAATTTCATGATTTTTAACACTGCTCAGTGGGTAGGGTTGCATCATGTGGTTATTTTTTCCTGCACAGCATTAAATTCCATACACTGATTCCCAATGCTATTTCTAGAATGTACACTAGTGCGTTCATCACATCACCACAGAACTAAAATATAATGACAAGTAAATTATCAGAAGAAACAGAAATGAACAAAATGTATGTTAAAATGTGTAGAATATACATCTTAAAATATTTGTTAAAATAACATCTAATTTTTACATGAAAATAACTATTGATCTAAACCTTTACATATAAAAGCATTAATTTATATATTTGTTTAATTTTCAAATCACATTATCATATACCTCGGGCTGTTCTCAAATTTACTACATACCAACAGATGACTTGAACCTCCATTTCCTTTAATACCACCTACTGAGTGCTAGAATCACAGTCAAAGAAATCAGCATTCACCTGCTGGGATATTAAGGTTCATAGTCTCTTGCTTGCTAAGAAATGAAGCACTCTAAATACCATATTGGATTCCCATTCATGTAAAATATTTCATAGTGCAATGATGACATACAAGTATTCTCAGATACATGTTCTTCCACTGGAGAATGGCTGACCTACCAGGTGCCACACAGTGAATATTTATTTATCAACAGCTTCATGGCTTGAGTTGCATAAATTGATTTACAAGGTTTAAAAAAATATAGAGCACAAAGTTAAATATATAGAGAAGACAAGTGAAGCTGGAAAGAGTTGGGTGGCGTGAAATATAATCAATTCATCTTGGATGAAATTCTCCAGAACTAATAATATAATAAATATAATGTAGTGCTGACAATAATTTTGCTACATAAATTCTCTAGTTCTGATTTTCTTTGTTAGTATTTGTCTGTACATAAAATAGAAAATTTTTATTTTAGAATTTCCAAAACACATTCTATTTTTCTGTATTTAACTTTCTCATACCTGAATAGAATATGGATCAACTCCAATCAAACTTAAGAAATTCACAGAATAGTTTTGTTTTCTTGTTTAGTAAAAGAAGGTAGGATGAATTACACTGTAATAATAATTAATAAAAGATTAAAATCTCTTATTATAAATAAATATATTTTAGTTTAAAAATTTGATATATTTATGTCAAAAATGTCTGCTTTTGTGTTTCAAATAGAATTAGTAAAATAATATTTTAGCAATATTTGGACCACTTTTCTACACAAAATACGTTATCAGTGGTATTGTGGGATATTAACAAAGTATAATATGTATACTCTATGATACATATAAACATATATAATATAGAGTCACTACCCATAAAAATTTACATTTGTGCATGAGTATAACAAGTATTTTTATGCATACATTCATGTACTTCAAATTAAGTGGCATCTTTCATGGAATGTTAAGTATCCACATTTTCCCCTTTCAGTCGAAGAAATAATGATTTGTTTAGTAGCAAAATAGCTAAAATATAAGTAATGTTATACTAAGTCTTGTATTGTCTTGGGATATTAATTATCTGGATGAAATAAGATACTCTATTTCCTGACACCTGATATAGTGGCTTGAATACAGATTATTGTTTAATAAGTGTATTGTAAATTAAATAAGTTCACATAGATGACAGCTAACACAATGCATTCAAACAAGGAAATCCTGAAGACCAAGACTAGGACTGTGAGCTCAGGTCTCACCATAGTATCAAGTCTTCAAAATACCTCAGCAATTTGTGGCACTGATTCTATTTCATTGATGGAATAATAAGTAGAAAAAAAGAACCCTTGCACTTTCAAGTTTCCACAAACAAAATACCACGATGGAATTTAGATATCTCATACTTAACAGTGCTGCTAATTTCACTGACCTCTTGTCATGTTATGGCTGAACCTTTGTATTTAAGTGTGTGCTGTGTGTGTTTTGTATGGTGTGTGTGTGTGTGTGTGTGTGTGTGTGTGTTTATATAAATCATTCTATATATTTTCTGAAACTATGATAAATTTCTATACCATATAGGGAATGTCTATGCAGACATTGATGGGAACCTTAGAAAGAAGGAGAAATGGAGAGTATGTGATATCTTGAGTTTTAAAAGTCTTGAAGAGAAAAGAAGCTATTCCTACTTGAGAATAGCTTGTTGCATAAAAAGTCAGACAATGTTTCTGATATGTTTCTATTATGTTGCATATAAAAATGCAAATTTCACTCAGTAATATTAACAAAAGGTGTTAATATTGTGTTCAATGTCTTGTCACCCTTAATTTTTCCTGGAAATAAAGAACTGTAAGGATCTAATGTTGCCAAGGATCTGGATTCCCTTCAACTTGTGCCTTCCTGACTCCCTGTCTGTATTTCTTTCACTTCTTTCACCTTTCTTTCCATTTATCCTCAGTCTCACATCTGTCAGTTTCCTTCATTCTCTCCTCATGTATGCCTCCTCCATTCCTGTCTCCTATTCCCCTTCTTTGATCCCTTTCTTTTCCTCTCTTCCTTCACAATTTCACCTTTAATTTAAAAAAAACAACAACAAAAAAAACCCTCTTATTTTTGTTGATTTAACTAACACTACCCATTGTACTTCCCAAGCTAGGTGTCCTTTAGTTGCTCCTATTTCATACATAGGCCACTTTGATAAACGTGGCTGATGTGGCTGATGGAAACAGCTGCTATGTTCAAAAGAAAACTTTACAAAGAAACCGGTTGATAAAACTTTTTAGCAATCACTTTCTCAGCTCCGGTTAAGCCAAACTGTTTTGTGATGCTGATTGCTCTGTAGTAGAAACTGCCATCAACGAACAATACTTTCCATTCTTAGCACATTTAGAAATTATGTAAATTGAAAGAGAAGACAAGAATACTCTAATGTGCTTGGGCATATCTCAGTGTAAAGACCACTCATGTCCTATTTATCTCTTCAAACTGTCAGTATCAGAGGCTTCCAATGAAGAAGCCAGATTTAAAAAGGCCAATTAATCATGAATTAGCTTGTTCATCCTCTCTAGAGATGATTGTCTAGCTCTTTGCTTTAGCTGTGTTTGAAATATACATGTCTGGTAAAAGTTAATGTGAGATTTGGAAGGCATAATGAGAATGGAAAGCATCCAGTTATAATGGTATAAAAGGCTGTAAGTATTGTGGCTTTTAAATTGCATTTGGAATCTGACATACAGAATTATCAGTATTTGGATTTAGAGTTATCAAAATGTCTATGAGAATTGCAAAGAAAGAGAAGAGTACATATATTGAAATGTACATATATTTTTCAGGTCGAGAAGTACCTATTTCTGTGTTAGAATCAAATTGTGTTTATTATAAATAAAAACAACTTTGATACTACACTCTTACCAAATATATGTGACTTAAAAGACCCCTACATAGATACATATAGAAAGATGTATTGTGACTGAATGCAAACATCATATTCTTAATGATATTCTTTCCCATTTAGATTATGAATATTTATCTCACAAGACCTTACAGCTCTTTCAGTCATGTAGACAGCTTTCAGTGACTCTTAAAGGTAGCATAGCAAAAAGAATGAAAGATATAAGAACCTTGAGAAGTTTCCATATTAACTTTGAAATTGTCCAAATCTGAGCATTAGGTGGACAAAGCCATGCTCTAGACTTTAGAGTTATAGCTTTGCTTATTTATTTTGTGTTATATTCATACAACTTAATTGTATGTAGATATATATTTATTAATGCTGTGGGTATATTTTGTGCATATATGTAAGAGTATATACCCGTATGTACATGAGTAGAGCCCAGAAAGTTTTACCTGATCTTCTTTTGCTCTCTACCTTATTTTCTGAGTTTGATTCTTTCACTGAACCTAAACTTTAGTTTTTATTTTTTTTTGTTTTTATCTTTTTGCAAGTCTACAGATGTCCAGAAACTCATGAGGTATTTCTATCTCTACCAAAATATTTCCTATCAGGTACAACTTTTATTCATTGTAATTTCAGAAACTTGAATCGCACATTTCTCAAAATTATTAAAAACATACAGAATTAAAACTGACAAGATTTGATTATGAGTAATTCAACTAATAGGTTAGAAAGTCACAGTTTTTAAGACTTACAGAACCTATGTCTATGTGGTGTAGAAGAATCTGTAAGGATGGGCAGAACCCAGTATTGCAAACCTTAGATTACTTAGACACAAACTGAATTCTAGATGCTTGAATCTCCTTTAGTATAATTAGAAGCATGCACAGTTAGGATTTACCTGATTGTAGTTTCAGCTTTATATCATTTAGAATTTTAACGTCTCTCATACACTCTGTGATCTCTATTCACTTAAGCAATCTTTATGCTTCTAATCCCCTACCACCACATAGATAATTTCTTGTGTAATGTTTTATATCATGTTATTTTAACATAATTAGCTAGTGTCAGACAGTAGGCATAATTACTATAAATGGGTATTTTAAAAGTCTTGAAGAATTGAGATAAAATTATAACATAAGTGTATGTAGATAATTTTATATTATAAAGTTCATTGAGTATAAGCATTAGTGTAGCCACAAATTGATGGATGCTAAAGTATACAAGTACTTTTATGAATTGTATCATAAAGAAGTAATTCTAAATGATCAGTTTATAAAAGACTTGCACATATTCCAAAGAGATCTTTGTAGACATAAATGTTATAGATATGATACACTCTTCTCCTTCATTGACGCCTACATAAAGTGATAAAATATAATGAATGAGCATTTGTTAGTGCAGTATACTTACAACAGGCAGATGCCAGGTCTGACTCATCTTTGGCCCATGCTTGCCTAGTAATTTACACAAATACTTTATATAAGTCAGCTTCAATACCCTGACTATTAGAATTATGTTTTCAGCAGTACACAATGGATCTGACTTAGAGGCTTGTATGTAATTCAAGTTTATTGTACATAAATATAAACTCTTAATATTCCACTAAATAAAAATATTCATAATAAATATGGTTTATAGATTGTCTAAGTCAGATTAGCTAGAGGCATATCTATGGAATATTTTCTTTATTGAGATCATTGATTATAGGAAGAGCCACCATTATTGTGAATTGCCACATGTAATGTAATTATGGACACGAAACTGTTTATTCCCCCTAAAAGTATGTATCAGGACCTGGAATATGGGTCATTGATATGATATTTTGTCTGCACCCCAAAATGGCTTTATCCTTCATGAGATTCTAGGACAGTTTACTCCCAACCAATGGACAGAAGCTACTGATCACTGTGGTTGAATTAGGGAAAATCAGGAAGATGCTGAGTAGGAAGGCAACTCATGTCTAGCAGGACTGGTAGGAACACTAGTAGTCACAATTAACCTGGACCCCCAAGATCTCTCAGACACTGGACCCCACCAACCATGAAGAATACATCAGTTGATATGAGGCCCCCAACTCATATACAGCAGAGGACTTCCTGGTCTGGGTTCAATCAGAGAAGATACACTTAAACCTCAAGAGACTGGAGTTCCCAGGGAGTGGGGAGGTATGGTGGGGTGGGCATTGGGGGATGGGAACATCCTAGTGAAGACTGGGAGGTGAAGAAGACATACAGGATATGGAACAGTCAGAAGGTGAACCCGAAAGGGGATGAAATCTGGCATGTAAAAAAAAAAAATTAAATAAAAATTAAAAACAAACAAACAAAAAACAAACCAAAACAAAAAACAAAGAACAAATGCAAACAAAAACAAACACATGCATACAAAAAATAAAAACAAACAACAACAACAAAACAGAGGCAAGAACAGAAATCACATTCTAGAAAGGGATACGTGTGGTTGTTAATAAGACAGAGTATTGACGTCAAAGCGCTTCCTCAGGTTTGTTTATGTTCTGGGAGTAGCTTCGTTTCACAAAGAGGTTACATGTATCAATCATCTATCAATAAAACAAAAGTGGTTCAACATTGTTAAATGAAAAAAAAGAATGAGGCTATATTTTTTTCTTATTTCTATTCCACATGCACATGTCTGATTTCTTCTAGAATTGGTAATAAATAATGACTGGCTTTAGACTTTGACCAAATTGCAGAATTACCAGAAATAAGAGTCAAGGAGCTATCCTGATCATTCCTTGAGGAAAGAATGGACAGAGATATCAAGATCCAAAGAGGCTTACCTGACTAGCTTTATAAAAACAAAACTGCAGACAGCATGAGTGACACCAAAGTTCACTCAAGATAGGGCACTCAAACTTCATGATTTCTGGGCCATGTAACTATAAAGCATCCGACAGTTAATTGTTTATTAGAGGAAATTATGTAGTATGCTTCCTCATATAAGTAGATCCTTCTTTCAAGTAAAAATTTGACGAAAGGTTTGAACTAAATCTCTCTCTCTCTCTCTCTCTCTCTCTCTCACTCTCTCTCTCTCTCTATGTGTATGTGTGTAAAGTAACACTAATCTAAAACACATGAAATTATAAAATTAATTTGAGTTAAATAAATGTATACCCCATTTACTGTTATTTGTATTCCTCTTATTATTATGATTTAGTTTAACTTAGAAGATACTCATATGTCTAATAGAGTATTTATACGAAGACAAAAATTGTGTTTCTTTGAAAACGGTGAATATATTATTCACATCTGTACAATTCTGTAGTAACTAGACATCTTGTATGGTGCTGCAGTTTCATATGTACTCTTAAGTAGAGGCATGTTTAAACTTGTTACAGCATGACTACATGTTCAATTCACTCTTGGTTCTGTCAGTTCATTGATTTGATGTTGATCTGACTTGATTGGGTCTAGATAGATAATATCAGCTCTAATATAGAGGAAGTAGACAAAGCAAGTAATTATTCACAAAGCTCTTTTGTAAGCCTCCAATATAATCAACTCTGGGCAAATTAGCCCATAAGCATAATATCTCCCATTTTAATTTGATTTCTGAGCTCCTGAATTAGGAAGGCTATCAGTTAAGATCCGGTGTTATTTTGCCCAATATAATTAGAGGGTCTGCAATTTGATATTGCCTTGATGACAGAACTGTTATCTAAGGCATCTTCTTTCCCATTTAGGAAAAATAAAAACCTATCCTTACTTGGCTTTCTTTTCTAATTAAGAAGAGTTAGTTCTGGTTTCATAAGGATGAAATGAGCTTGTGAAAATATAAGACTGCAGTACTCAAAGCGACTAAGAAGAACATACTAAGCTGGAGCAATCACTGCCATGGCATCCAAAGCCTTCCTGATCACATATATCTGGGGCCTTTATGGGTCTGTGTGGTAGCTCCTGGATTTTCTTTACTTCCAACTGCTGTACTCCTTTCCTTCTTACCCAGTTACACTGTGAGCTCCTTAGCTAACCTTGAATGTGTCTGGTCATTTCAGACTTCCCGTCTTCCCTCAGTTGTCAGAGTTGGAAGTTTAGCAAGAGGAATTCTGTTGATAACACAAAGTAACTAGTTAAGACAAAATTTTGTTGAGAATATTAAACTATGTAATTTTGTATATTGTAGAATTATTAAGATAGCTTTATGAAGTTCAATCAAGTTTTCCTTCTATGTTATGATTCTCTCAGTATTTAAAACATTATGTACATTGCAATTTTATCTTTCCTGGCTTAATTAAAGGCACATTTGCACTGAGGTGAAGTCACCTGACATCTTTCTTTTTCTTTTTCTTTTCTCTTCTTTTCTTTCCTTTCCTTTTTTTTCTTTTTTTTTTCTTTTTTTTTTTTTGGTGTGTGTGTATGTGTGTCTCATTCAGTTGTTTTGTTTCCTGACTACCTTGGTACAGACTATGCAGACTAGTTTGGCTTCAAGTTCACAGCTGCCTAACTTGGCCCAAACTGATGTGGATTTAAATGCTGATGACTCTATAACTAGACAGATTTACACTTTTGTGTCAAGAACAAAGTCTTAGATCCAAGGTTTTTCAGTGTCAGGAATATACAGATCAGACACTTTTTTTTTTTTTTTTAATTTACTGAATTTAGCTGTGTGCCTCAGCAAGCCACTTGACCTTATTGATTCCTTTACAATATGGAGAACAAAGCACCTTACATATAGCACTTACAATGATTTTTGAATAAAAATGAATGTCAAGCATGAATATTATATCTAATAAATAAGCAAAACCCAGAAATAATTGTTTTGTAATTTATTTTAGAACTATGTCTAATGTCTTGAAAAGTGATTCTCCTTACTATATTTGTTTTCTGTAGAGTTCACTGGGTGCATATTGTCAATTAGTTATCTGGTTATTGTATTGTTTTAGATAAACAGTCCTGTTTAATGGGCCCTTTTATGTGGTATCTTGTGTCAATATGTTACTCAGAAAGGCTCACATGTGTTCCTTAATAACCAGTCCATTTCTTCACACATTGCATTGAAACTCCTACAAATGCCTCTTTTGATCTTCCAGGATACTATAGAAATTATTAAACAGCTCAATAATGATAGTATTTTGAACTTCTGATTTTTTTTGAAGATTTAGTCAAAAATCATTTGATATATTCCCAGTAGAAGATCACAAGGTCATCAGAGCTTCAAACAGTACATTACAATAATGCTATCACTGGCCAATGTGATTATCATCCAAAGAGTCATTCAGGCTCTGATAGCCCTTATTATAGAACTTTAGCTCATGATGCATCCAATTCCTGTTGATGCCCAGTATGTATACATAAAAAGATCACTTGGATCTCCAGAAGACAGCCTTAGACAAGTTCATGGTAAATCCCAGATCAGGTAGCATGAAGTAGTTTTCTGATGAGTGGTGTCTCTGGCCATTTAGGCATATCAAGCTACTTTATTTTTAATAGCTTAGACAATGTTGGGCAGAATCAACCCATGTCAGCTGTGCTTTATTCGAAATTTTAGCTACATAAACTGTAACATCATAACTCATTTTGTTACCCCCAATTTTTTAATTAGGATAGTCCCCAAATTTGAGTAGTTATGCCAGAGCTAAAGAAGTGATTGAATAACTATCATTTAAGAGTTTTCCAATGAAATCTATTAGAAAGTGACAAAAACTTGACTCTTCTATGTAGTAGTCCTGAAGGAACTGCTTGAGGAAAACTTTGCATGTTGTAGTCGTGAGATTTGAGGAAGCAAATTTAACAATGTCCAGAAATGGGTTTTAGGAAGTAACTTAATGGCAGAATTCTATTCTCCAAACTGAATAGAATATGTCTCAAAATAGTAAATTTGAAAACAAAACAGACATTGAAGAACAATAGGCTATAGTAGCTTGAGTCATAAATGCCTTACTTATGTTACTGTTTGAATGTCACAGCTCTAGTTGGTGGTGATGTTTTGGAAATAGTGTGTAGTGTGTGTGTGTGTGTGTGTGTGTGTGTGTGTGTGTGTGTGTGTATGGATAACAGGTCTTTCCAAGAGATGCATTGATTTTAATATCTAGGTGTCTTAGAAACTCTTTCCCTGAGTATGTACATTTTACTTCTTTTGGTTATTGTTCTTATAACTTTGCAAACAAAGTGAGAGAAAAACAAACAAACAAAAAACCAAGCTATTGGACTTATCTGCAAATTGCTTCCAAGAGGCCCTATCATTTTTCTCCATCTTAAAATGGAAGTTAATGGAATACTATTTAGCTATTTAGAACAAGGCTGATATCATGAGCTTTGCAGGCAAATGGATGGAACTAGAAATTATCCTGAGGGAGGTAACCCAGACTCAAGAGGGCATGCATGGTATGTACTAACTAATAAATGGATATTAGGCAAAACGTACAGAATACCCAGAATACAACCCATAGAACTTAAGGGGAAGTAAATAGTCACAGGAGGCAGAGGGAAGGAAGGAGGGATCTGGGTAGGAGAGGGGAGGAGGAGGGTAAAAGAGGAACATGATCAGGTGAGTGTGGGGTAAGAGGAGAGAAGCCCAGAGTGCCAGCAGAATGAATGGCAATAAGCAGCATGGTAGTGGGTGTAGTAGATAGAGGTACTCTCTAGAAATTACCAGAGACTGGGGAGTTGATAGACTCTCAGGAATCAATGGGAGGGACCTTAGATTGAATGCCTTAAAGTGGGCAGAGGAGAATCAAAGAGTCCACCTCCAGTAGATAAACAGGGCCTCAATTAGAATGGTGTTGCCAAACCAGTAAAAATTTCTGACCCAGAATTGTTCTTGTCTAAAAGAACTGTAGGGACAAAAATGGAGAAGAGACTGAGGTAAACCATTTCATGAGGAGGCATCATAACCTTACACTATAACTGATGCTATGTTGTGCTTACAGACAGGAGCCTGGCATGGCTATCCTCTGAGAGGTCCAACTAGCAGCTGACTGAGGTAGATGCAGATCCTTACACCCAACCATTGGACTGAAGTCAGGAGCCCCTATGGTTGAATTAAGGGAAAGATGGAAGAAGCTGAAGAGGAGGGAAACCCCATAGCAAGACCAGCAATCTTACCTATGCTGGACTCTTGGGAGCTCCCAGACACTGAGCCACCAACCAGACAGCATAGAGGGGCTGGTCTGAAGCCCTGACACATGTATAGCAGAAGACTGCCTGGTCTGGACTCAGTGGAAGAAGTAGGAGACCACAGGGAGGGAGGAGATCTTTTGGAGGAGGAACATCTTTTCAGAGACAGAAGGTGGAGGAATGGAATGAGTAATTATGGGATAGGGGACCAGGAAGGGGGCAAGGGCTGGATAGTAAATAAATAAAATTTTTAAAAAGTGAGTTAGAAAGAAGAAAAGTCACTGAGGAGTAAAACTCTGTCTTTTCCTTTTTCTATCTCAAATAGCTTGTTTATAGTTTTCCGGACTAGACTTAATTTTACCTTTTACACATTACTGCTATTATTCATTCTTGAAACTATTATTCATTCCTGATATTTCCATTCTTGATATTCCATGGGTCAAATATGTACTAAAAAAGCATTGACTCTCACAATAAATCACCAAGTTCTTGAAATGTACTTGAGAGTACCTAAGATGTCATGTGAATATAGGACTATTTTGCAGAGAAAAATTCAACAATGTTTGCTTATGCATACATAAAAGAAAGCTCAGGCTCTGAGGGTTTCTATTTCTGTTTTTGTATTGTATCTACAGATAGTACTTCTAAGGAGTGTGAAATTTACCTTGTTGCAAATATAATGAATGATCTTTAATTTACTTGCACATTTTCACTTCTTTTCCTTGTAAGAAATACAGAAATAGTTCTAATACCAGCCCAAATATCTAGTCTCACAGACCAAATTGTTCCCTTCCTGGTGTTCTTTAATCTATGAGATCACAAGGAGAAAAGCAGAGATCAACAAACTGTCAATTCACATATAGTTGTAATACCTTGTTACATAACAATGTGCCACAATTGTTTGTTCATGCGTAGATTACTGTCTATGCTTAGAATATCTAGTAAAATTTAATGTTTCTATTCTACAGAGAAATATTTGTGTTCATGACAATATCTCAGACCTGAAAATATCAATTGATTATTAAAATTATAGTGCAGGAGTCCTGAGACATGGTTCAGCTGTTATGATACTTTTGAGCCAAGTAAGAAGTTTGCCATTCAGGTTTTCAGAACCTAATAAATACAAGGTGGACATGGGGACAACAGAGAGATGGTAAATACCTATACAAGAGCATAATAAATGGTTCCCAACATCATAGATCTTGGGTCTCCACATGCACACAAATACACAGCATAAACGTGTATGTGCTCATACACATTCTCACACACAGACACATACATTTACATCATAAATTCATGAAAAGAAGAAAAATATAGATTCCATAAGAACTGTTAAAGTACTGACAGTTTGAACTTGCTTACTGGACAGGGTTATAATACAGATAAAGCAATCGTATCTTGTGTGGTTTTATATTTTTTTGAGCCTTGTTCTCTTACTTCTTCCAGGTGGTTAAAAGTAGTTTAAACCCTGTGTTGTTTATGTAATGACCACATTTCAAATGTGTACAAAAATCAAAAGAGTATTAACATTCACATATGTTTGCTAACAATTGCCAACATTCTACATATCTCTCTTACCAAACTACTTTGGTAAAATGTCTGAAGGTGTTTTGGCATTAGTATTCTAAGATTTAAGTCATTTGCCTACATAGCGATATTAGTTTCAGATATTTCAGAAACTAACAATAAGGTGAGACATGGTGAAGCACACATGTACATTCAGCACTTACAAGTCTTACAGAGGACAGTGAAGATTCTCAGGACATCCTGGACTACATAGTTTGTTCAAGGTTAACACTAAGGCCGGAAAACCTAATATTCACTCTGTGCATAGTATTTCACTTGAAAAATGTTTCACTGTTATTGTATAGTCCTGTGAAATTTCATGCCTGTGATGTACGTGTTTTATTAATTTATATGTATTAAGAAACACAGTTTTTTATTTTTGGTTAAATAGTATTCTTTGAAATCTATCTCAGGTATATTCCAGGAAATGTTAAGTTATATATCAAGTTAATTTTTTCATTATTACCAAATTCACAATGAATCTGTTGCTCTCTCTATATATCCTCCTCTCTTCTTATCTCCCTCACCTTTCTCCAACTCTTCTTTCCCCTTTCCTTCCCATTCCCCTCTCTCTCTCCTTTTCCTCCTTCTCTCTTTTCCCTCTCCAGCTCTCTTTCCTTCTTCTTTTCTTTTTCTCTCCAATCCCACCCCTTTTTAGTTTTGATAAAAGGAATGTCTATATAGATTGAATCATAGATATGTACAATGTGAACAGCTTAATCTGGAAATTATAGATTTTTTATTTAAATCAACCAAATATTGAGATTAGGTGTGTTACACCTCACCACTACAGATAACTTTCTTTTATAAAAATATGAAGAAAGCTTCATAGCCCACTTTTGTTATCCCATAATACAAGAATGGACATGTTCTAAGAGAATTTTAATTATCATTCTTCTGATAACTTGAAGGTTACGATGAAGTTGTCAGAATTTGTTTTGCCATGAGCACCCAATATCTGCTGACAAAGAACCACCTAATTCATGCATCCTTTGGAACAGATGGAAAATGGATACTCATATTGAAAAGTACAAAGAGGAAAAGGCTAAGCTGTCTCAAAAGCCACATTAGCACATTTGCAACCTCAGGATCTGCCTGGCTTCTGCTTTTTGATTCATCAGGGACAATTTTTTTTTTTTTAAAAAACATGAATTTTAGAAGGAAAATACTTTTGGTTTTATATGACATTTCTTCAATTTTGGAGACAATACCAGTTCAATTGTTTGATTGTGAGTTCAGTTTGTATAGACTTTTTTTTTTTTCCTATATGCATTATGAGCTTTGAGTTTTCAAAGTAGAGTATTTTATTGGATATTTTATTTATTTATATTTCAAATGTTCCCCCTTTCTGGTTTCCCCTCGGGAAACAACTAAACCCATCCTCTCTCCCCCTCATTCCTTAAGGGTGCTCCCCCATCAACTCCCATCACCATGCCTTGGCATTCCCCTACTCTGGGGTATTGAGCCTTCCTAGGACCAAGGGCCTCTTCTCCCACTGATGCCCAACAAGGCCATCCTCTGCTATATATGCTGCTAGAGACATGGATCTTTCCATGTGCACTCTTTGGTTGGTGGTTTAGTCACTGGGAGCTCTGGGGGATCTGGTTAGTTGATATAGTTCTTCCTATGAGATTGCCTCTGTTTCCTAGATGTGTAATAGCTAGATTTTATTCTATAAAGTTGTTTTTCTTCTGTTACACACTATCTTTCCTTCCCAATCTTTACTTTTAAGAGCACTGTAGTGCAGTATCTTGTTTTTGTTCAATGTACACTGATCTGAGTATATAATTAACTATGCATTTTCAGAATGAAATGGATTCTCATTCGGTTCATGGAAATTTTATGAACTTAGTTTCTCTATATTTATTTTTTTTTTCCACACTCATTTTTAGCTCACTGTATTTTCATTATCAAGGCCTAGCAACTTCCACTTACTGAAATAATCTATTAAAAGAAAATGAATGGTATGAAGAAAGCACATCTCTGTAATTAGAAGTGTGAATTGATATTGAAATAACATTGTTTCTAAGCCACTCTGTGCATAGAGCTTGTAAGATCATTTTCACAAAACATTAACTCATTGGATAGTTCAATCTGAATTTAAACCCACACATAGCTTCTTGTCATTCAGGTTTTATATTTATATTTAATTTTTCACATTTAAATGTAAAACTTTCAAAATTTACTAGAATACTTATAATTCAATTTTCTATAATATATGTAGATAAGTTTATATGTCACTAATAATCTTACTTAAGTCAAAACTATAGATAAGTTTTGATATTTTAAGTTCTTTCATATGTTATAATACATTCATTGACACATAAACTTACTAAAAGTTATATATTAACAGAACAAATAATATTTGATCTATGGTTAATGATTTACAGTTTTTTAGTTTGTTGGAGACTATTTAGTTTTTATTTTACAGTAGTAGTAGAAGTGAAGTTGAAGCCCTAATGTGCAGAAGACAAGTACTATACCAACTAAGCCATATCCACATGCTTTCAATATTATGTAAAAATGTTTTATAATTTCTGATTTTTATCAAATTTCTAGTTTTTATTTTCAATTTATTTTGAAATATGAATATCATATAATGTAACTGCATCAAAATGTAGATATAAGAGAATGACAAGGAGGGAAGACGAGAGTGGGTGGGTGGGTGGAAGGGTGGGTTAGAGAATATCCCCATAGTGGCAGGGGGAGGGCAGATGGAATGGGAAGGTGCCAAAGGAGAGATCTGAAAAGGGGGAAACATTTGAAATGTAAATAAAATATGAAAAAAAAAGAAAAAAAATCAATAAAAAATGTAAATATTACAACATACCAGAAACTATCATTCCCTTTCTTACTGTTTGCCTACTTACATTATTGAAGTACCATTCTTTACATTTCTGTGTTTTCTATGTTTTTTTCCTAGTTATAAAACATATATTGTATGAACTCATTCCTCCTTCTATAATAAACATCATGACCTACTGGTATATTCTTTCTTTTATATTTTTGCTTCTCTAATTAGTAATCCATGCCACATAATTTTAATACCACCATGTGATGATCTTGGATTTAATTAATTCTCACTCACTCTTAAGTGAATCTTACAGAAATAATTTAGAAATGTTTCAAAATACTTCACTCTTTCTTGTGTAAATATTTGGGAGTCTAAACCATCATAATTTTTATAAATACAATATATCATTATAACTTTTCCAGGGTTCAGTGCTCTGAAGGTGAATCCATTTGTATTTCTTCTAGAAATCTATCAGCTTCTCAGTGGTGATTGACCATTTTGATGTTCAATAAACAGTGAAACTTTTCAGAGGGTTTTTTTTTTTTTCTTTTTTCTTTTTTGGCTATTTTGAATTAATACATTCTTTTTTATCTTTTTTTTGATACTTTATTGTCCAGATCTCCCCTTTGAAACCTCACTATTACCTCCCCTTCTCCCTGCCTCTATGAGGGTATTCCCCCACCCACCCACCCACTCACTCTCGTCTTCAGACCTTGGCCTTCTCCTATACTGGGACACCAAATACCCTCAGGTCCAAGGGCCTCTCCTCCCCCTGATGGCTACCAAGACCCTCCTCTACCACATATGTGGCCAGCACCATGGGTCCCTCCATGTGTATTCTTTGGTTGGAGATCCAGTCTCTGGGAGCATAGGGAGGTCAGGCCAGTGGACACTGTTGCTCCCTCCATGGGAGTGCAAACTCTCAAAGCTCCTTCAGTCCTTTCTCCAACTCTTCCATCTGGGACCTCATGCTCATCCCAATGGGTGCTCATGGGTATTCCGAACTTTTGGACTAATAACCACTTATCAGTGAGTACATACCATGTTCATTCTTTTGTGACTGAGTTATCTCGCTCAGGATGATATTTTCAAGTTCCATTCATTTGCCTAAGAATTTAATGAAGTCCTTGTTTTTAATAGCTGAATAGTATTCCATTGTGTAAATATACCACATTTTCTGTATCCATTCCTCTTTTGAGAGATATCTGGGTTGTTTCTAGTTTCTGGCTATTATAAATATGGCTGCTACAAACATAGTACAGCATGTGTCTTTATTACATGTTGGAGCATCTTCTGGGTATATGCCCAGGAGTGGAATAGCTGGGTACTCAGGTAGTATTATGTTCATTTACTGAGGGTCCACCAAACTGATTTTCAGAGAGGTTGTATCAGCTTGAATTCCCACCAGCAATAGAGGAGTGTTCCTCTCTCTCCACATCCTCGCCAACATCTGCTGTCACCTGAGTTTTTGATATTAGCCATTCTGACTGGTGTGAGGTGGAATCTCAGGTTTGTCTTGATTTGCATTTCCCTGATGAATAAGGATATTGAATAATTCTTTAGGTGCTTCACAACCCTTCAAGCTTCCTCAGATGAGATTTGTCAGTTTAGCTCTGTTCCCCAATTTTGATAGGGCTCTTTGCATCTCTGGAGTCTACCTTCTTGATTTCTTTGTATATTTTGGATTTTAGCCTTCTATTGGAGGTAGGATTGGTAAAGCTCTTTTCCCAATCTTTTGGTTGTTGTTTTGTCCTATTTACAGTGTCCTTTGCCTTACAATTGCTTTGTAATTTCATGAGGTCCATTTTGTCGATTCTTGAACTTAGAGCATAAGTCATTGATGTTCAGGAACTTTTCCCCTGTGACCATATGTTTAAGATTTTTCCCACATTCTCTTCAATTAGATTCAGTGTATCTGGTTTTAGGTGGAGGTTCTTGATCCATTTGGACTTGAACTTTGTACATGGAGATAGGAATGGATCAATTCCCTTTCTTTTACATGTAGACCACCAGTTGAACCAGCACCAATTGTTGAAAATGCTGTTTTTTTCCCACTGGATAGTTTTACCTCCTTTGTCAAAGATCAAGTGACCATAAGTGTGTGGGTATATTTCTGGGTCTTCAATTCTATTCCAATGATCTACCTGCCTGTCACTGTATCAATACCATGCAGTTTTTATCACTACTGCTCTGTAGTACAGCTTGAGGTCAGTGATTCCCACAGAAGTCTTTTATTGTTGAGAATAGTTTTTGCTATCCTTGATATTTTGGTATTCCATATGAATTTGAGAATTGCTAAGTCTATGAAGAACTGAGTTGGAATTTTGATGTGGAATGTATTGAATCTGTAGATTGCTTTTGGCAGGATGGTCATTTAAACTATATTAGTCCTGCCAATCCATGAGCATGGGAGATATCTCCATCTTCTGAGGTCTTCTTCGATTTCTTTCTTCAGAGATTTGAAGTTCTTTTCATATACATCTTTCACTTGTTTGATTAGAGTCACACCAAGATATTTTATATTGTTTGTGACAATTGTGAAGGGTTTCATTTCTGTAATTTCTTTTTCAGCCTGTTTTTCCTTCAAGTATAGGAAGGCTACTGATTTTCTTGAGTTAATTTTGGATCCAGCCACTTTCCTGAAGGTGTTTATCAGTGGTAGCAGTTCTCTTGTGGAGTTTTTCGGGTCACTTAAGTATACCATCATATCATCTGCAAACAGTGATATTTTGATTTCTTCCTTTGTAATGTGTATCCCTTTGACCTCCTTTTGTTGTCTAATTGCTCTAGCTAGAACTTCAAGTACTATATTGAATAGATAGATAGATAGAACAGCCTAGCCTAGACCCTAATTTTTTTTTCATATTTTATTTACATTTCAAATGTTTCCCCCTTTCCAGATCTCCCCTTTGGAACCTCCCCATTCCCTCCGCCCTCCCCCCTGCCTCTATGGGGATTTTCTCCAACCCACCTCCCCACCCCACCCCCACCCACTCTCGTCTTCCCTCCTTGACATTCTCCTATTCTGGGGGATATAGCACCCTCAGGCCCAAGGGCCTCCCCTCCCCCTGATGGGTAACAATACCTTCCTCTGTAGTCTTTGTGGCCAGCACTATGGGTCTCTCCATGTGTATTCTTTAGTTGGTGGATCAGTCTTCAAAAGTATGGGGGGTCAGGCCAGTTGCCAGTGTTGCTACTTCCCTGGGGCTGCACACTCCCTCAACTCCTTCAGTCCTTTCTCCAAGCCCTCCATTTGGGACCTCGTACTCAGTACTACTGTTCCTGTGAAGTGACTCTTGGGTATTTCAAACTTTTAGGCTAATAACCACTTAACTGTGAGTACATAACATGTTCATTCTTTTGTGACTGTGTTACCTGCCTCAGAATGATGTTTTCAAGATCCATCCATTTGTCTACGAATTTCAGAGGAATGGATACAGAAAATGTGGTACATTTACACAATGTAATACTACTCAGCTATTAAAAACAATGACTTCATGAAATTCATAGACCCTAATTTTAATGGGATTGCTTTGAGTTTCTCTCCATCTAGTTTGATGATGGTCACTGGTTTGCTGTATAGTATATTGCTTTTATTATGTTTAGTTGTGGTCTTTGAATTCCTGATCTTTCCAAGTCTTTTATATCATGAAGGGCTGTATAATTTTGTCAAATGCTTTTTCAGCATCTA
Source organism: Rhynchomys soricoides (assembly GCA_019843965.1). Lineage (NCBI taxonomy): Eukaryota > Metazoa > Chordata > Mammalia > Rodentia > Muridae > Rhynchomys > Rhynchomys soricoides. Next base: position 1,645,807 of record JADRCH010000322.1, on the reverse strand, counting down.
ATGAAATGACCATGTAATTCTTTTTCTTTGAGTTTGTTTATGTAGTGGATTGCTTTGATGGATTTACGGGTTTTGAACCACCCCTGAATCCCTGAGATGAAGCCTACTTGATCATGGTGAATGATCGTTTTGATGTGCTCTTGGATTTTGCTTGTGAGAATTTTATTGAGTATTTTTGCATTGATATTCATAAGGGAAGTTTTCTTTTATTGTTGGGTCTTTGTGAGGTTTTGGTATCAGTGTAACTGTGGCCTCATAGAATGAATTGGGTAGTGTTCCTTTTGTTTCTATTTTGTGGGATAGATTGAAGAATATTAATGACTGCTTCTATTTCGTTATGGTTTATGGGACTGTATAGACGATTTATCGGATCCTGACTTAACTTTGGTATTAGGTATCTTTCTAGAAATTTGTCCATTTCATCCAGATTTTCCAGTTTTGTTGCATATAGGCTTTTGTAGTAGGATCTGATAAATTTCTGAATTTCTTCAGAATCTGTTGTTATATCTCCCTTTTCATTTCTAATCTTTTTATTTCGTACACTGTCTCTGTTCCTTCTGGTTAGTCTGGCTAAGGGCTTATCTATCTTGTTGATTTTCACAAAGAAGTAGCTCCTGGTTTTGTTGATTCTTTGTATAGTTCTTTTAGTTTCTACTTGGTTAATTTCAGCTCTTAATTATTTCCTGTCTTCTACTACTCTTGGATATATTAGCTTCTTTTTGTTCTAGAGCTTTCAGGTGTGCTGTTCAGCTCCTAGTATATGCTCGTTCCAGTTTCTTTTTGGAGATATTCAGACCTATGAATTTTCCTCTTAACACTATTTTCATTGTGTCCTACAGGTTTGTGTGTGTTGTACTTTCATTTTCATTAAATTCTGGAAAGTTTACTTCCTTTACCAAGTTATCATTGAGTAGAGCATTGTTCAGCTTCCATGTATATGTGATCTTTATGTTGTTATTGTTGCCTTTGAAGACCAGCCTTATTTCATAATGATCTGATAGGAGGGATAGGATTATTTCAATCTTCTTATATCTGTTCAGGTTTGTTATGTAACCAATTATATGATCAATTTTGTCAAAGGTAACATGAGGTGCTGAGAAGAAGTTATATTCTTTTGATTTATGATGAAATGTTCTATAGAAATCTGTTAAATCATTTGGTTCAAAACATCTGTTAGTTTCACTGTGTCTCTGTTTAGTTTGTGTTCCAAGCTCTGTCCATTGATGATAGTGGGGTGTTGAAGTCTCCCACTATTATTGTGTAAAGTGTAATTTGTGCTTTGAGCTTTAGTAAAGTTTCTTTTATGAATGTCACTGCCCTTGCATTTGGGGCATAGATGTTCAGAATTGAGAATTATTCTTGGTAGATTTTTCCTTTGATGAGTATGAAATGTCCTTCCTTATCTTTTTTGATGCCTTTTGGCTAAGAGTCGATTTTATCCAATATTAGAGTGGCTACTCCAACCTGTATCTTGGGGCCATTTGCCTAGAAAATTGTTTTCCATCCTTTTACTCTGAGGTAGTGTTTGTCTTTAACATGGAGGTGCATTTCCTGGATGCAGCAAAATGCCAGGTCCTGTTTATGGATCCAGTTTGCAGTCTATGCATTTTTATTTGTGTATTGAGTCCTTTAATGTTAAGAGATATTAAGGAATATTGATTGTTGTTTCCTGTTAATTTTGATGTTATTTTTATGCTTTTGTGGCTATCTTCTTTTGAGTTTGTAGAAAGATTACTTTCTTGCTTTTTTGCGGGTATAGTTTCCCTCCTTCAGTTGGTGATTTCCATCTATTATTGTTTGTAGGGCTGGGTTTGTGGAAACATACTGTGCAAATGTGGATTTGTCATAGAATATTTTGGTTTCATTATCCATGATTATTGAGAGTTTTCCTGGGTATAGCAGCTTGGGCTGGCATTTGTGCTCTCTTAGAACCTGTATGAGATCTGTCCAGGATCTTCTAGCTTTCATAGTCTCTGGTGATAAGTCTGGTGTAATTCTGATAGGTCTGCCTTTATGTTACTTGTTCTTTTCCCTTACTGCTTTTAATATTCTTTCCTTATTTTGTGCATTTGGTCTTTTGACTATAATGTGACAGGAGGAATTTTTTTTTCTGGTCCAAACTATTTGGAGTTGTTAGGCTTCTTGAATGTTTAGTTTCATCCATTTCTTTAGGTTTAGGGAAGTTTTTGTCTATAATTTTGTTGAAGATATTTACTGGTCCTTTACATTGGGAATCTTCACTGTCTTCTATACATATTATCCTCAGTTTCTGTCTTCTCATTGTATCCTGTATATACTAGATGTTTTGGGTTAGGAGCTTTTTGCATTTTGCATTTTCTTTGACTGTTGTGTCAATATTTTTTATGGTATCTTATGCAACTGAGATTCCTCTTCTATCTTTTGTATTCTCTTGCTTATGCTTGCATTTATGACTCCTGATTTCTTTCCTAGGTTTTTGAACTCCAGGGTTGTCTCCCTTTATGATTTCTTTATTGTTTCTATTTCTATTTTTAGTTCTTGGATGGTTTTGTTCATTTCCTTCTTCTGTTTGATTGTGTTTTCCTCTAATTTTTCCAATTTGATTGTGTTTTCCTGAAATTCTTTAAGGGATTTTTTGTTTCCTCTTTAAGGGCTTCTAGTTTCTTTTGGTGGTCGGGGAGAAGATCCTGTCACACAGGGCTTCATACTCAAATAGTGCCAGGAAAGAGCTGGTATCCCAAGAGTGTCGACACACCTTCAAGCATAGGCAAGACCATCAGTTCTTTTCAAATTCACTGGACCAAGAGAGACCCTCGCAGAGCCATCAGGACCCAGGAAACAAGGGACAGCTGGGGACTAGAACCTTCTGGTTTCTGTCTGTACCCCAGAGCTGACCACGTACCACAGCTCTCCAACACCAAATTCCTCTCAGAGAAAACTGGTTTTCAAGGAGTACTGACACCTAGGATTGCTGGAAAGACAAGCCGCAGTCAGAGGGCAGAAGATGAGCTAACACCAGAGATAAATGTAAACATCACCAAGAGAATACAAAAGATAGAAGAGGAATCTCAGTTGCATAAGATACCATAAAAAATATTGACACAACTGTCAAAGAAAACGCAAAATGCAAAAAGCTCCTAACCCAAAACATCCAGGATATCCAGGATACAATGACAAGACAGAAACTGAGGATAATAGGTATAGAAGACAGTGAAGATTCCCAATGTAAAGGACCAGTAAACATCTTCAACAAAATTATAGACAAAAACTTCCCTAAAGAAAGGGATGAAACTAAACATCCAAGAAGCCTAACAACTCCAAATAGATTGGACCAGAAAAGAAATTCCTCCTGTCACATTATAGTCAAAAGACCAAATACACAAAATAAGGAAAGAATATTAAAAGCAGTTAGGGAAAAAGGGCAAGTAACGTATAAGGCAGACCTATCAGAATTACACTAGACTTATCACCAGAGACTATGAAAGCTAGCCCACTCCTCAGTCCCTGTGTCCTAGGTATTCCATGTAGGTCCCTCTGAGCAGACAGGCGTGCCCACACTCCCAGTTCTATTTGGCTATGAAGCCCTGGAGGCCCATGCAGAGGTCTTCAGCCACCAATGGAAACCTGAAGGCTCCTTCCCCCTGGCTGTTCCTCAGTCCTTGTGTCCTAAGGATTCCAGGTGAGTCCTGCTGAGCAGTGTTAGTCCTCTTACCTCCTCTCAAGGACTTTTCCACACTCTTGGGAGGCTAGTTTTCTTCCAGTGCTATTTAGCTATGGAGTCCTGGTGGTCCAGGCAGAGGTCTCCCACCACAGATTCTTTTCAGAGTTTTATATAAGAAATTTGCTGTAATTTTTAAAAAAGATCGTGAAGGTTTTGTTAAGGTATAAAAAGCAATGTTAGTAAAAGTTTTATTTACACTTCTTGATATGTTCAAAATAATGTTTGTGTTTACATTTTCCATAGAGTCTAATATTGGCTACAATGTTAAGACTGTTTTCTCTTAGCACTTTTGTTAATCATATTTTATATTATACAAAATTCAAAGTAACAAACGATTTCAGTGTATATGCCATACAGAACCATTATTTAATGTAAGAAATTTCATTACAACTCTAAAACACAAGAAATCAAAAATTTATTAGAGTGTATTCCATGAAGAAAATTTGCCCAAATTTCCCACTCTTTTTTACCAGTCATCCTATATACTTTTATTCCTGTTATCCAATCTAGATCTATTTTAGAGTCCAATATAAATTTCCATTTTAAAAGCTGAGTATTTTAGGGAAACAAACTGTTTTTCTTGAAAATATATTGTCAAGAATTTCTCTGAGTTTGTCATGTGCCTCTGTTCCATTTCTCTAGAGTATATTTCTTCTTTCAAGGAAATTATTTTCATGTGTCTTACAACTTTCCTGTAGTTAAGGTCTTTAATTCATGATCATGACACCCTCAGAATTCCTTTATACCATTTATTAACATTAAAACTTTTATATATTTATTCTTTCGCCACCATGTGAAGAGGCAATGATCATTCACTACCATGCAGTCAGATTTAAACCTACATTTCCTAAATTATATTTCACACTTAACAACTGTGTTTATATAAAACCTGTGTTTTCAAAAGGAACTATTGAAGAAATAATAAAATATAGTTTAGCAGAGAAAACTTTAAATTGCATATGATGGATATTTTCAAATTTTTAAATGATAAATATGTAAACCATTATGTTATATAAATCAAAAGGCTAATGAGGTTGGCCAAATTATGCTACATTTTCTCTTATTAGCATTTTAAAGTATATATTCTAAAGTCATAGAAAAATACTCTGCCTCACTTTATAAGTATGTTCTAAACCATAGAGTATTCAAATAAAATGGATTTTACTTTGGCTGAGTTTGGGAGAAAGATTTGTGTATGAAATTTAGTTTTATTAAATACATTCTACTGAATATATGTCCAAAACGTAGAATTTTATAAAGCCATCACACACATGCACATGCATACTCACATACATATGCACACATGCATACACATACACATACACACTCAGACACCATACCAACAATCAATTAATCAACCAACCAACCAACCAAAAACCTAAAAACAATAATATCAAATTATTAGAGGTGACATCTTTTAATATATAGTTTTGTTGTTTGTTTGTTGTTGTGCATCTCAACCATAGCTGCAGTTTCCCCTTCCTCTACTCTTTCTACTGCCCCTTTCTCTTTTCTTCAGACCTACTCCTCCTCTGTTTCCCTTCAGAAAAGATAACAAATTAAAATAAGAGGATGGGTAAACCCACCATCCTCATATCAAGTCTGAATGAGGCAACCAAATAAGAGGAAAAAGGTCCAGAAAACAAGCTAAAGAGTCAGAGATACCCCCACACTATCACTGTTAGGAGTCACATAAAAAGTTCTTGCTAACCATAAGATATATGCAGGGAACCTAGCATAGACTTATAAAGGCTCGCAGTTGCTGCTACAGTCTCTGTGAGCCCCAATGAGCCCTGCTTAGTTGATTTTGTGAATAGAGTTTTCTTGGTGTCCTCAAAATTTTTCCGTAACTATTTTTCTAGGACAAAGTAACAATTAAATACTGTGTAAATGAGTCTTTAGTAGTGAAAGTTGTAGCAATTTAGCAACTTAATTGGGGGCATGCTTCAATTAGAAAATTTTCTCCTTTAAAAAATAATCCTATATTTGAAACCTTTTTCTTGCTTCTTACATTATTCATTCTCTATTCTGATAAATGTACTGAAAACAGAAAGGCTACATATGTTTATTTTTTCAGACAGAATATAGAGATATTGAGCATATTATATTTGAAAAGGTATTTTGAAATTTATGCTAGAATTTAGTAATGACAAAAAATTAAAACCCAAATCTTCATGTGTAAAGCAAGTATGTACAAACAGAAAACTAATCCAGGCATATATTCAGTATTTTGAACAAAAGATGTCTTGAAGAATGAACTTAATGTAACCCTCAATCTGAGGTTTTAATGACAGACTTGGGCAGTCATCATCCCCTTGTAGCCACAACATTCTAATTATACTAGTGGTACCATAAATGCATTGATCTGCCTTTAAATCATTATGTTATATATCAATCATGGGCCAGTCAGTAATCATAACTGATTAAATGCTTTAAGATATGTGCAGTTGAATTGGAATTTTCAAGTACAGAGGATATAATATTGGAGTTAAAATTGGGGAGTAGAAAATAAAAAAAAAAAATGTGGCTAAATATAGAAAGTAATATGCAAAGGTTTTTAATTGTGGTTTCAATATGAATTACCCCTAAAGCCTTGACAGTTTGTGTCCTAGCTGGAGGCACTTTCACTTCCATGTTAAAGATACAAAACTGTCAAGATATAGGGTCTATGATAGAATGTAAGTAACTATAAAGGGAGTCTCCAGTGTCATTCTTGGGCAGCACTACCTGGTCTGCTGTGGTGTGAAGAGCCAGGGTCACAAGTTCCGATTTGTTAGATATTTGTCATGTTCTACTCCAAGAAGATGAGCTGAAATCTTCTAATACCACAAGCCATAATAAATCTCTATTCCATTATGTTATTTCATCAGGTGTTTTGGTCAGGCTGACACAAAGTGATGAACAGTTAGCGGTTATTCTAAAAACCATCAAAGGAATTGGACAATTGTACAATCACTTCTACATCTCTTTGGGACATTTTATTTACAGCAGAGGGTGAGTTTTCAAATGCACCTGCACTGTTTGATGTTTATAAAAATGACAATTGTGATGATGTACCATTGAAATAAAACTTCACTGGATGGAAATTAAAGAGTGAAAACAATGATCTGCTGAAAACTATTACTGTGTTGGGCATTCCATTCATCAAAATTGCAATTAATTTCTTCCTTGCCATCATCATTGTGGCTGAAACAAAGGCCAGTTAATCACATCTGGTTATAGATTTAAAAAGCGAACACATCCTGCTTCCACAAAGCTCTATAAGTGCTGTATTTACACTGTTAGATGAGATAGTTAAAATCTCCTGGTGTTCAATGTTTTATATTTATTGTGATTTAGTCTCTGGAGAATTTGCATCTGAAGTTTGGAAGCCGGGATGAATAACAATAACAAACAGTTTCTCTTGTTTCTAGTTATTATGAAATATCTGTTATATCATTATACCTCCCCATGTTTAAAACTAAATTCACTCTTGTGCATTGTGGGCTTTCACTTTACATTTGATGTAAAACAATGAGTTCTGTCTTTCCCAGTATACATTGGAATACTCACACTTCCAGATTTCAGCATGAGCTGCTGTAGTAGCAATTTCCTTCACCTTCACTGTCTTATTATACTTTGCCCTTTCTTCATTTGCCATCTCATTTTTCTGACTCTGGTTGCTATCAAAAGTATCGTATACAAACATAGAGTTCTTTTCCAAATTTGTGTTTGGTGTTGAGTCCATAATGTTTCTTTGACTCAGTTTCTTTCAGCAATTTGTTGAAAGACAACTATATGAATTTTTGTTGATGGTTAAAAGAATAGAAATGTATTTTCTTAGTTCATATGGCTAGAGATAGTAAGATCAACATAAAGATGGGGTTGATTTCTGCTGAGGCTATTCTTTTTCACCCAGAGATGTTAGCTTTCTCCTTGTCTTCCTGTAATCTTTCCCATTTGCTTAACTAATTTCCCTCTCTTATAAAAAGTAATGTTAGAGCATTGGGTTATAAACTAATGGGCTTTATTTCATTGCTACTTTAGAGATCTTGACTTCACTTCATAAGACTCCATAGTACTTCAAGTTAGGACTCTAAATTGTGAATTTTACATGAACAAATCTCCTTGAATATAATACTATTCAGGATATTTAATTTTTGATTCTAAGTTCTGCTGAGATGTCCATTCCTTCAATGTATCATTCTGAATTTCTTCATATCTCATTTTCATAATTTTTCTTAAATGACATTTATCCAGAGTGATCAGTTTACAGAGCCTATTTCATGAGGATGCAAGTACAAATCAAATTCAAAATATATAGTATTGATAACTATGTCAATCAAGTGTTTAATAATTTTATCTTGTCTTTCAATACATGTTTTCAATAGTGAGGATTCAGTAGGGAACAAGACTGTCTTCATATTGAGAATAATGTATGATCACTTGGACAGGAGACAGAAATAAAATGAATTACTAGAGTATAAAATATATGTAGGAGATAGGGTGTTATATATAAATATAATTTGAGTGGAGAAGAAGAAGTAAAATAATTTTATATAACTACTTAGAAAAGCATTTCTAAAAAGTGACATTTGAGCTAAAATCTGACAGATGAAAAGGAACTAAGAATGCAAAACGTTGTGAATGGAATTCACACAAAGATAGAAAGGCAGGAAGACAGGACTGGAGGCACCAGAGAGTGGTGCCTTCAAAGAATGAAACAATTATTCTCATATAACACAGATGCATATACAGGCTGCACTGAGGCTCCCAGCACATATATGGCGGAAGACTGCCTGGTCTGGCCTCTGTGGGAGAACATGCCCCTAATCCTCCAGAGACTTGAGGCCCTAAGTAAGGGGGATGTGAAGTGGTGGAGTGAGCACCATCTTAGTGGCAAGGGGGAGAGGGAATGGGATGAAAAACTGGGAGGCAGGACCAGGAAGGGGAGCAATGGTTGGAATGCAAATAAATAAAATAATTAATTTAAAAAAAAAAAAAAGACAAAACTTTAGGAGGTGGTATGTTGTGGATCATTGAGACAGTTAGAGTCAAGGAATAGCAGGATATGTATATATGTATGTATATATATATATATTTCATATATGTAAATGTATATATATTTCATATATGTAAATATATTAAATATAAATATATGAAACATATTAAATATATTTATCAATATCAATACACACACACACACATATATATATATATCAAACCTAAAGAAAAATCCAACAAAAATTAGGACACTAGGGGAATATGGCCAAGGCCCAGAAAGAAACAATAGATAAGGTGAGTGTGGAGAGAATTGCCAGGCCTCGATCCAGCAAATACTGAGAAACCACTATGATGTGTCTTCTAATCACAGAGTCTCTGATTCATTTATATAAACATCATCAGGATCCTTGGATGTGGGTAACTTTTTTCTCAGAATAGCTTTTAGTGGTTTTTTTTGTTTTGGTTTTTGTTTTTTTTTTATAACGAATTTTTGGAAAGCATTCTACAGCAAACATAAAATTTAGTAATGTATATTTTCCCCATATTGCTGACCTAAATCATGTTTTCAAGTCAGATACTATTATTGTTGTCATGAGCTTTTGTAGTGTTTTATTTAGTTTTATCTGTCCATGACAGCTACAATATCTTGAGTAATTCTCTGTATAGTGCCACCTCTGCATAACTGTCAGAAGCTAAGTTGTAATAAATTGAGTAACATCAACTTTGCTAATTTGTGACAGGATGCTTGACAGTTTTACAAATTAAGAATGTAAAGTAGACTATGAGGTTATTTCTTTCAAGTAGTCTGCAGTATAAAAATGGACAATCACACATTGACTAACCAAAGATGTAAAAAGACATTTAAGTGATAAATTATTCTTACACAAGATTATTTCCCACAGAGAATTTATACAAACAAGAAATGAGTTAGAATGTTAATTGAGAAAGGGATGCCAGAATCTACATTTTTCAAATAAAATTAATATTCTTCTCTTACTATTATTAGTTGTTAAAAGAAATAAGAGGACAATTTAGTGAGGTGGCACTGTGCTACATCATATATCTGAATTATCATTTAGATAAAAAAAGTCACATTGAGCTGCCTTATTTCGTTGAATGTATTGGCTTTCCTAGTGAGCCTGACTCAGTGTTTCCTGTAAAATTCTCCATAGTTTAATAGATTATATCCAAAAAGCCAGTTTTGTTACTTTATGTAGCTTGATTTCTTCAATAGGATTCAAAATAACAATGGAAGAGCCAAATAAATGTATGTTTATTGGAAGTAACTCTCCTATATTAAAACAATTTGTTGCTTATATAGAGGTACAAGAAGATAGGGAAATGGTGAACTGTCTCACTAGAAAATCCTCATCCTAATGGCCCTTCCTAGCTTACCATATTTTCTATAATTTACCCAACTAGTATGTGAAAAAGTGATATGATCAATTTGCCTCTTCTCCTTCAGGACAACCATCACAAATTACAAAGCTCAGTCCCACTCATTTTACTTTCAAAGTCTTAGTAATATGATGACTAATTACAAGCGCCATGGAAAATGGAAAATACAGATCTGAATCAGAGTGGCCAAATACTGAATGAAATGGTTGTGGATATATATTGGAAATCAGCAAAGTACCACTGTAGCAAACAATAACAGATAGGCATGAATCCTTTGATTTTCTGACCAGGCAGAAACTGCCTATCATTTTAAGTCTTTAATATTATCTCTAAATTTGAAAGCATGATGATTCCTGCTTATCTTATCTTTTATGATTGCTTGCAATATATGGAATAAATAGCAGATAATCTCTCACTTAAGTCCTTAACACAATATTATCTATGCAAAGCTGCATAAACCTACTATGTAAATATCTATGCTTTCTGTGTCACTGTTTCCATTGCATTGGTTTCCAGTGATGTACTTTCTATATTAGAATAGTTATTTTATTCCCTTGAGATTATAATTTTTCTTCTGTAGAATATGAGTCTTTTATTAAATCAGTTATCTCATTGTAAAGTTATTTTAGAATGTTGGTAAGTCTTCAAGAGCTAATACCATTTATTTAGATGATTACTCCTACATGGTATTGATATTTGAATAAAATTGAGATATTGGAGGTATACATTGCCTTCTTGCCTATAGAATTTGCTCTAACAAACTAAATCCAACCATTTTATACCTTGCTGTGTCTGCTATACACAGTGAATTCTACAAGCTTATAAAACCACCAACCAAAGAATACACATGGGGGGACCCATGGTGCTGGCCACATATGCGGCAGAGGAGGGTCTTGTTAACCATCTGGGGGGTGGAGAGGCCTTTGGCCTGAGGGTATTAGATTCCCCAGTATAGGAGAATGCCAAGGAGGGAAGACGAGAGTGGGTGGGTGGGAGAATACCTCCATAGTGGCAGGGGGAGGGTGGAGGGAATGGGGAGATTCCAAAGGCGAGATCTGGTAAGGGGGAAACATTTGAAATGTAAATAAAATATGAAAAAATAAATAAACAAACAAACAAACAAATAAATAAATAGAAAGCAATTGGTCACCCCCCCACCCCAAAATCACTAACCTTGTTTCAGAGCAGTGAAAAGAATATATTAAATGACTAAGCACATTAGTTTTGATTCTTCAGAGACATTGTCTATCATCTTGATAAATTCTGAAAATTATTTTTATTTTCTGAGTTTATGACTCTTTGTCTTTGAGATAAAGCCTCATTCTGCTGAGAAAGTCTACCTCAAACATATCATTTCATCTGCCTCCATCTAGTCAGTGTGAAGATTTACATGCCCATATTCACAGCCTGGATCTTAGATGATCTTACTGCAATATAGATGTATGAATGCTGTCTATGTAATGTACGGGAAACAATATATATGAGTATGATTTTATGTCAGTCATGAAAGCATAATTAAAATAAGGGGGAATAGACAATCAGAAAATATAATATGTTATATGTTATAATAACTTTGCACTGGATTTCAAGTGAGATTCAAGACACTGAATTATCTGTCATCTGCCTTTCTTTTTCTCTTGGAAAAGAATAATGCAGCAGTTGTATAAATGCTCATGGCTCTTCCTATGTTCTTTCTTTCTTTCTTTCTTTTTTTTGTTTGTTTTTTTTTTTTGTTTTTTATTTTGAGACAGGGTTTCTCTGTGTAGCCCTGGCTGTCCTGGAACTCACTCTGTAGACCAGGCTGGCCTCGAACTCAGAAATCCGCCTCTCTGCCTCCCAAGTGCTGGGATTAAAGGTATGCGTCACCACCACCCGGCTCCTATGTTCTTTCAAACCTCCAACTTAGAAAATATGTTCCCTCTGATGTTCTTGGCTTTTGTAATAATAATAGCAGTGTATTTTATTGACCAATACTTCTCCAATCTTCAAGGCTCTTCAATGCAAATCTAGCAGGAAGAATATTTTAATGGCTGTTTGCTGGAATTTGGAATTAGTGGCTTCTTTGAATGTGAGAGTTACTTAGCTTGTAGACTATGAATCTATCATTGAGTTTGGAGAGTCTGTACCTATTTTAGCTGCTAAGCCAATTTTGTGAAAAGTCTTCACAGTTGATCAGTCTACTACTGCATTCTTACTCTGTAGCTATAAACAATGGCTAGGAACACAAACATTTCAAGCAAACTCTACTACTTTTTTAAGGTCTTGATGAATTAAATAGTGCTTTTAGTTAATGTAGTAATTACCATAACTTTAAGCATATGTAATCTAAATATGGATATTTTAGAATAAATTTCATTTGTAATAGTTATTCAAATCATTTTTAAAATATTTTCAGTCATTTTTTTTTCTGTGAGCATTTTATTGGTTTATAAATGAAGCCATTGGTCTCAGAAATCAAAACATGAAAATCACATTATTCTTTTGATAAATTATGGGAGTTCACCTGAAATTTTATGGTAATTATGATGAGAAAATAACTTGACAAGAAATTAATTTGGATGCTTATGAAGGAGTTTTCAATGAAGAAAGACATTCCATATCAGCTGTGGCATTTTAACCTTTCCCTCTGTCTGCTGATGACATATGCACATGCCTGTGATTTTCCTTCTTCAAGGTCCATTATGTCTTTCTTATTGCTCAAGAATTATGAACAGAATAGCTCTCTAGTTCACTTAATGCATGATTTTTCATGTTTTACCTGCTTCTGTTCCACTCTTTATAAAGAGAAAAGTATTTTCAGAGAGCCATAGATATGTGTGTAGTGATTCTCCATTAGAAAAGATTGGCAGTGTGAAGTACTGTAGTTTGAGAATATTATGACTATCAGCCAAAGGGCACCACTCAAGCTAATGGAGTCTTCATTTCCTGTAATCACTATTCTACCCTTTGCATATAAGCAAAGGACAAAGTACGTGAGAACTACTTCAGAATAGACGATGGCAAAGAAATAAAAAGCCATTATTTCCCACAATTTCTCAGTGTGAAATAATTCTTTCTCTGTCTCTCTTTTTGTCTCTGTTTCTCTCTGTGTGTCTTTTTCTGTCTCTGTCTCTGTATCTCTCTCTCTGCATGTGTGTGTGTAGCTAACTTACTGTGTATATCCACCTGGGTGTTCATGCATATGAAAGTCAGAGGCAAACTTTCGGAGTTGTTCCTTATAAGCTACAGAAGCTACCTATTTCATTATTTAGACAGGGTTTCTCAATGTACTACACATCACTAAATACTAAAGGTTGGCTGACCAGCAAGCTCTTATGATCCAATATGCAAAACTTCAGTTTTTCCCTAATAATTACTAAAGTATTATCACTTGCGATTGCAAATCCTTAAGCTCATTAATGACTTTTACATTTCAAATATTGTTTCCCTTCCAGATCTCTCCTCCACAAACATCCCACACCATCACCCATCTCCTTTGCCTTTAAGAGGGTGCTCTCCCACCCACCACCCACTTGTGCCTCACCCCTCTAATATCCCCCTTCTCTGGAACATCAAGCCTACAGAGGACCAAATGCATCCCCTCCTGTTGATTGCATATAAGTTAGTCCTCCGTTACATATGTAACAGGAGCCACAGACTAGCACATGTATACACTTTGGTTAGTAGTTTAATCTCTGGGAGCTCTGAGGGGTCCAGTGAATTGATACTGTTGTCTTTTCTATAGGGTTGTAATCCCCTGCAGCTTTTTTATTCCTTCAACTAGTTTTTTCATTGGGGTCCACAGGCTTAGTCCAATGGTTAGCTATGAGTATCTGCATCTGTCTTAGTCAGGTGCTTGTAGAACCTCTCAGGAGACAGGTATAACATGTTCCTGTCAGAAAGCATTTCTTGGCATCTACAATAGTGTCTGAGTTTGGAGACTGTATATGAGATGGATCCCCAGGTGGGGCAGTCTCTATATGGCCTTTCCTTTAGTCTCTGCTCCACACTTTGTCTCCATGTTTCCTCCTGTGGGTATTTTGTTCCCCCTTCTAAGAAGGACAGAACCATCCACACTTTGGTCTTCCTTCATATGGCCTGTGAATTTTATTTAGGGTATCCCAAGCTCTTGGGCTAATATGCAGTTATCTGTGAGTGCATACGGTACTGGCTGGTTTTGTGTGCCAACTTGACACAAGCTGGAGTTATCACAGAGAAAGGAGCTTCAGGTGAGGAAATGCCTACATGAGATCAGCTGTAAGGCATTTTATCAATTAGTGATCAAGGGGGAGAGGGCACATTTGAGTGGTGCCATCCCTGCACTGGTAGTCTTGGGTTCTATAAGAAAGCACACTGAGCAAGCCAGGAGAAGCAAGCCAGTAAGTAATGTCTCTCTATGGCCTCTGCATCAGCTCCTGCTTCCTGACCTGCTTGAGTTCCAGACCTTATTTCCTTTGATGATGAAAAGCAGCATGGAAGTGTAAGCTGAATAAACCCTTTCCTCCCTAACTTGCTTCTTGGTCATGATGTTTGTGTGGGAAAAGAAACCCTGACTCAGAGACACATACAATGTCACCATGGACTAAGGATGGTCTTCAATAACAACAAAAACAAAGGAAAGCCCACATACACATGTAAGCTGCATAACAATCTACTCAATGATAGCTTGGTCAAGGAAGAAAAAAAGAAAATATTAAGACTTTTTAGAATTTAATGAAAATGAAGGCACAACATACCAAAACTTACCGGACACAATGAAAGCAGTGCTAAGAGAAAACACCTATCTCAGTGTGCCTCCAAAAAGAAACTGGAGAGATCATACACTAGCAGGTGACAGAACACCTGAAATTTCTAGAACAAACAGAAGCAAATACATGCAAAAGGAGTATACAGTAAGAAATAATCAAACACAGGGCTGAAATCAACCAAGTAGAAACATCAAGAACTATACAAATAATCAACAGAACCAGGATCTGTTTTTTTGAGAAAATCAACAAGATAGATAAACCCCTGGACAGATTAACTAGAGGGCACAGATACAGTATCCAAATTAACAAAATCAGAAATGAAAAGGGAGACATAACAACAGAAACCAAGGAAATTCAAAATATCATCAGATTCTACTACAAAGCCTATACTCAACAAAACTGAAAAATCTGGATGAAATGGACAATTTTCTAGACAGATTCAGAGTCCCAAAGTTAAATAAGGAGATTAATCATCTAAACAGTCCTATAACCCCTAAAGAAATCAAAGCAGTTATTTAAAGTCTCTAAACTTTAAAAAAAAAAAAAAGACCATGACCAGATGGTTTTAGTGTTGTAGAATTCTATCAGACCTTCAAAGAAGACTTAATACCAATACTCTTCAAATTATTCCATAAAATAAGGACAGAAGGAACACTATCTAAATCATTCTATGAAGCTACAATTATTCTTGTACCTAAATCACACAAAGACCCAACAAACAAAGAAAAACTCAGAGCAATTTCCTTCACAAACATAGATGCAAAATAACTCAATAAAATTCTCAAAAACCGAATCCAAGTACACATCAAAACAATCATTCAACATGATCAATTAGGCTTCATCCCAGAGATGTAGGGATGGTTCAATATATGGACTTCCATCAATGTAATACACTGTAGAAACAAATTCAAAGAAAATAAATTCCACATGATCATCTCATTAGATACTGAGAAAGCATTTGACAAATTTCAACATCCCTTCATGGTAAAAGTCTTGGAAAGATAAGGAATTCAAGGTCCATACCTAAACATAGTAAAGCAGTATACAGCAAACTAGTAGAGTTTATATTTTTAACATATCATTTAAAGTATACAAATAAAATTAATATTGAATGAAACTGGAGTGTTTTTTCCATTTTGTTTACAAATTTGAAGTGTTTCCTTGTCACATGAAAGAAAATTTGGATGCAGGAAACAACAGTAGATTAATTTTGTCTTGGAAAAAACATTTTTAAATGTAAAATTGTCGGTTAAACCATATTCAGAAGCCAAGAATTTGCCTTTAAAAGTAGAACAGAATGGATTTACAATATTTATCTGAAAAATTGGTATTTATGTCAAAGTAAGGTTCATAAAAATTTTCAAAAACATCTGTAGTTATGTTTATTTCAGATTATAGCTAAGAAAAATGAGATTTAGAAAAGTAGATTTAAAAATTATTATTCTCACAAATATTGCATGGAATTTAAAGGATTTTCCCCTCTCAGCATATTTTAAATATAATACAGTTCAAAAACACTTGTTAATGTTAAAATATTATTTATATTTAGTGCTTCACAAGAATGAACAGCATTAGATGTTTATTGGACTGTTATAAAGAATGTTTAATTAAAAAAATCAAAAACTAATGGTGAAGTATCCTTTTTCTGAATCAATTTAAATTTATATTTGTTACCTTGTACAAAGCTCAAGTCCAAGTGATCAAGTACCTCAACATAAACCAGATACACTGAATCTTAATAGAAGAAAAAATGGGAAAGCACGTTGATCTCATTGGCAGAGAGGAAAATTTCCTAAATAGAACTCCATTGGCTCATGCTCTAAGATCAAGAATTCATAATGGGGACCACATAAAACTGTAAAGCTTCTATAAGGCAAAAGACATAGTTAATAAGAAAATTCAGCAACCTACAAATTGGAAAAAAATTCTTTGCTAACCCCACATCTGATAGAGGGGTAATATCCAAAATATATAAAGAACTCAAGCAGCTACCCAGCAAAAAACCCAAACAACCCAATCAAAGATGGGGTACAGAACTAAACAGATAATTAACAACAGAGGAATCTCGAATGGCTGAGAAGTACCTAAAGACATTTTCAAAGTCCTTAGTAATCAGAGAAATACAAATCTAAACAACCCTGAGATTCCACCTTACACCAATCAGAATGGTAACGATTAAAACCACAGGTGACAACACATGTTGGCAAGGATTTATTAAAATAGGAACACTTCTCCATTGCTGGTGGAATTTCAAACTGGTCCAACCACTATGGAAATCAATCTGCAGGTTCCTCAGAAAATAGGAACTAGATCTACCTGAAGACCCAGTAATACTACTCTTGGGAATATACACAAAAGATGCCCCACCATGCCACAGAGAATCATGTTCCACTATATTCATAGCAGCCTTGTTTGTGATAGCCAGAAGCTTGAAACATGTGCACCTCTGGCATGGTGGGGTATCTTTTGGGTATAGCCAAGAGTCGTATTGCTGAGTCTTCAGGTAGATCTATTTCCCGTTTTCTGAGGAACTCTAGGTTGATTTCTAGAGTGGTTTTACTAGTTTAAACTTCCACCAGCAATGGAGGAGTGTTTTTCTTTCTCCACATCCTTGCCAACATGTTTTGTCACCTGAGTTTTTGATCTTAGCTATTCTGATTGGTGTAAGGTGGAATCTTAATGTTTCAAAATATTTCAGTTTTCTGATAAGCATCTGCATGAGTGTGTAAATGTATACTACCAAACTAGCTGTAGATACAGTTGTAGTCACTAACACACACATGGAGGAGGAGGACAGCAGATGGGAGAAGAACAGTAGAGGATAAAATATATATGTAATGGATTCCACCTAAACATATTTATAAACAAAATTTTATAAATAATGTTATATATAGGATATTTCCTTAGGTTCCCTTCTTTGCTTCTTCGATACCCCTAGTAGTCCTTATTAACTTTCTTTTCCTTTTCTTTTTGTTGTTGCAACTTTTCCTCACATAAAGAAAAACATACAAGACACAACCTATTTTTTACAAAATAAGACTGGTGTGTTCATGAACTGAGGTCATTATAATAACGTTTATGCACTCATGCATTATTGAATATTTAACACCAATATTCACAGAAGAAAATCAAAGGGTCACCAATTTAGACACATAAAAATATTGCCATGTGTTTTTTTGAATTTTTTAGTTTTCATAAATGGCAAAAATGAAGATACATTTACTTTATTCTCCCTCAAAATTTTTAAGTGTGTTAATGCTCAATAGGCATCCTACTGTGTGTCATAAGTTATGACTGCTGCCATATAGATTATGTGACCTTATTTCTTGGTTTAAATATAGTTTATTTGATGTAATTATTCAAGATACTAGTTGAATTTTAGCATGGTATATTTTGTAGTTTTACAGTCAATGATTAATCGACCAATTGTTTCTTAACAGAAATTGAATTTTTTCACTATTGTTAAAACAATAGCTGGCAGATCACTGAATTTTCAGAGAGAATTTTTTGGAATGAACCCAGGGTCCTACCTATATGTAGTATGTGTTCTATAATGGAGATGCTAACATCTATAAAATTATTATTGACAAATATTTTAAAGACAAATATATGTGAAAATTCAGGATATTTTCTACTTAAAATATTTAAGGATTCATTTTACCTATTTCTTTCATTTCAGTTTTCACCTCTTCCAAAATAAATCTGTTTTCTTCATTTTTCCAGTTATATAGTGAGTTAGAGTTTAGTGTGTTCTGAACATTTAATACAAAATTAAATATAAAAAGTTTCTCATTTTTTTCTTCTACTTTCTTCTCTTTAGACACTTTGCCTCATTTTCTTGATACCACATTTAGTGTCCTTTCTTCAATTGGCAATAATTTATAGCTGCATATACTCAAGAATATAACTTAAATTGGCTTGTGGTATTCTCAAATAAGTCAGGGATTTTTTTTCTCATAATTGTGAATGAGAAAGAGATGTTCTAATTTTTGGATTCTCTAAATCGGGAGCAAGAGCAATGATCATGGCTGGATAGATAGATACATCTAAACTTTTATATTGCTTGAACATTTAAAAAAGAAAGAATATATTTTTAATCTTTTTCTCTATTTTTATTAGTTTTAAAACATTTTTCTTTTCTTTTCTTTTCTTTTTTTCTTTCTTTCTTCCTTTCTTTCTTTCTTCTTTAATCATTTTCTACAGCCCAGACTTATCCCCCTCCTGGTACATGCTCTGAGTGTTCCAAACACATACCGGCCTCCTCCTCTCCCCCTGTCTCCAAGAGGATGTCCCTGACACTCCACCTCCACCCTACCAGATCTCCCTAATCCCTGGTGGCCTCAAGTCTCTTGAAGGTTAGATGCATCTTCTCTGACTTAGTCCAGATCCAGCAGTCCTCTGCTCTATATGTTTTGGGGGCCACATATCAACTGGTGTATGCTCTCTAGTTAGTGGCTTAGTGTCTGAGAGAACTCAGGGGTCCAGGTTAGTTGAGACTGCTCGTCCCTCTTTAGGGTTGCCCTCCTCTTCAGCTTCTTCCAGCTTTTCCTTAATTCAATCACAGGGGTTGCCAGCTTCTGTCCATTGATTGGGTTTAAATATCTCCATCTGACTTTTTCAGCAGCCTGTTGGGCTTTTTGGAAGGCACTCATGATTGTAAGCAGACCATAGCCTCAGTAACAGTGTCAGCCCATATGGTCTCCTTGAGCTGGATACCAATCTGGGCCTTTCACCAGCTTTTATCAGAGCACTAGTGCCATTATATTATGAATATCCAGATGTTGCCACCCAATTTGAATAGAGTTCTGAACAAAGGGCTTTCTTTTAATACTCTACAACCATACCCACAGCAAAATACCATATGTTTTGCCTATTACTTTGCTATTCAAAACTAATCCTTGTCTTCATATTACAAATAAGGAAAAGAACTCTTAAAGCAAAGATTGAACCTTATACTAGTAAGAGAACAAATAGACAATTTGAAAACAAAAGATTAATTAGATATCAATAGCAGGCTCCCTGTTCTCCATTCTCTTTCTCAATGTACTTCTGAGAAGATGATACAGTTTTGCCATTTGACATGTTCTCTTTTACTTCATTAAACTGTTCCTGATGGGATAATTATTTTTATCCAAAGATCTCTCTATTTTTAGTCTTAACATGAGTATATCACAAATTCATAGTTTCTTTCTGATGATCCTGTGAACAGATATTATTTTGGCATGGATTATATTATTCTTGAATTTAGATAGAATTATTTAACCAATATTTAGAGGTCATTTTGTAGTCATGCACTACAGTCCTACTCAAAAATAGACATTTCAGTGTAAAGTTTGTTTGTTTGGGGGGAATCATGGAAAAACCCTACAATAATAACAACTGTAGTCCACTATGAGGAAATAAGAAAAGAAGGAAAGGAAGGAGGCAATAAGGAAGGAGAGGAGAAAGAGAGAAGATAGAAGAAGGAACAAAGAAAAGTTGGAAAGGAAATGAAAGAGGGAAAAGGAAGGGAGATAAGTAAGGGAATTTGTATTAGTAAATTGACAGGACTTCACCATATGAGCTTGCTTTGGCTCTAATTTAAAAGCCTGATACTCAGTCAATGAAGTTAATGATAAGGAAATTGAGAATCAATAGAATGAAATATGTTCTTTGCATTGTGTGTAGTCAGGCAATAGAATTCTCTAAAGCAGATGAGATCAAGTCAAATAAAGTGGTTAGATATGAAAACAGAAAGGATAGCTTTATCTTCATCCATAGCACTTGCAGTTATTGCTCTATTGATCAAACAGTGGGGAAATTCATCTTTTGCTTCTAGGCATATTGATATGTTGACTGTCTGCAAAGATCTATGTGAGGTATCTTGATCTTCTGCGGGATTTATGTTTCAGCATGAAAACAAGCAAGGCATGGTGTGTGGAATTGATCCAACACTTCCAGAAAATGTAGAGATCGGATACATTAAACGAAACTTTTGTGACAAATGGAATGAAGCAAATCTAATATGCTTTTACAAAATAAGTAGGAAAGCAATTAATAGAGTAAAACACAAGTGAAAAAATACAGCCTCTAAATAAACTCAAACTAGATATATAGAAAAAGAAGGCAATATTTACTCACTATTGATTTCATGCTAGACACTGTTTAAATGTTTCAATCTACATATTTTAATGATTTCATGAACATGCTAAAGGGAAATACTAACTTAAAATAAGCAATTAAAAGCAAATGTTACATGTATTATAATTTTATATTCAAAGTAATGAATGATGTAGATTATATTATTTTTATTAAACAGAAAGAGGTGGCACATAAAGCTCTGGCCTTTTAAAATATTATGTTGTAGACTCTCAAAATCATTTGCAAATGCAAATCTTAGGATCATAATAGATAAACAATTTAGTTGTGGCATCATAGGAAAAAGAAAAGGGAAAGGATTTCTGAATCTCTGGAGAATGCTTTATGAAGTTAAATGACTTTTGCTTTCTTATCTATTAAGGAGCTGCCCTGGGCCATTGCTTTACCATGAAGAGATTTAATTTGAACATTTCAAGTGTGTGCTCAATAGAAAGGTTTTCTTTGCAAAGTGAAATAATCATTTGAGAGTAAAATTTAATTTAAATATTATCTTGCAAACATTATAATATTATTTGGTGTCGAGCACAATTTTACAAGAAAACACATCTATATCACACTGCAGTGTTCATTCTAGTGTGCCAAGCAGTGTTCAAAACACCCAGGCTTCAGAAAATAGATGCCATAAAGGAATACTAGAACACTCAGGACCAGAAAAAAAATCACTGTATTGAAATAAGCTTTTGAAGGGGATTATCAGAAAAGTACCTTCCAATTTCAAAAGTAATTAGGAAAGGGGGAAAATTGTGAGATTCTGAAGAAAATGTCTATCATGGATAATTAGTAGAATAGTTTAAATTAATTAGGAATGCTTTTAAGGAAGAGTATATTAAAGCAACAACATTTGTAAAATCTTAGCTGTCTAGCATACTTTCAGATGTAGATCACTGAGAGAGAAAGAAATAGACTAATTCATATCTTCATAGATTTTGCAGATGGTAGGAAACACGATTATAATGAATCACATGTGTAAAATTGCACAGATATAGTCTAGTATAGAATTGAAATAAAATGAAAAGCCAAATGTGGGACATAATATGAAAATGATTTCTAAAGAAATCATTTCTAAACTTGAATTTATGTCTGTTATTTGGAAAATGTGTAACCAAGGTAGAAATACTACAGGCCAAACATATCATGTGAATAACATATATATATATAGTGATTAAAAGAAAAAAGTCTAATGGGTGGTCAAAGAATAGGAGCTGAGTAGAGGTGTAAAGACCACTCCCCTTGTGCCCTCAGCACCTCTGGTATCTCACTCTGGTAAAAGCAAGTGTTTACATCTTTGTTAGGTTATGTAAGAATCAAACATTGCCAACAGCTCTAAAGCTTCTGCTTTGTCCTTCTGGTACCTTCTAAGACCAAGTTTATTTGCCATATTATCATTGTGTTACTCTTCTACTGTCTATATTCCTCTTATCAAGGAACTTTGCTACTATCAGGAAACAAATGAGCTAGAAATTTACAACATGGAGATATACAGTGATAGAGAGTCACTCTAGGTGAGTACTCTCAAGCAGATAAACATCTAGGAAGAAGTGCATTGAAAGACATTCAATATTCTCCCTCATTTCCAAAAGAACACAGGAACAATATAATACACTTTAGAGCATGATAGGAAATGTTCCTCCCTGACATAGTTTGGAATGCCTGACTAAAGAACAGAACTTGAAGCTTGTACTCAGTCATTTAGCAATTTCAATGTGCAGATTCTACTTTTGTACTCTCACTCTGAAAACTGAAGAATAGAGAGGAAAAGGATGGGGAGAGACAATGTGCTAGCTATTAAAGGAATATAAAGTTATTATACTCCATTTGACATATATTTTACCTGCTTTAAGATATAAAGTTTAGCATGTAGACCCTATGAAATTAAAACATTTTCAACAGATTTCACCTTTTATACAGGCATTTATAGGTATAACTGCCAAAACAATGAGTTCCAAGTTGGCCAACATATGCATGCCATAACATATTAATCACCTGGGATGTGGATGTACATCAAAGGTTTGTCATATACTATTCTGCATATGTTTCCCTTCTTTGTGCCTGGAAATGAAACAAGCTACATACAGACTTTTGCTAGGAACAATTCCTATCCTTGAAAGGGGAAGAGACTTTGCCTTCTAACAAACAGGCTCTAATTCCTTGTACACTTACCATGGTGTCTGTCTTTGATGCTGGGGCATGAACTCACTTTGTAGCATTGGAAATGTCTCTCTCTCTGTCTGTGGCTGTTAATGAATATTCTAATAACCTTTTTAATCTTCTATAATAATCTCAGAACACTATTGATATACCAACTTTTCTGAAACCTAGCATCTCAAACATAGAAGACCCTGACAGCTTAGATGTTTGATCTGTATCATTCACTTTGATAGTAGATTTGTGCAGCTAAAGAGATAAAGTGACTATATTTATAAATTTAATTTTCTAGTGATTTACACTTTTAGTTTTTTGCTTTCTTTTCTTTTGGTTTTTGTGTTTTAGTAATTTTTGAATATTGTTTATGTTTAATTGAGAAAATATGGCAGGGAGTTAAGACTTTAGATATTTTGATGGATAGGCTAGCATGATTTGATCTGGCATCATGTTGCATGGTATTATGAAAATACACTGTCAAGGAAAGCAAGGCTTTTTTGTTCTTATATTTACAGTGAAATAAGCAATAAGTACTCAATATGTTGTGACAAGGAGAACGAGTTTACATTAATTAGTGTTCCCTGCAGGCTACAGTTAGCCTCTAGGTAATTGAGTGCAAAATGAGACTTTTGACTCTGTCCCTAAGCAGTTAACGTGAAATATGCTGCATAATTGCTTTGTAGTGCTTCTGATCACTTGTGACATGTCTGACAAGCCAGGGTGGTGATAAGGGTTGACAAGTCTATAGGGTTATGATATGGAAAGGTAACCATGAGCTTCTCCAAGGTTTGCAATGTGACATAGGCTGCTCAGATTTCAGTTTATGATTCTCTTAAACTAAAATTCTAGGAACTAAAATAACCAAAACTTTTCCTTGATCATGGTACGTGAAAATTATATAATGTGTCCTGACTTTGATCATCCTTGATTTGTTTGAGCTTCTCTGGAATATATTCCATTGTTCTCTTATGTCACAAATCTTATATCTTCATTGTCTTTGGATTTACTGGGGTAATTTAAAATATTAGTAGAAGCAGATGGTAAATCAGCGTTTGAAGCTTAAATTGTTATGATATATGTAGGATTAATGCACAGAATGTTCTGTGCATTGTAAATGTTCTGTTGAAAGTGGATGAGTTAAAATCCCATTAGGATAAAAATAACTGTAAATGTTTTTAAGAAAGAGCTGAGGGAGTCAGAGAGAAAAACGTTCTTTGTATCCAAGCATACAGATGTGACTTTGGATCCCCAATGTAAAATTCAGAATTGGAGTATCTATCATACTAGCACTAAATCAGGGCACAGAATGCTGGGGAGGATCCCTGAGACTTACAAGCTAGCCAATCTAGCTACAGATTCCTATCTCAATAGAAAAATCGAGAGTGATTAAGGATACACATCAGTCAGAGAGAAAGAGGGAGAGAGAGAGAGGAGAGAGAAAGAGAGAAACAATCTAAAATGTCACAAAGCATCTTAGAATCAAAAAGCTTTAAATAGGAAATTATACTAATGAATCTAAACTAAATGTGTTTATAATGAGCTATGTGGTCTTTAGAAAAATGAATGAAATGAAATATATGCTTGAATTACAGAAAATTAGTCAACTGAGACTATATACATTTATTCACAAACTGTCCTGTCCTTCACCCAAACATTTGTATGTGTCTAAAAATTCAGCCACAGAGATTATAAATAATCACCTGGTGGATGGATAGAGGATATGAAATCGTCAGTGAAAACAAAATCTCTGGTGATTTGAAGAGTATAATTCTGTTAGTGAAAATACTAAAGTTGCTGGAATTGGATACTTAATCAAGAGAAAAGTAAAGGAAATGATAAAGTGGAAACACTGTACTCAATTCTAGCAATTACTCTCTTCTGAAAGTTGTTCTTCCACTACATGTGGTATAGCTTTTTTCTGTTCTTGTACCATTCAACTTGATCTTCTTCAGGAAAAAAAAGTTACCTTATCCTAGGGAACAGCAAGGCAATGATATGGAATATGTCAGTGTCTTTGTTGGACTTTTAACACACGTAACAATAAAACAAAAGTGAAGTGTTTCCTATTTTTTTTTGTGTCTCTCCACTTTAGTTCATAAATTTCCTTTTAATAGAATTTTAATTGTTCATAGTTAACTCTTAGGAAGCACAATTATAATGCTCATATCTTGGGGGACATATATAAATGCATTAATTTGTAGAATGTAGTAAAGAACTCTTGAGAATAAAAATGAATACCATTAGATTTTGATACATATTTTTGTATAAGAGACAGAGTGTCTCATATGACCCAAATAACTTCAAAACTGTCAAAACAAATATGTCAATAGCTATTATCATTTATCACTTAATTAATACCCACTTAATATATAATTAATTTCTTCTTATTTTAAGGTGAATAACAATGATTTCTAATCATTTTGAGCTGTTGATCCTATGTTCTTTTCCTCTGTGTTCATTGTTACTTTATTGCTTTGAACCAATCGATACTAATGCTTAACTATTTGCTTTTACCTGAATATATATATATATTGTTATTATCTCTGTCATTGTCATTGTAGAAAATCACCTGTACTTTTAACATATATGGCTGTAATTTCTACCTGGTGTACCTTTGTTTATTTTACTTTCCTAATCTTTATTTAGTTCATAAAATTACAGTGAACTTTACCCAAGTATATACTTTGTTTAATTCTTCCTGAGCTTATAAGCTAGTTTCTCTTTTAAGAAGAAAACTAACATCATGTACATGAAACAAAGACCTAAGGTGAAGTTTTGCTGAAGGACAAGTTACTGGCTGACACATTATTTTGTTTTCTCCCTTGTAAATCTTAGAATAATTGTAGAGTGTAGCACTGTGACTTAAAAAATAAGTATAGAAAATTGTGAACACTTGTTGCTCTTGCTGTCAGGAAAGAATATATTATAAGTTTTGTGCTTGGTCATCTAGTTCTTCCAGGAGCATAAATCTCAGAGAAGATGGCAGTTAGAGTCACTTGAGAGAACAATGCCATAGGGAATATGCAGAGAGAACTCCATTGACCCTTGCCAAGGCTCCAAGTTCTTGAGGTGACACCCTGGATCCTGTCTCTTGATGAACAAAATCATAGTGTTATATAATTTGATGTGGAGATGTTCTTTATCACTGGGCTATACTTAAGGATACACGAGAAAGAACTGTATCTACTGCACATAGCAAGTCTGTTTTGAGTCTGTAGAAGAGACAAGAGCCTTTGCCACTTTTTCACTTTCCTTCTCCATACGTTACATTGTCTTTGAGCCAGAGTTCCTCCTTCAAATTATGTAATTTGTTAGATCTTTGGACACCACCATGCCTTTGCATTATGATTCAGTGTCTCTGTCATTTTATTTTAGAGTTTCAAAATATGTTCATAGTTGGGCTTGCCATTTCATCTTCATCTTGGCAAAGATGACCTGCTGCTTTGTATCCTGGACTGGCTGCTGCCTGACAGCACTTGCCCTTGGGGATTGGAGATCAGATGGCATGTAACCCATACCTCAGACTCCTGGAGCAAGTAATAACTCTGCAACAAATAGCCCTTTATACCCTCTATCCACGTCTCTTTGGTCCCATGTAGGCATGTCTTTCAAATGTCAGTTCCCGATTGGTAGGCATTGACTGAGGCACCAACCTTTAGACTCTCAAGCCATCTTCAAGTATGTCCTCATGCAAGAGTTGCCACCACAGCAGTGTACCCCCAATGTTTATGCCACTGTTTAATCTGTGAGATCTGCCATTCTTCCAACAATTACCCATCATTAATAGCTCAGGTTGATCATGTGGAGAAAAGAAATATTTTCTTAACTCTCCAGCCAATTTATAATCTCTTTAAATGCCCCATGTACTATTTTTCCACATTAACATAACAATTTCTGTTTCTCTATGAAAGATGAGCAAAGCAGAAATAATACCTGGTTTTGTTTTCACTGAATATTTCTGGCTAGCACTTTTAACTTCTGATAGACATATTTTTGTCTAATGACTGAATGATCAGATAAATGGAACCTTGAATCAAAAGAAGGGATAAGGGTAGGGGGAGAGGGCACAAATGGATATCCCTGGCTATGGAGAAATCATGTTTTACACATGGATAGGGCAGAGGAAAATGAGACAAGGTAGATCAGGTAAGGAGAAGAAGATAGATATCGTTGGGGGAGTTAACGTAGGGAGCGAGATCTAGAATGGAGGGCTGGTTTGAAGCCAAGTGCAGTGTAAACTTTCTAAAGTATATAGAAAAACTGTATAAAGCCTCCAAATAATGGGGTACACAGTTTCCCAGCTAGGCATCTCTTGGTACAAACTGACACTTTCAGTAGTGGGATTGTGTTTCATACAATTAAGTTGTCAGCCAAAGGAGTCCTCTGGAAATTCACAAACAAACAAGATTGTTATCAAAACAGTAGGTTGTTCTCTACAAATTGACAATAAGATCTCATTTCTGAAGACAACACTCCCACAACTAAATTAAAACAGAGAGATTGAGCTGGTGCCTATAGGGAAACTTGACTCGTATATTCTACTCTCTTTGGGATGGGAAGGTAATCTTCAGGCTACCTAAAGAAAATTTTAAATGTCATTCCAGCCACAAAACCTTATATCTATAATCTGACCTGCCTGCAAAATATGCTAGGGCAATCATGGGTGGCACAAAATTTATTGAAGTAACCAACCACTGAAAGTTGAATTTGACTTAAGGTCCGCATCATGAGAAAAATCACATACAAGACACTGTTTGGCTAACCGAACAACAGTGAATAGATATCCCAGAGACCTTGGGTTTTACCTAGATAAGAACACTTCAATTGTTTATTAAATACCAAGTAGTGAGACTTGAAATATTGTACAAAAGTATCATTCTATGAACAGAGCATCGTGTGTGTATGTGTGTGTGTGTGTGTGTAAGCATGTGCACACTTGTGTATGTTTCACAAATCTATTTGAATATACTATATGATACATATGTAATAACAATTACAAGAAATAGGTCATTAATATATATAGAGAGCAAGGTGTTATATGGGAAGTGTTCAATGTAGAAAATATATAATTACAATTTGATTTCAAAGAAGTACAAAAATAAAACAAAAACCAAAACAAAACTGTTCTACTAATATCTAAGGATTCCTTGAAATATCATCATTTACTGAGCATAAATGATGTCTCACATGTTAAAATGATTTTATAAAAGGGTTATTTGCTCCCGTTCTGTTTCATTTAAGCATATCACTACTGTATATCATTTTACTTTAATTTGCATTCAGTTTCATTATGTATCAATGAAATCATTAATATTGATTCCTCATGTAGTGTTTTACTTTCAGAAGTCAGAGACAAATTCTATATTGCATAAAGTGAATAAAGCTCTCTTGATTTGTTATCCTTTATTATCAATGAAATGTAAGTGATTGCTGCCTTTCTGTTTCCATCTCCACTGGGAGCTGATCCTGTGCAACAGTGCTGCATATGCAAGAGAGAACTGGTCTCCCAGGGGTGCCAACACACCTGTGAGCACAGGTAAGACCATCATTTCTGCCCAAATTCCTGGCCCAAGAGAGAGCCACCCAGAGACATCAGGATACAGGAACCAAGGAAGAACAGGAAAGGGATCCTTCTGGTTTCCATCGGCATCCCAGAGCTGACCCTGTGCCTCAGCTCTCCATACCCAAATTCCTCCCGGAGAGAACTGGTTTCCCAGTAGTACTGACACAAAGGCTTGCAGAAGCGACAAGACACAGTCAATGACTGCAAGATCAGCCAGTAGTAGAGATAACCAAATGGCGAGAGGCAAGAGCAAGAACATAAGCAACAGAAACCAAGGCTACTTGGCATCATCAGAAACAAGTTCTCCTAAGACAGTGAGCCATGTATACCCTAACACACCAGAAAACACCAAAAAAAGAAAGGCTATGATTTAAAAATCACACCTCATGATAATGATAGAGGACTTTAAGAAGGACATAAATAACTCCTTTAAAAAAATACAGGAGAGCACAGGTAAGCAGGTAGAAGCCCTTAAAGAAGAGATACAAAAATCTCTTAAAGAATTGCAGGAAAATATAACCAAACAGGTGAAGGAATTTAACAAGTCTATAAAAGATTTAAGAATGGTAATAGAAACAATAAAGAAATCACAAAGGGTGACAAACCTGGAGATAGAAAACTTAGGAAAGAGATCAGGAATCATAGATGAAAGAATCATCAACACAATACAAGAGATAGAAGAGAGAATCTCAGGTGCAGAAGATACCATTAAAAAAAACATTGACACAATAGTCAAAGAAAATGTAAAATGCAAAACGGCTCCTAACCCAAAGCATCCAGGAAATCCAGGACAAAATGACACCAAACCTAAGGATAATAGGTATGGAAGAGAGAGAAGATTCCCAACTTCAAGGGACAGTAAATATATCTTCAAATTATAAAAGAAAACTTCTGTAACTTAAAAAAAGAAATTAACATAAATATACAAGGAGCCTACAGAACTCCAAATGGATTGGACCAGTAAAGAAATTACTTCCATCACATGATAGTCAAAACACCAAATGCAAAAAACAAAGGAAGAAAATTAAAAGCAGTAAGGGAAAAATGTCAAATGATAAATAAAGGCAGACCTGTCAGAATTACACCAGACTTCTCACAAGAGACTATGAAAGATAGAAGATCCTGGGCAGGTGTCATATAGACTCTAAGAGAACACAAATGCCAGAACAGAATACTATACCCAGTAAAACTCTCAATTGCCATAGATGAAGAAACCAAGATATTCTATGACAAAACCAAATTTACACAATATCTTTCCACAAAGTCAGCCCTATAAAGGATAAAAGATGGAAAATACAAACACAAGGAAGGATACTATACCCTAGAAAAAGCAAGAAAGTAATCTTCATTCAACAAACCCAAAAGAAGATAGCCATACAAACATAAAAAGTATCTTCAAAAATAACCAGAAGCAACCCTGTCTCAAAAATAAAATAAAATAACCAGAAGCAACAATCACTATTTCCAAATATATCTTATCTTCAATAGACTCAATTCCCTAATTTAAAAAAAAAAAAAAAAACACAGACTAACAGACTGGAGGCATAAAGAGGACCAAGCATTTTGCTCCATACAGGAAATGGACCTCAGTGTCAAAGACAGACACTACCTCAGAGTAAAGAGCTGGAAAACAATTTTCCAAGCAAATGGTCCCAAGAGACAAGCTGGAGTAGCCATTTTAATATTGAATAGAATCAACTTTCAACCAAAAGTTATCAAAAAGGAAAAGAAAGGACCCTTCATACTCATCAAAGGAAAAATCTACCAAGAAGAACTCTCAACTCTGAACATCTATGCTCCAAATGCAAGGGCAACCACCTTTATAAAAGAATGTTTACTAAAGCTCAAAGCACACATTTCACCTCACACAATAATAGTGGGAGATTTCAACACAGCACGCTCATCAATTGACTGATCATGGAAACACAAACTTAGCAGAGACACATTGAAACTAACTTAAGTTATGGACCAAATGGATTTAACAGATATCTTTAGAACATTTCATCATAAAACAAAAGAATTTACCTTCTCATCCCCTCATGATACCTTCTTCAAACTTGACCATATAATTGGTCACAAAAAAGTACTCAATAGATACAAGAAAATTGAAATCATTCCATTTAACCTATCATATGATCATGGACTAAGGCTGGTCTTTAACGGCAACAAAAACAACTGAAAGCCCACATACACATGGAAGTTGAACAGTGCCCTACTGAATGATAACTTGGTCAAGGAAGAAATAAAGATAAATTAAAGACTTTCTAGAATTTAATGAAAATGAAAGTACAACATACTCAAACCTATGGGACACAATGAAAGCAGTGTTAAGAGGAAAACTCATAGCCATGAATGCCTCCAAAAAGAAACTGGAGAGAGCGTATACTAGCAGCTTAATAGCACACCTGAAAGCTCTAGAATACAAAGAAGCTAATACACCCAAGAGGAGTAGAAGGCAGCAAATCATCAAATTAAGGGCTGAAATCAACCAAGTAGAAACTAAAAGAACTATACAAAGAATCAACAAAACCAGGAGCTGCTTCTTTGAGAAAATCAACAAGATAGAAAAACCCTTAACCAGACTAACTAGAGGGCACAGAGACAGTACTCAAATCAACAAAATTAGAATTAGAAAGCGAGATAAAACAACAGAAACTGAGGAAATTAATAAAATCATCAGATCCTACTACAAAAGTCTATATTCAACAAAAATGGAAAATCTGGATGAAATGTACAATATCCTAGACAGATACCAAATACCAAAGTTAAATCAGGATCAGATACACCATCTAAACAGTCCCATAATCCATAATGCAATAGAAGCAGTCATTAAAAGCCTCGCAACCCCCCCACCCCTAAATAAAAGAGACCAAATTGGATTAGTACAGAATTTTATCAGACCTTCAAAGAAGACCTAATACCAATACTCTCCAAACTATTCCACAAAATAGAAACAGAAGGAACACTAACCAATTCATTCTATGAATCTACAGTTACACTGTGTATTCTTCCTTGCAGATGGACGGTTTCTGCCTAATCAACAACTTGTCAAAAGTTCCTTTCGTAGAAGACATCCTAAGAATATTTTTCTACTTTTATCATGTTTAATGTTCCAAACTGATTTTGAAAATTTGTTGAGTATATATTACTTTTCCTGAAGACATCATGTATATTTTAGAGGCATTTAACTATTATAAATTGTTATGAAGACAAAAAATGTCAATACTGAATTGCATATTTTAAAATAAATTTTATTAGTTTTAAAAAGAAATGTAATGGAGTATCATGTGATATTTCATAATTGTGTAAATTATTGAGTGTTTGAGTTATATTAAATATAAGTATATTACAAATATTTATTGTTTGTTGTTAAAATACCAAAAGACTTCTTTCAATTGTTGAAATATACAGTATTTATAATTATCAATGGTCATCCTACTGTGAGAGACAGTAGAACTCTTTGCTAACTATAACTTACTACACATTATATATCATATCCTGCCTGGAGCTTTATTTCATATTTTCTGATTATCACCAGTCTACTCTCCTTTTACAAGCACAACTTTTTTTGTATTCTACACCTATGTAGAAGAATATCATTTGACAACTGTCTTCTTAGGTCTGACTTACAACTACTAACAAAGTGATGGCTCTGTTTCCATCCCCACTCTCATAGTTGACAGGCTTTTGTTCATTTTAATATTCATTTATTTCATTATCAATGTGGACTATATTTTATGTATGCAATCTTTTATCAGTTCCTGTTTGCTTTGTTCCCATTTCCTATCTCATTTAATCAGTGTTGAAATAGATAGAGAAGTGAACATGTCTTTTTGACATATCTTCTTTATTTTTCAAAATGTTAACAGGACTCCCAGAAGAGATGGATTATAGTGACATTCACAGTGAAAGGAATGGACCATCTCCATAGGAGTTTTTGATCAAGGGCATCTCCAGAAGTCTTCTATGAAATACACATTATTGCCATTGTCATTAGTAATCCTCTGTATCAAAGCATGAAGACTCTGTTGCTCAAAACCCTATTGCGATGCATTTTGGCTGCTGGAAAGTGAGAAATCAGTCTCAACCCAGACTGGAAATATCCTTCCCACAAGCTGGTATTCATAGTGTCCAACAATGCACCAATGTTTTTCAAACTACCAGGTGTGTGTGTGTGTGTGTGTGTGTGTGTGTGTGTGTATGTATGTGTGTTGAGATGTCATCAATCATATTACCAAGTACTGGATTCTGAATTCTACAGGACATATCTAAAAGGCAGTCTGTGCTCACTGGTACAATGACATGTCTTGTGGAATAACTAACAGGATTCTGATTGATATGAGACCTGTTTTACCGCAGGTATTTTCATACCTGTCACTTTAATTTGGTCAAAAGCTCATGACTAAAATGTCATATTGCCTTGTAAATCATTTATGCTTAAATTTATAGACAGGGACTACTATCAGTGTTCATCAGAGAAACTTCTACTTTTTCAGAAAATTAGTATCAATGTTGTGATATATGGCTGGCCAAAAGCTGGGTGTAACTTCAGCTAATGTTCAGAGAACATCACAGAAGAGGGTGTAGAAAGGATGCCAGATTTTAATTGATGAAAAAAAGTGACATGATATGTAAACTTCTGGGCTTCATATGCCCTCACATTGAAAACCTCAGACAACCTAGTATTACCAGCTAAAAACCTGCCCAAAGTCAATGTAAACAAAATTCTGGCATAGATGGAAAACATTGTGCTGTCCCATGCCTTACTGAGGAACTATTGGCTGTTGAATAGATACTTTTAAAGGCAGAAGGTAGAATCTTCTCTCTCTCTCTCTCTCTCTCTCTCTCTCTCTCTCTCTCTCTCATGTTTGTGTGTATGCATGTGTGTTTGTGAGAGAGAAACAGAGAGAGAGACTGAGACAGAGACAGACACACACAGATATACACACACAGGCAGAGAGAGAGAGAGAGAGAGAGAGAGAGAGAGAGAGATCTTGATATTCCCCATTTTTCTGTGGCCTAATAACATCCATACCCATAGGAACAACATTAATTGAACTTAAATATAGTATAAGAAAAATCCAGAGATAATAGATAGTTCAAAGAGATATCATTTTTGGACACATAAGTTAGATGCTCATATGATTTCATAGCAATTGTGATAAGTCCTGTGTTTTATCAAGTCTGACAAATTCTCAATACAATAGTGAGAAATTGAGCAAAAAAACTCACTCTTGATTTCAAACTGTTAATATTTGATAGCTTCTTTGAGATGAAGAATCAGCTTTTTTTAATGATATGATCTCTGATAGTACCACCACAGTCCATGGCAGGCTTCTTTCCCAAGAATAGTTGGAAAATATAAACATGACTATAAGGAATAAGAAAAAAGAAAACCCAAATGTTGAATATATAATGAGAGGAAGGTGGAGAATGTATACATTGGAGGAGTTTGGAAAGGAGGTATATATAGTCAAGATTCATTATATAAAATTTTCAATGAATTAATACTATATTATTTTAAAAATGGATCTCAATCCACATTGATAGTGAACAGAAAGTGGACTTTGTAATGCTTAAACTCACATTTTAGACAGATAACATGTACCAAAGTTAAATCAAGAAGAGGTAAATTATCTAAACAGTACCATATCCAATAAGAGAATAGAAGATGTCATTAAAAATCCCCCAACCTATCTACTTAATATAGAATTAATTATAGAATTACTATTTGAAGTTCTATCTAGAGAAATAAGACAACAAAAGTCAATCAGGAAGTAATTTTTAATAGCTGAGTAGTATTCCATTGTGTAAATGTACCACAATTACTGTATCCACTCCTCTGTTGAGGGACATCTAGGTTGTTTCCAGCTTCTGGCTATTATAAATATGGCTGCTATGAACACAGTGGAACATGTGTCTTTATTACATATTGGAGCATCTTCTGGGGATATGCCCAGGAGTGGAATAGCTGGGTCCTCAGGTAGTACTATATTCATTTCTCTGAGGGTCCACCAAACTGATTTCCAGAGAGGCTGTATCAGCTTGAATTCCCACCAGCAATGGAGGAGTGTTCCTCTTTCTCCACATCCTCACCAGCATCTGCTGTCACCTGAGTTTTTGATCTTAGCCATTCTGACTGGGGTGAGGTGGAATCTCAGGGTTGTTTTGATCTGAATTTCCCTGACGACTAAGGATGCTGAATATTTTTTTAGGTGCTTCTCGGCCATTCGAGTTTCCTCAGTTGAGAATTTTCTGTTTAGCTCTCTTCCCCATTTTTTGTTAGGGTTAATTGGATCTCTGAAGTCTAGCTTCTGGAGTTTTTTTTTTTTTAAGTAATTTTATTTTATTTAGTTTTTCACAGACAAATGGATGGAACTTGAAAATATCATCCTGAGCAAGGTAACGCAGTCACAAAAGAATGCACATGGTATGTACTCACTGTTAACTGGTTATTTGCCCAAAAGTTTGAAATACCCAAGAGTCACTTCGCAGCAACAGTAAGGCTGTGAGGTCCCAGATGGAGGACTTGGAGAAGGGACTGAAGGAGCTGAGGGAGTTTGCATCCCAAGGGAGGTAACAACAGTGGCAATTGGCCTGACCCCTCGATACTCTAGGAGACTGATCCACCAACCAAGGAATACACATGGAGGGACCCGTTGTGCTGGCCACATATGCAGCAGAGGAGGGTCTTGTTAGCCATCAGGGTGAGGAGAGGCCTTTGGGCCTGAGGGTGTTAAATCCCCCAGTATAGGAGAGTGCCAAGGAGGGAAGACAAGAGTGGGTGGATGAGATGGTGGGGGAATACCCCCATAGTGGCAGGAAGATGGAGGAGGAAATCGGGAGGTTCCAAAGGGGAGATCTGGGAAGGGGGAAACATTTGAAATGTAAATAAAGTATGAAAAAAAAGTCAATCAGGTGGATAAAAAAATGGAAAATTAGAATTCAAGATATCACTATTTGCAGATGATGTGATAGTGTACACAAGAGACCCCGAAAAAATATACAAGAGAACTTCTACAGCTGACAAACAACTTCAGCAAAGTAGCTATATATAAATTTATGTCAAACAAACTATTTATCTTCCTTTATACAAATGATAAACAGACTGAGAAAGAAAGTAGGGAAACAACAACCTTCACAATAGCTAGAAATAATATACATATCTTGATGGAACTCTATCCAAACAAGTGAAAGATCTGTATGACAAGAACTTCAAATCTCTGAAAAAAGAAATTGATGAAGACCTCAGAGGATGGAAAGATAACCCATGCTCATGAATTGGTAGGATTAACAGAGTAAAAATTTTCATTATACCAACAACAATCTACAGTTTCAACACTGTCTTTATCAAGATTCTAAGAGCACTCTTCACAGACTTCGAAGGAGCAATTCTCAATTTCATGTGGATTAACAAAAACCAACTATAGTGAAAATAATTCTTAACAATAAATGAACTTCTGGGGCCATTACCATCCCTGACCTCAAGCTGTACTACAGAGCAATTAGTGATAAAAGCCACATGGTATTGGTGCAGAGACAGACAGGTCAATCAATGGAATAGAATTGAATAAACCAATTTAAGCCCACACACTTATGGACATGTTATCTTTAAGAAAGAAGCCAAAGTCATACAATGGAAAAAAAGAAAACATCTTCACTAAATGGTGCTGGTCCAACTGACAGTCTGTATGTAGAAAAATGAAAATAGTTCCATATTTATCCCTTTGCACAATGTTCAAGTCCAATTGGATCAAGGACATCAACATAAAACCAGATAAACTGAATGGAATTTAGAGAAAGTGGGAAAGAGCTTTTTACTCATTGGTACAGGGGTAAATTTCCTAAACAAAACTACAATGCTTCAGTCTCTAAGATCAAAAATTGATAAATGGGTAACTAAAAAGGTTCTGTAAGGCAAAAGACAGAATCAATAGAACAAACCAGCAACATACAAATTGGGAAAGAATCTTCTCCTATTCCACATCCAATGTAGGGCTAATATATATACAAAACTCAAGAAGCTAACCTCCAAAAAACCATATAACCCAATTTACAAATGGGGTACAGAGCTAACATGAGAATTCTCAACTGAGGAATCTTGAATGACTGAAAAACACCTAAAGAAATGTTCAACATCCCTAGTCATCAGGAAAATGCAAATAAAAAGACCCTGAGATTCTACCTCACAGAGGTCAGAATGTCTAAGATCAGGCAACAGCAGATGTTGTCAAGGATGTAGAGAAGAGGAACAGTTGGTACAACCATTTTGAAAATTAATTTGGAAGTTCCTCAGAAAATTTGAAATAGATCTACCTGAAGACCCAACTATACCACTCTTGGTAAATACCCAAAAGCTGCTCCACCATATTACAAGGACATGTGCTCCACTATATTCATAGCAGCCTTATTCATAGCAGCCAGGAGCTGGAAACAACTGAGATGTCCCTCAACATAGGAATGGATATAGAAAAAATGATACATTTACACAATAGAATATTACTAAGGTATTGAAAACGATGACTTCATGACTTTTGTAGACAAATGGATGGAACTAGAATATATCATGCTGAGGTAGCTGATAGGTCACTATTAACCCAAAACCTCAGAATACCCATGATACAACTCATAGACCATATGAAGCTTAACAAGAAGAAAGGCCAATGTATGGATGCTTCAATCTCACCTAGAATGGGGAACAAAATAATCACTAGAAGCAGAAGGCTGTAGGATCCTGGGTGGGAGAGGTGAGGGGGTGGGATAAAAAGGTAGGACTAGTTCAAGTATGGGAAGATACAGGAGAGAACTCTAGAAGCTCAAGAAAATGAATAAAAATATGTATCAGTTGGAGGTGTGTAGGGAACCACTTGAAAGGCCCAGACATCAGGGATGCAAGATGTTCCCAGGACTCAATTGGGATGACATTAACCAAAAATCACAATAGAGGGGAGATAGAACCTGAAGAGACTACCCATAGTAGATAGGCATGGCCCCCAGTTAAGGGAAGTGGCCACCCACCCACCTCAAAATTTTTAACCTAGAATTGTACCTGTCTAAAGGAGAATACAGGAACAAAAAATGGAGCAGAGACAGAAGAAAGACCAACCATATACTGCCCAACCATGAGATCCATCCCATCTGCAGATACCTTTCCCCAACACTATTACTGATGGCAAGATGTGCTTACAGAAAGGAACCAGGTAGTTCTGTCCTCTGAAAGGCTTTGCTAGCACCTGACTAAGACAGATGTAGACACTCACAGACAACCATTGGAAGGAGTCTAGGGACCCTAAAGAAAGAGAGAGAGAAGCACTGCAGGCGCTGAAGTTAATTGCAACCCCATAGGAAGTACAACATTATCAACTAACTGGACCTTCCAGAGCTCCCAGGGATTACACTACCAACCAAAGAGTATACATGAGTGTGTCCATAACTCCAGCTACATATGTAGCAGAGGACTACCTCATCTGCCATGTATAAGAGGAGAGGCACTTGGTCCTGTGGAGGCTTGTTGCCCTAGTGCAAAGGGATGCTAGTGTGATGAGGTAAGAGTCGGAGGATGGATAGGGGAGTACCCGCTTAGAGGCAATGGGGAAAGGAGATAAAATGGGGACTTTGAGAAGGGGCTATGAGGAAGGGGGACAAAATTTGAAATGCAAATAAATAAAATAATCAATTTTTAACAAAGAAAACAAAACAAAACAAAAATGCTGCTGAAACCTGTTAATAATACTTGGCTTGACCAGTTGCTTTTAGATTTGGCGGTTGAAATCAAATACAGAAAATAATGGTTTTAACAGTTATATTTGTTTGAAATGATAAAATTTAGTTTTGAATTAGTCTTATTGAATTATATCCATTAAGTTACTAAACTTGGATGTATAGTCCATTATTAAATTCCATTAAAAAATGAGTAGCTTTAGGACTTAAATTTAATTAACTTCATTTACTTGTTAAATTAAATAAAAAGATGCCTCAATAATTTAAATGATTTTAATCACCATATCTAATCTTATAATAATATTTTTAAAATTGGCACAATTTTCATTGATTATATAAAGCAAGGTAGTTTTCTTCATACACTTTCCCTGAGAGTTGTTCTGTGAACAAACACATTGCTTTTCCTGGAGCATGATGGAATTTTTGATGGGGTGCAATATGGAAGGAATATCTAACATGCCTTGAAAATTACCAAAGGAAAACTTGACGAGGGCCTATTTTATAGGTGTCAATCATTTAGGTTGTACTTCTTGATGCATATGGCAACGAGACTAATATTTATGAGTGTCTTTTGGAAATTATGGACATTATGATGTAATTTTGGAAATTATATCTACAGAACATAGAGTTGTTTAGTTAAAATAGGACACTGAGAAGGTATATTATAACTTTCCTTTTCTCCATTCTCACTAATGTAGCAAGGCTAAGAAACATGCCACAGATGAATCAAATTGGAAAGTCATTTAGCTTGGCCAGTCAGTGAGACATCCTTGTGTGCTGGGAAACAATCCCACATTCTTTCATCCTCCTAACACCAGACATAACATACAAATTTTTCTAATGAATATATAAAGGCTGGTTATCCATGAAAACATGTACATATAAGTAATATTGAACAGTCTTACAGACTGAATATGTTAGATTTATGTATTTAAGACTATATGCTCCTCAACCAGCATTTACATGCACACACTCACACACTGCAACAACATTAACAACAACAAAAAATAAGTAAAGAAAAAGAGACCATTAATTTGAAAGTGAGGAGATACACATGGAATGGTTTGGAGTCAGGACAGGGAAGGACCAAATGATCAAATTATAATCTCATAAAATAAAATAAAATAAAATAAAATCTCAAAAGAAATAATAACCTGGTTTTCTAGAATAAAGATTGTGTGGTTCGTTAAATGAACATGGAAATTTCTACATTCTTGCCATAAATTTTATACGAAAACTCACTGGAAATTACAAAGCTAGGTATACATATAGCTGAGACATATTCCCAAAGTAGTTTCTTTGTGAATACACAATAACCAACTTACCTACTGAGTCAACTTCCCAAGCATCTCATTTCATTTTTTAATTTTATTTTTTAAAATTACATTTTCATGTATTAAAATTAAAGTAGTTAAAACTTTTATTTATTATTCTAGCACTTCATTCTAAAGGATATTTTAATTTTGAAAAAATTTATCTAGTAATTTTTTATACTTGTTGATATGATTATAATAACAATGCTATTTGTTCCCACAAGCTTTTAATTAATTTTCTTATTAACAACATATAATAAAGCCATAGTTATTGCAATTCCTTATAAAACATATTTAACAGATCATTGACTTTTAAAAATAAAAATTTAGACTTTATCATATAGTATACATTTAAAATTCTACAATTTTTTTTCAAATATAGAGAATATAAGATGATCAGACTGTCATAATAAGTAATTCATTAGAGATTTTTTGGCTCAGTTAAGCCCCAGCTGACCATTGATTAGTAGCTGTTCCAGCAGGCTCACCCATGTTTAGCAAAGATTAGTAGGAACTGCCTGTAGACACAAATAATATTTAAATTTAGTTTAATATTATTTTTGACCATAATGCCTAATATTTACAGCATGGAACTAAATTATAGGCATCTTACAATATTTTAGATTTACTGTTTTGAAAATTGAAGTCTTCTGTCCTGATAAACCTGAAATGCTCTTCTGAGTTCTCCATTTTAGTGAGCAGCTTGACGTGAGTGTAGCTGTATGTAACTTCCTATGCCCATATATATTTTCTCATTTTTCCATTAGCCTACAACTTGTCTCTTTTCAGAAAATTTTGTTCTACCTTGTATTTATCTTCAAGATTCATTGTCCTTTGTTCTTCTATAAAAAAATCACTCAATTCAATCTGATCCATCTGACCCTTTGTACTTTTAAACTGAGCTTAGAATTTTCTTTCTTTCCTTACTATGTCTCCCTTCAAGAACAGGCCCTTAATTTGATAACACATTCATCTTTCTAAAATGCAAATTTGCTCATGAAGCTTATGCTTATATCCCCCTCATCAAAGTCTCTGGAAAGGATTGGCCCTTCTTTGATGGTACAAAGGTCTTTTAGTGAGTGAACCTAATCATTATATCTGATACACTGGGAAAAATTTTCGAAGTTGTGCTCACATGCTATTGTGTATATGCTCTTGTTTCCTGACTTTGTTTTTTAGCTGTAATCTAGAAAGCTGATTCTTATCCTTTAAGATTTCCCCAAATCTTGGTATCACTTAAAAGGGTATTTGCAACTTGTATGGTCTATGAAGCTCCAAACACACCTCTTTTTAGGATTTATTCATCATCCTTACAAATATTTCCTCTTTTACTTCATTCCTAGACTCCTTGGGTCAAAGAATATGTGCATTATTAAACATAGTCTGATGTCATTCATAAGTAGTAGAAGAAATTATTTTTGATCATTTTCTTGAAGATAATTAGAGATTATACTGTAATTATAAGGACTAATATTTCCCAAAGTTAACAAGAAACACAGTAAGTTTTAGCTTCATCAAAAGTCTCTGCTATAAAGTTACTGTTTAGCCATTGCTATATTAAACATATTTAATTTAAAAAACATCAATTTTGTTTTATTTGAGATGAGGTCTTATATAGTCTAGATGGGGGCCTTTAACCAGAAGATAAAATTGAACTCTCGATTGTCCTGCCTATAACTCCCAACAGCTATGATATCAAGTAAGTACCACTATACTACACAATATCACTTTGTGAATACAAGTTCCATTTATGACTTAGTATTCCTTTATTTCAAAAATTTCAAGAAATAGACCTTAATGTTATTCATTCTTTAGAGGCAATAACACACTAGCCTTCATTTTAAGCAGTTGACATCTCAAATTAAGACTTCATCTACGATGCCTGTCAAGAAGAGAATATTGGATCCCTATGATCTAGTGTCACAGGTGGTAAAGGGTTTTGGGTTCTCTGCAAGAGCATCATGAGCTCTTATGCCCTGAGCCATGCTCCTTTGATACTTGGCATGTAGCTATTAGAGTTCTCCAACTCCGCATTTGTTATTTTGCTTCTTAATCTGATGTTTTGTGATCACTTATTCATTCATTCGTACAACAGGTAGTTGTTAAATGGATATGAATATCAAGACAATTCACTAAGATGATCATAAGATTGCTTAAAACAAAAAATATGTAACAGTTTATTTATTTATTTTTTTACTCAAAAAGATATGCCACAGGAAGAATAGCACAGTTCGCAATTAGTGTTTTTCAGTGAATGACAAGAAAAAATGAAACACAATCACAGTAGTAATAAGACCTTGAAAGCAACAAGTATGTCTTCTGAAATTATGCCTCATTATATTTTCTAAATCATGTGTAGGTGGAGAGAACAAAGCCAATTCTTCTAAGCACTTCAGGATTTTGTTGACTTGGCTTGTGTTACCTTAATTCCCTTTGTAATGTCTTATATTTCTCGGAAGTTTCCTTCACTAAAAAATGTTGCTTTCACCCAAGAAACCTGCTGTCTTTAATTAATTGACAGCAAAATAAAGCTTGCAGAGCAACATCTCTGATCAACACTCCATATGAAGAATAAAAGAAATATCAAATGGCAATGAGAACAACTGAGTTTGGAGTAAGTAAGTAAAACTGTACTTAATGTGATAAATTAACACCATTTCAATGTTTGTTTCTTTTTCACCCATTAGCTGTATATGATTATAAGATCATAATATCATCAAAATATGTTCTAAAAAATCTAAGATTTTCGTCTTTTAATTTGTAATATAGAGAAACAGAATAGCCTTCACAGAAATTTAGTATATATTAATTTTCTTTTTCTATTGTATCAATAGAAACAAGGTCTAATTAGTTTTAAAAAATGGGGTGAAGCCAACTGTTTTGGGTTTCTGAGGAGAAGAGAAATATTTCCACATCTGTAATTTGATCAGATGTCTGTGTATGAAAAATAATCAGATTTATTTAAAGTA
Organism: Rhynchomys soricoides; assembly: GCA_019843965.1. NCBI lineage: Eukaryota > Metazoa > Chordata > Mammalia > Rodentia > Muridae > Rhynchomys > Rhynchomys soricoides. The sequence continues at coordinate 1,603,154 of JADRCH010000322.1, read as the reverse complement.
AGATGACAGGGTGATTTAGTGGGAAATAAGGGAACAAAGCTCTAGGATAATTTTAAAAGAAGATAGAGAGGCAAACAGAGAAACACGCACAAAGAGACAGAGAGACAGGGAGACAGGAAGAAAGACAGAAGTACAGACAGAGACATGGACAGAGAGATGTAGACAGAGAAACATAAGAGAGTTCCCTAGATGAAATAGAATATAAGAGCATTGAATAATACAACAGGTAAAGATATAAGGCAAAGTTTGAAACATTCCACTTGATGAGATGAAGGAAAATGTTTAATATGGCTTTAATTATGATAAAGATACTTGCAGAATATCCCAAGGTACAACACAGTCCACAGCTTTAAAAATGGTGTTGGCTTTGATTTTATGCCAGCAGATCAATCTAGGCCTGCAGGTATGATGTCTTAGAATACACAGAGAGGAAAGAAAGCCAGTGTAATGGTTCTCATCTGTTAAAATTCAACAATAGACAGTGATTATGGTTTTAACGCCACTTGGCCTTTATGAACATGCCCTAACAAATGTTGCAAAATATCTTTTGCAAATGAGTTTTGTGTGTGTGTGTGTGTGTGTGTGTGTGTGTGTGTGTGTAGTAAATTTTATGTTTAAACAGGTTATTTCAATTGCAGAGTGAATATTTTCAATCTTGGTGTTCTTACAGATTCACAAAAGTCATGATTTGGAGGGCAGGTACACTATGCAATAAAGCATCACACAATATTTATTTGGCAGTACCTTTTCTAAGAGGCCCCCAAAACCTTTTACTCTTTCTCTTCAAGTTGTAGCTAGAACTGAACAAAGAAAAATGATGAGATAAGCTAGACTAAAAATGAGGAAGCAGAGATGTGTGTGCCTTTACTATAGTAGTAGACTCCATAAAAAATGACAACAAATGTTGAGAAGTGGAAGATGTCTTATGGCTAAGAACACCTTGGTGAAATTTAGAGTATTAAAAATATGTTATTATTTTGTGCTTCTTGATAATGTGTTAAACTTTTTTTTTTCATTGACAGATGTATCCATGTAGAAATTCAACTTTGTTAATTTTGGGATTCAAAAACAAATATTTCTTTTTTATTGAATATCGATACATTTTAATTAAAATGAGAACACATCACTTTCTTCATTTTTCTACTTCTTTCCTCTTCAAAGTACCCTTTCTACAACACTATCCATGCTTCATTTCACTTGCAAATTAATATGCGCCTTTACTTTATACACACATTGTTGCACTCACACACACACACAATTATGCACAAATACATAAATAATACCAATTAATTTCATTTGTATTGTTTTGTGGTATGAAAGAGATAATGTGCTAAGAATGGTTTCTTGGGACTGCTATTTCTTGGTTTCTTATTATAAATGTTATCAATTATTTATATGTATGTTTTAACTAACAATTCCACAATATGAGATTGACACAGATCAGTATTTCTGGAGAAAGATGAATATTTGCTTATAGCTAAGTGATTGGGTTGAAATGAAGGATTGTTGATTATTTTTACATTTTTAATTCAAGTTTTAATTATAGAGGCCACCATTTTCTCTGTATTTGTGGTACAAACATTTAAAAATCGCACCTTATAGTTCAAATCTTTAAAAATGTTAATTAAGGTTTTAAGTTGGCACAGGTGCTAGAGAAGGCAAGAGCTGTGTTATTTTCCAGTCATGCTGGAATTTAATGAAAGTTATGAACACACACTGAGAACTATGCAAATATATTTTTACAAAGTTTCAGGGGTATGTGAACTCTTTGAAGCCTTTTCCTGTACCTTCTACGTCTAACCCCTGTTGGGTAGGTAGAACCTAAAATAGATACTCAACAAGATGTAATCTGTGAGTCTCAAGACAGCTTTGCCTTAAGTTTAATATTTTTAATTAAAGGAAAGATACATTCAGCTAATGCTTTCTTCCTACTGCTATGGAAAATATTAAAAGTACTGCTATGCTGAAGGGAGAGGGAAACTGAATTGAAAATTCACACAAAGACAACCCAGATGTATTAGCAATCTCATTTTAAACATGGGGCTGAACTTTTTTTAACCATATTGGCTAAAACAACTTTGTCTTATACTATTTCTTTGAGGTTGGTGGTATTTATGTAAAATTCTCTTAGCAAGTAAGAGCACATACACCCCCACATACAAGCACACACAAACACACACACACATACACACACACTCATGCACAAGCATGCATACATACACACACAAATACACACAGTGGCACTCACAGTTATCACAGATTTTTTTTCCTGAGTCAAACTTTTACAACTAAACTGTTTTTCAGGTTTACCATTGCTTTATTTTCTGTGTTGGAAATTCATTATATTTCTTTTTGGCAAATAAAATTGACAGATGCTTTTCTGAAATTACTTAGTTTTTCAGTGAACTGTGATGAAATAGCCATGGAATGCTACCTACCGACATCACAAAAAGTAAATACACAAGCCTTGCTGTTTAAGTGTACATGTTTGCTATCATGTTACGTGTCTTATAACAGCTCACTGGGGTACTGATTTTTATCCAGTGGTCTTGAGCACAAGATGTAAAGGCCCTCACTTCTAGTATTCTCATCTGAAAAATGAGGGCAAGCACACCTCAGTGGGCTGTTAGAAGGATCATAGCGAGATGGCAAATCTCTTGCTGACTAACCGATGTCTTCCCTGTTATTGCCCCCTGTGATCCACATCCAGCTGGTACACAGAAAATTTGGAACACTGGTCTCAAAGTCAGGCAAAGCTTCTGAACAAAGCAAGCTGGGATTACCTGTGAGAACATGAATGATGGTAGGTGTATGGATCAATATTAAAAAGGGAAACACTGAACATTAAAACAGGGTGTCCCATGTGTTCCAAGTGTAACTGTTGAAAAATTTACTAGGGAGTTACAGTTACTCCAAAAGCAGTGCTCAGTAGCTGAAGACGCTAACATTAGTGATGGAAGTGGTTCTAAGCCTCATGACAGAAGCTCAGAAGCACAGTGCAACAGTAATAGCTAGTTCCAGATACAATAAATAGCATTAATCCAAGTGATGGCTTAAAGTGTCCACAAGAGCAGCTCTGTAATATCTGAGCATTGGATCTAAATATGGCTCATGTGAATCATTAATTGTATTTTTAATACACCATTTTGATGGAACATTTTCTTTCTTTCTTTCTTTTCATTTCTTTTTTCTTCTTTTTTTTTTCTTTTTCTGAGACAGGATTTCTCTGAGTAGCCTTGGCTGTCCTGGAACTCACTCTGTAGACCAGGCTGGCCTCGAACTCAGAAATCCACCTGCCTCTGCCTCCCAAATGCTGGGATTAAAGGCATGTGCCACCACTGCCCATCAATGGAACATTTTCTTACCAATCGAATATTTTCTGATTGATCACCAGTATGAGGTGACTGTGACACCATAATGAAAAAGAGATATGCTGTGTGTCATCAAAAGATTTGTAGTCCTGAGGATAAACAAGTGATCAATATCCTGGGATACCAACAGCCTGAGAACATTTGAAGATTTAAGATTGACAATTGTCAAATTTGTAAATATAAGTAACTTTATGTCTAAGTTTCTATTTAAAGATTGTGAGCAAAATGACACCTACATTAAATAGTAACTAAACAAACAAACATGATGCTCTATTCTAAGATGGAACAGCACCATTCTTAATGACATTTGGATGTCACGTATAAAAATGATATTTAGTTCACTTCATTATTTATTAAAAAATTGCTGTAACTTTCTGTTTTTCTAAGTTTTACTAATTTCAAAGGTAATGTTCTCCAGAAAGCTATATTCATGATAGGGTTGTAGCTTAGTAGATGGGCCCTGTTTTACCATGTTCTTTAGTATAAAATAGGTCTCAGATATTAAGATTTCACTGTTAAAAATCTTATATATATATATATTCTTACATATTATGAGATTTCGATATTTTGTCATTTTCGATATCAGTTAACTATAAAAATAAAAGTACTGAATTTAGCTACTGCTAATAAAATTAATCCAGAAATCAATATAATCACTCAATTAACCCTAACAACATTCTATGACTCTTTACCTATTGTATCTGAGCATGTGTGTTTTTCATTTTCCTTGATTATTTGTATGTGTTACATGATATATGCTTGTTCATTGTGTGTGCATGAGCATTCATGCATACACCTATGGACCAGCATAGTTGATGTGGAGAATAATCTTTCATTGCTTTTCTAAAACATTACTTACTGAAGCAGAGTCTCTTAATGAAACACAGACCTTACCAATAAGATTAGTCATTCTCTGAGGATTCCCTGTGTCTGCAATCAGAGACCTGAATTATATGTGAATCATTAAAATAGAGACCTGTTTGTTTACATGGGTTCTGAGGATCCTCATACTTGTGAGGAACCATTTAGCCACTGAGCCCACTAAGTTTCCATGTACTTAAAAAAAAATAAGTATACATACTTCTTATTTTGTTTTAGTTTGAGAAAAGATATTATGTAGCCCAGAATGGCCTCAAACATAATGTGCAATAAAATATCCTCTATCGTCCACCCCCAAAATATTGAGATTACAGGAATGTGAAACCATGTTTGGCTTATGTGGTGATGCATGCAGATCATGGACCTTATTTATTTATTTATTTATTTATTTATTTATTTAATTCTAGTCAAGCACTCTATCACCTGAGCTAATCCCTAAGATCAAGATCCAGTATTTTTTGAGCACACACATATAATCTTTCTACAGTTTTCATCCTGTATATCATTTTTGATACTGTGTGTCATAACTATTTGAGAGTGCAATCTTGAGAAGTGAAAATTTAGATTGTTCTCTCAGAGTCTGCATTATTAAGAATAGAACTTAAATGTAAAATAATTTTTTTGAAATAGTAAATGTTCTACACTAGTCACCAATAATTCTTAATAGTGCAGATCTTCAGTGGAAAAAGTAATTTGATTCTTGACAGTAAGTCTGGTAGAGTAATTATAATGGAATCCTGCAGACAGAACTAGTTGATTTTCAGAGATGCTGACTTCATTGCATTTCATTATCTTATAAATGTCTGTGTGAAGCTCACTTATGCCTTTTCCCAATTTAAAATTAATTGCTAATTCTAAGCCAAAATGTATTATGTTTTTTGAATATTTACCAAAACTATATTTAAATTTTGTGCAATTGTGAAAAAAAAATATGCTGGTGTGGAAAATTTGTAATTGTCTGAAACCATAAAGTTTAATAACATCTTTTTGTCACCCCAGAGTGCATTGCAAATATTTCTAGTATTGTATCTAAATACTGTGTGCTCTAACAAGCAATACATATGATTACAAAAGTAAACAGGAGTGAAGTGGAAATTTCTGATATCTTTAACCACTCAGTTGTGTGATGTGGTGTTTTTCTGGAGGACATGTGATATTTTGCTGAAAACATATACTTGAGACGTCTCATGGTGGTTAGAAAGAATATAATGGAACCCCACATACAGTGACAGGACCCTGCTGGTTTTTTCATCCCTTGATCAGCCTTCACTTTGTAGAAAGAAACATGCCAATGAACTTCTCCTGGTACTCCTGCTGATTCTGTCCGCTTCTGCTAACTCATCACATGGTGGAGCCTGGCTGTGTTTTGCTGCATCTTGCTGCCACTTCTGGTTTATGTTTGGTGTTTGCTATTGAACTGGACTGCTGGTATCCTGAAAGCAAGGAGTGGAGTTGGTCCAAGGAAGTACTTCTAAACAGGTCCATATCACCGTTTTCCAACAAACCTTCCTTTTCTTCAACCTCTGTTTGGTAGAGTAGAAGGGAAATTGAAGAATTTAGGAACCCTTAGTAAAGTAGGTTTTGAAGAAATCTAAGCCTACACACAATATATTTAAATAATGAAAGAGTACTTATTTCAAAATCCTAGAATTAATATAAGTTTTAGAATATTTAATGAGCCATTTTTTGAAGTGTCACTATATCTGGAGACTCTACTTCTAACCTGATCTTCTGTTATATTCTGTTTCTCTCGTATTTACAAATTAATGACATAACCCACAGACACAACGAAGGTATACAAGAATGATGGTCCAAGTTGAGGATGCATGAATTGCACTTAGAAGAGGGAATAGGAGACAAAGGGAAGGAGGAAATTGGGTGGGAGAGGAACTGGGAATGTAGGGGGGCAGGATCAGGTGTGAGAAGAACAGAAGAGAGGACCAAAGGGTCAGAATAATGAATGGAAATCCACAACTGCTAGGGGTGGGGAGGTGGAGGAATCTCTAGAAAGGTTCAGACACTCCCAAGAACAATGTGTATGACCTTAGTGGAGATTCCTAACAGTGAGGACATGGAACCTGAAGAAGCGACCTCCTGTAGCCAAGCCCAATCCCTAGTGGAGAGATAAGGGCACAATATTACCCAGAAATGTTTCAACCCCAAATTTGTCCGGTCTAAAAGAAATGAAGTATCATAAATGGAACAGAGACTGAAGGAATGACAAATCAATCAACTTTAGACCCATCCTAAGAGCAAGCACCAATCTCTGATACTACTAATGATACTGTTAGCATAACTGTTCTCTGAAAAGCTCTACCCAACAGTCAACTAAAACAGATGTAGATAATTACAGTCAAACACTAGATGGAGGTTTGGGACTCTTATGGAAGAGTTGGTGAAATGATTGGAGGTGGTGAAGGAAATAGGAATTCCACAAGAAAACTAACAGGGTCAACTAACCTTGACCCACTAGGAGCTCTCAGAGACTCAGAGCCATCAACCAAATAACATACCTGGACATGACTGAGGCCTCCAGCACATATGCAGCTCGGTAGTCAAGGAAGTCCGCCAATAACCTGTCCCTAAACCTGTAGCCTGAGAACAAGGTTTGTTTCCCAACAAAGCTGCCTTGTCTGGCAGCAGTTGTAAAAGATGCAGCTAATCCTGCAGGGACATAATGTGCTAGGTTTAGGGGATACCCTTGGGGACAATACCCTCTCAGATGAGAATGGGAAGGGGAATGAGCAAGGGACTCTATGAAGGGGCACTGGGGAGTCAGTATTTGGGAAGTAAATCAAGAAAAAGAAATAAATTTTCTCTCTAAGGATACAATTTCTATTTAGCATTTTAGGCACACTTAGATCAGAAGTAGTTATCTATTTGAATACTTACTTTAGTTGCTTTCCAATATGTGGCCCATTGGTTATATGATCTTAAGTGAGGCATGTTTACTTCCACAGAAGAATTTACCTTTCATTCTGTGATGTGTAAACTTGATTGTCAATTTAATGGTCACTCAATTCTGTCTGTGTCTGTAAGGACAGTTGGAGAAAGTTGAGCTGAGGTAGGAGATCTCAACCACTCTTGTAAGTCGCATTATTTCATAGACCAGGATCCTGAACTGAAAAACCAACTGGGAGGCACATCTTAGTATCACCATTCTGCTTTTCTCTGCTTTCCTATGACAAACACAATGTGAACCCCAGTCTCCATTTCCTACACTTTCTCTACTATAAGCTTCAACTGTGAGCCAGAATTAACCTTTACTTACTTAAATACTGACTGACTGACTTACTTACTTACGTACTTACTTACTTACAGGGATTTTAGTGTGTATTTTGCCACAGTAATGAAGAAGTGAATGAAAAAAAAAATTCAACACTGTAAATTTCCCTGTGGAAACCAGATATAACCAAAAGAGGAACTGGACTTTAGTAAAATTGGAAAGATTGGAAGATTATAAGACTTGATGTTTAGGTAAGGTTCATCTGTCCAGATAGTACATGGTGAAAATGTAAATTGCAGATATCGCATTCTCTGTGTATGTTAGAGAAATAAATTTAGAATCATAAGCAGAATCTAGCCAAATAATCAGGTAGTGCAAATCAGAGACATTAACCGGATTCCTGATTTGCCTGTTGTGGTTCACAAAGAGATACCTCTAATAAATAATACTTCAGTATGCCTGCTTTTTGAACTAAATGAGACTGGAAGGGTTGTGGAGGGCCACCAAACCAAGTTCTTTCTCAAAATCTACTCGTGAAAATCAGGGTTCTCTTTCCCTAAGACAAGAACCTAATTCTAGTTTGTAGTAACTAGAACAGTACTCCCTAGACTAAACTGTATGAACTAGTATATAGTATATATATAGTATAATTTTCTCTTACTTCATGTAAGCTCTGGATATGGAGACATTCTGTGAGATAACTTGTCTGACAGTAGATAAATAGACCTTCATTCTAAAAAAGGTTCTGTTCTGTACTCAAAGAGACGTCACAATGAATAGGAACATGGGACTGTCTTGACTCCTGTCTCTATGAGTCAGTTAGTGTTATATGCTTTGCTCAGTCCTATGTTTATACTACTGCTCATCACTTAGTTAACCTAAGCAGAATCACAGATTTTTTTTTTTTTAATTTAGGTAACAGTGCAATTAAATCAATTGGTCTAATTTCTCTGGTTCATCTCCACTTGACACCTTTGTTTAAGACCAAATCAGAAAAAAGAAGTTTGAAGAAAATAAATTCTGTCCTGTAAATTTCACCTACTATCTATCACCTATCTATCTATCTATCTATCTATCTATCTATCTATCTATCTATACATCTATATATCTATCTATCACTTTCTCCTTTTAACTATTCTGAAAAATAAGCAAGGAGAAAATGGGAATAATTTTAAATGTGATTAAGTGAAGAAACACCTACTTTAACTAAATGTAGATGCTTAAGTAAGTTCTAAAAATGTATGAGAAATGAAATAATATAATTTGTGCAGAGGAATGGAGTTTCCCATAATTCATTAATTTGCAGAAACAGAAAATTTCTATATCTTTTTACCAAAACCTAGTTACAAGGACAGTGATTTTGAACAAAAATTACTTAAATGTAAAATGAATTTATCCCTTGCCTTAGGAATTTGCTTATGAAACATTTGTCAGGGGTCCTAGGTTGTATACTGGTTTGAGTGAATTGACATAGAGAAGTATGTGAAACTCCATATCTTAAGTATCTAGAATGCTTTGTGTAGTGTAGAAGAAATGAAATATAGAGATGATATAGACATACTTATAAAGATGTGTGATAGCCCCTGGGAGAATTAGAATACTTTTATTGGAAATGGTTCAAAACAGACATATGAATATGAACATGTGATTGGAGTGTATAGAGAATCTTTATGAGGTGTGTGAGAGTATGACCTATCAATAAAATGCCTGTGGCCAATGAGTTGAGGTAGGAATAGAAGGTAAGAAACCCTGTAAAGAGAGTGGATTCTGGGAGTTATGTGGATATGGAATGCTGACAGAGATAGATGCATGAAAGTGAGGAGATGTATCTAACCATGTGACATGACTTAAACAAGTTTAAATGAGCCTAAGTTATTGTCAGAGGCACTTATTCATGTGTAAGAAGTCTCAGAGTTATGAATCAGGGATCTTGTATGTGGGTGGAAAAGCCTACAGCTACAAATGGCCCCTAATGTGTGGCATAGAATCCAAACTAAGAGAGAATGAGGAGACCTAGGGCCTGACAGGAATGCTTAAAAAAGCACTCCTAGGTGGGGTGAAGGAATTCTGAGACAGATAGGGGGAACCAAAGCCAAATGCATTTCACAGGCAATGCATTTCAGAGGCCAGGTTCTTCAAGATAAATCAGTACTTTGCAGCAAAGCCAGCAGAGGATAGTTGGCAGAGGCCTAGGGGATAACTCAGTGATGGAACTGCTCTGTAGTCTCTCTAGAACCAGGATCTGGGGGCACAATAGCTGTGTTTTTTTTTTTTTTTTCAAGCATCACATGGTTCCAGAGAATGGTCAAAAAAGCCTACTAGAAGATAGAGAGCTAGAAGGCCCAATTTGGGTCCCTGCTTGGAAAAGCTTAAAACCTCCCAAAGGAAAGGAACCACAAAGGGGGCAGAACCAAGGATCAACAGCTTGCTAGCCCAAGCTAAGGGCATGAAGATAGACATCACAAGCACAATCTAACTAAAGGGCAAAAAGATCCTCCACCTTCAAAAGGGCATGGTGTGTGAGAGCAGGAGTGTGTGTATGTGTGTGTTTGTGTGTTTGTGTGTGTGTGTGTGTGTGTGTGTGTGTGTGTGTAGGGAAACAAAGTCAACAGACTTGCTAAAATACGTGGGAAGTCCTTAAGGAGAAAATTATATACTAGAAAGAAAATATATGCTTAAAAATGGAGAAAAAATTCAATGACAGAGGGCAATTGACTATGTAAAGTCTTGTACTGAATATCAGCATATAAATGATTATGTATTCTATAAAAATTGTAGTTGTATATATCCTTTTTTAAAAAGTTCAGAAGAAAGCTGACTTAGGGACAGAAAAGACTGATAGATGGAATGTTCGATTAGAGGTTGGAGGATTCTTTAAGTCAGTAAAGAATATTCAAAAGAATCCAATCTGGACCCCATAGCAGAAGCAAAATAGCTAGTTCAAGATGAGAAAAATTCATAAAACCTTGAGGAACTAAAATGGAAGTCCACAGAGATACAATATTCTGATTGAAGAATCCAGACTCTTTTTACCGATGCTACCTTAGACAATGTTATAAAATAGATTATGTGTTTCACTTGGTAGAGTTTGGAGAATTAAAGAATGTATATATGTTAATGTATCATATAGTTGATTCATACTCAGGGTTTCAATAAATTTTTACATTAAGTTTGAAAAGGCTGATTCTGAGATTATACATTTATTAGAGATGGTGGCAATCTTGAAGATGACTTTGCAGATTAAAACTGATGATGTTCAGGTATATGTATCTATTAGAATGCAAGAATTTTTAAACATTATGGCATTAAAATTGTTATTAATATTCCTTAAAATCCTAAAATATTAGGCAATTGTAAAGAGGTAAAAAAAATTACTTAAAGGAAATGCTAATAGAACAGAAGGGGAAAAAGAGATCTCCTATAATAGCTTAGATAATGCTGTATTAACTTGATAGTTTTTATACAAATACTAAAGAATCAGATAAAATAGATGCTGAACTATATTGGATTATAGAAAAAAAACTGTTGAACTAAACCAGTCTGTACATATTAAGGATGTCCTAAGCTCAGAATGGAGAGAAGGAAGTGTGTTATGCTGGGGGAGAAGCTTTATATTGCTTTCCATGTGGGGAAAATACTTTCTAGTTGATAAAATCAACTTTGATAAAATGAGCATTCTATTATTATTATTACTATTATTATTATTCATTATTATTATTGTTATTATTATTAATTTATTCTCTTTTTACAGTCCAGACTTTATTCCCCTCCTGTTCTACCTTCACACTGTTCCACATCCCTTACCTCTTCCCTCCCCATCTCCAAGAGGATGTCCCCACACTCTCTCCCCAACCCACCAGACAGTTCCAACTCCCTGGGCCCCCAACTCTCTTGAGGGTTATGCGCATCTTCCCTGACTGAGTCCAGACCCAGCAGTACTCTGCAGTATATGTGTTGGGGACCTCATATTAGCTGGTGTATGTTGCCTGGTTGGTGACTGAGAGATCTTGGGGATCCAAGTTAGTTGAGACTGCTGGTCTTTTTTATTTATTGGACTTTTTCTTTATTTACATTTCAAATGTTATCCCCTTTCTTTGCTGGTCTTCTTATAAAGTTGCCCTCCTTCTCAGCTTTTTCCAGCTTTTCCCTAATTCAACCACAGGGGTCAGCAGTTTCTGTCCATTGGTTGGGTGTAAATATCTGCATCTGTCTCTTTCTGCTTGTTGGGTCTTTCGGGGACAGTCATGGTAGTACTCTGTTTGTAAGCACACTATAGCATCAGTAATAGTGCTAGGGGGAGAATAAAGCAATCACAGGAAGGAAGGAAAGGGTGGGACCTGGGTTGGAAAGGAGACAAAGAGGGGAAGAGGGGAATAAGATAAGGTATTAGGGGGTGGACAGGACTGAAGCCCTGGGGGCTGGACACAGAAAACTTAGGGAGGTGGGAGGTGGAGGAACCCTCCAGTACCCAAAACCTAGGAAGAGAGAGACTCTCAAGACTCAAAGGGAGGGACCTTAGATAAAATGCCCTATAGTGGGGAGAGGGCACTTGTAGAGTCCACCTCCAGTAGAAAGATGGTGTATCAAGTGGAGGGATGGGGTTGCCATCCCACAGTCAAAAACTCTGACCCAGAATTGTTCCTGTCTGAAAGAACTGCAGGAGCAAAAATGGAGAAGAGCCTGAGGAAAAGGAGCTCCAGTGACAGGCCCAAATTGAAATTAGGGTTCTTAAGACTGACCAATATTCCAATTCTTTTGGGGCAAGAGGCAAGGGGAAAACAGTACAAAAAGACAGCATGGAATACTTTTAAGAGAGTTATAGGATGGAGACACATTTTCTTTCCTTTATAAAAATTTATTATTTTCTTTAATCTTTTTTTTACAGTCCAGTCATTATTCCCATCAGGGTCTGCTCTCTGACAGTTCTCATCAATGCCCATACAATGAAGAGAATCCATGGTTGACTGTCCTGGGAGCCAGATCCTCTCTCATTTCTATAGCTTTAGAAGCTTCTTCCTCTATACTTCCAGGATACTTAAGTAATAATTATTCGTTTTCAGTCTCTTATGGGGTTGAAGATAGTTATGTTTAGGATTTAATAAAATGTGCTTTAAGTCGAAGAAGATGTTTTAGGTTAATAAAGCAAGTTATGATAGAAATTAATTTAAGTACAGAATTTTAAACTTATCAAGGTAGGATAGATAGTAGAATAATTTCTCCAAGTCTGTGAAATTTTCATGGACTGGACATAATGAATGAAAATTTTACTTTATAGTTTGTATAACTATTATTGTGTATAGTTTGTTATTGTGAGATAATGAGCTATTTACTTGACAAAAAGGAATGTAGAGAGCCTTTATGTACTCTGTGGAAGCCTCACCTTTCAATAAAACTTCTTTAGCTAATGAGCTGAAGCAGGATTGGAAGGTAAGACATCCAAAAGAGACATGATTCTGAAAAAGAATTAGATGAGGCAGGAGATTCACTATAAACACTAATAGAGATGCATGGACTTGAGATGTAACGAATCATATGGTATGACTTAGACTAGTTTAAACGGGAGCATTGGGATAATTGGGTTATGAGCTAATGGAAATAAACCAAAGCTATTGGACTAACCATTTACATATGTAATCTCAAAGTTGTTATTTTGGAGAACTCATGCTGTGGTTACATTGAACAGTACAGTTTTTATCATGATTCAGTTAAAGAATGAATTGTGGTGGATATTAGAATTGCATCAGCACATGGCGATCAGAGACGTAAATCAAGTTATTGTGTGTCTTTTTCTATTGTGATCCACTTTCTAGCTGGGTCATCTCCACCAAGTGTGCAATAATTACATAAGCCATCCCCAATTTAAAAGTTAAGCAAAAGAGAATTATATAGAAATTCTAAGGAATCATCCTCTTTAAGAATAAGGTTGAAGAGCTAAGGGAAGGACTGAAGGAGCTGAAGGGGAAACCAACCCCGTAAAAAGAACAATATTAACATACTGCCAACTACTTAGTCTCAGAAACTAATCTACAAACCAAAGAGTGTAGATAGAGGGAGCCAGGACTCCAGATTCATATGGAGCAGAGGAAAGCCTTATCTGACATCATTGGGAGGAGAGGGAGCCTTGATGTCCCAGCATAAAGGGATGCTAGAGGAGTAAGGCTGGAGTGGGTGACTGAGTGAAGGAGTATACACACACACACACACACACACACACACACACACACACACACACACAAACACACATACCCAGGCAGAGAGAGAGAGAGGGAGAGAGAGAGAGGAGGAAGAAGAAAAGAAGGAGAAGGAAAAGAAAGGAGGGATGGAAGGAGATAGCAGAGATGGGGAAGCAGAAGCAGCAGCAGCAGAGGACATAGAGGTGGTGGTGGGATGGTAGAAGAAGAGAACAAGGACAAAGATGAGAATAAGTAAAATGTAATGATTCTTTTTAATAATAAAAAAATATTGTCATTTTAGATAATGCAACTCCAGTGGTATTCTCACCAAACTAGCTGCACTATTTCATGATCCCAGGTATAGCAACTTGGGTCTTCTTTTTACCTTCTTTGATTATGTCTAGTCAAATATTAATGGGATGCATAGAGTAAGTGTATTTATTTATAAAGATTTCTTTCAGTCCAGGAAAAGAATATAGAGAATACATTTCCCTTCTTTTCTTTCCTATTTTTTTCATTTTTTTAAGTTTTTTTTTTTTTATTTAGGGGTGGTGGGGTAGGTGGAGTGAGAAAGGCCGGGGACACCTTGATTCCAAGTCATCTTCTGCAGCATTATAATAGTCTTTAGCTCAAAATGCTTTAAATATCACTTTATATTTTTATTTTATGAGCTCTAATAAAGCTCATGAAATATCTCCACTTTATTATGTATATTACAATTTCAGAAAAATTTTCATGTTCATATATTGATTATATGAGTTATATACCCACTGGCAGAATAGAAGCTGTCTAAGTGCTCTATATTTTCTTTTACACAAGATATTGTTAATGATATTCATTGAATTTTGAAAGAATAATATATTTCATCTTATATTAAAAACACATTAATAATGATTATATTTGTATTCTTTTTAATAGTTTATGGTTTTGTTTTCACTAAGATACTTGGTTATATGCTTTCTTTCATGTAATTTTTATTAAAAATTCAGGTGAGCTAGATATTTGCTATTTTCAATCAAGGACTATACTGTCTGTAGATTAAAATTATTTATTTTACTCTAATATGTCTTTTATTAAAAAAGAATTGTATCATCTTAAATCCTCCATTTACTCCTTTCAGCCCCTCCTTATATCCTTCCTGCAATCCATCACATGCACCCTTACTCAAGTTGATAGTCTCAATTTCCTTAACTATTTTACAAACAGATATGTCAGTATCTGCATAAATAAGTAATCACATAATCAATATATATTCATAGTCTGTTTTTATTATGTATGTATATATGGTTTCAGGGCTGATGACTCTGTATTGGAAAACCAAAAATAGGGTTTACGCATAGGGAAAGTTAATTCTTTATTTTGAGAAGTCATTGTATGCCTGTAATTCTTTGTTGAAGGGCATGGAATCCTTTCAGGTTAACACATCCATTAACCTTGTCATTATTCCAGTCTTTTTTCTATGGCTTTTTCTAGAATAAAGTGTCTTATAGTCAACTGTCTAGTATTCTGGTTATTACAATATTCTTAACCCTCTCTTTCATAATGTTTCCGTAGTTGTAGGTACAAGAGCTCTGATATAATGGTGTATGTTGAGTCAAAGATTTCCACAGTCCTTTGATCTCTGCACTGTGTACATCTGTGGTTTTCTGCATTGGTGTCTATTTTCTGTAAAAGACAGACTTCTTTGATGAGAGGTGACATAACAATGAGATTTAGGATATGGTAAAAAATTATGTTGGTCTATAAAAGATTTCTTCTAATCCCTGTTACCTCAGTAGTTGGGAAAGCTGGATAGTTTTCTAGTACCAAGCATTATTTTTCATGTGTTAAATGGGCCTTAGGTTCAACTAAACAGCAATTGGTTATCATGAACATGCTACTTATTGCACATTTATATGTACCTAGATATGCTGGTCATTGTTGTGTACTACATATCTACAAAACCTATACATGGTGACATTAAAAGTATGACAAAGAAAACCTTTTGAGAGCTCAATCCTACACAAAGAACTATAGTTAAGTGATGAGAACAAGGGATGGAAGAGGTGGTCCTCCCTCTCCAGGTAAAAGCAGAACTTTTGATTATACCTTACCAAGATGTCAACCCTGAAAATACACATACCAGGAGCATTATATAAATTGGGAAGTCTAATTTAGAAAAATATATGTATATATACATACATGTATGCATATAATAAGTAGTTTATTTTAAAAGCCATGAAATTGATTGGAAATTGGAGTTGGTATACAGAAGGATTCAAGAGAGAAAAGGGAAGGGAGAAATTTTGAAATTAAATTCCAACTTCAAATCTCTAGTCTAAACTTGTATATATTTTGTTTTCTAAATAGGATGATAGAAACATTTAAACATATAAAGAACACTTACAATTTTTATTAAAAGTTCATTCAGATATTATTTATAGTGTATAGAGAGACATGCTAAATTATGTGCAAATACTGTACACTTTATGTAATAAGATGAGAATTCTCAGACTTAGGTGACCACTGGATTCATTGAACCAAATTCCTTATGGGGCCAAAAAAACCCCATCTATTTCTTCTCTTACTATGAATTCTGTTTTCTATGTGCCTTAATTGGTTATTTATTCAGTTTCGTACATGTTAGGCACACACTCTCTTACTGAGCTGTATTTTTTATAAATTTTATAAACCTCTGAAAAGAACAAAACTTCATTTAAAATGACTCTAAATCTTTAGTTATAAGTATAGATCTCAACGTTTTTCAAAGTAGCTGCTATTTGAGGTAGAGTGACAACTGGTCAAGATACAGAGAACAGCTACAATCCATGCATCCACCAAAGGCTCAGGAAATATTATAGAAAAGTGAGTGGAAAGATGGTAAGAGCCAAGAATCATAGTATCTGTTGTGATACAGGGTCTTTTATATACGACAGGGTAAGCAAATCCATGAAATCTGAATACCATGGTCTAAAAGAGTCACCAACAAGTGGTAGGCCAATGTGGATGGGGAAAAGGTCAGAAGGCCCTACCTCTAGAAGAAGAGTTATAGGGTATTAATGAATTCCATGAGAAGTAGAGTCAGTCTGACTTAAGGATTATCTCCCTGATAGGTGGTCAAATGACAAGAGGTCAGCCCTAAATATGTTTATGAGAAACACAGAATGAACTTTTTGGGTTTTGTTATAAATTATGTGTACAATGATAGTTAAAGAATAAGAGGCAATGAATTTGAGAATTTGTGACACGTGTGAAGAGTTGGAGAGAGAAGAGATAGGGAAGAAATGATGTATGTATAGTACTCACACATGGAATTCTCAAAGTAAATAAATTTATGCATATATTAAAATAAAGTTGCAAATGGCTTGTATTTTCATGTCACATTTATTACCCAGTGTTATTTATAGACAATTTCTTATTCTGAGTCATAAACAGAGTTTTTTATATCTGAAGTTGATATGTTCTCTTTTCATTTTATAACTGATTATTTCTGCAGTGACTCCTCTTCATAGGTTTAAAAATATTGAAGAATAGTATGGTTTTACTTGACTGAGATGAGAATGTATAATACATGGAATATTAACCTGTAAATATGCCTAGAGTCTTCTTTCTGAAATCTATGAATATGTTATTTCATGTGTGAAAAGAAGATTTGCAAATGTCCTAATGATCTTTTGAGGAATTCTGGGTGGGTGGGTGTGATCACTATGGTAATTAGAATAAAGACAGCAAACCAAGTGTAAAAGAATATTTGACTAAGCAAGCAGCCTTACATATGAATGAATTGCTGCAAA
Source organism: Rhynchomys soricoides (assembly GCA_019843965.1). Taxonomy (NCBI): domain Eukaryota; kingdom Metazoa; phylum Chordata; class Mammalia; order Rodentia; family Muridae; genus Rhynchomys; species Rhynchomys soricoides. The sequence continues at coordinate 1,585,732 of JADRCH010000322.1, read as the reverse complement.
CTAAGGCATGAAGGTGGCATTTACTAACTGGTAAAGGCCAGAAAATATATTTTCAATGAGCATTCGGAAGAAATTCAGATAGCACTTTAATTCTAGCCCTAATAGACTCATTTCAGACATCTGCCTCAAAGACACTAAGATTGTAAAGCTAATTCATATAGCTTTGAACCACTACATTCTTAATGTTACAGAGGGAATTGAAAAGTAATACAGGTGATTGAATCATTCTGTAATGGGAAATGAAATTATTTTGCTTACATTTTAATAATATTAATTTTTTAGGGATAAAGGGATAGAAATTTGGTGATTGTTGTAATAATAGAAATTACAATGTTCAGTGTAAATATGAAGCTTTGACACTTGAGAACACATCAGAATGAGGCTTGTATCACTAAACTTCTGCTGCTCTCTTTTCAGAGGAAAAACATCTCTTGTCTTCTTCTGAAGTAAGCAGGTCTTCATCTCACAAACACACTCTCTATACCCAGGAAAAATAAGCAAAGTTAGAGATAAGGTAAAGAAACTTGCCTTTCTCAGTGCCCTTCTATTTCTTGTCCTTAGTCTATATGATGTATTATCTCCACAACTGTCAACACTTCATCAAAATATATAGGGGTACACACTGTTCTCTGTTGGGGGATCTTTATTTCTGAATCCCCTGTACCAGAAAAAGTTATATTCACTAAACCTGAAAGATTTCCTTTTGTTAAGATGCTTCTAATAATGAATAACTCAGTCATGATGTTTTCTATAGATAATAAGCAAATATTTGTTATTCTTCTCTGTACAACACAACAGATTGTAATTTGGATGGGGCCACAGACTGCTAGAGGTACCAAATGACTTTGTGATAAATATCCTGAAAAAAGGACTTTCATAATCCTGGATAAGTAGGAAGTGAGCTTTAACAAAGGAGGAGTTAAAATTCAAACACTATTAATAATCAACAAATAATCTCCCTGTATCTTTCAGTCTCCGACTTTCTCTGTCTCTGTCTCTCTGTCTGTCTCTGGTAATGCTCATACTTTTAGACATTTATTTCTTTCTCAATCAGTCTTCTAAAAAGTAACAGCACTATTACATGTCTCTGTGTGTAGGCGACCATGGAGGTCACAATGAGTGGTAAATCTTGTGGTAGCTGGTGTTAACAGGTGGTTAAAAACCACCCACTATGGGTGCAGAGAATTGAACTTCAATCAGACTTCAAGAAGAGTAACAGTACTTGTAACTACAGAGCCATCTTTCCACCCCTGCTAATTAGTCTCTTAAAATGTATTACTAAAAATACTTACATGCTAAACTTTAGTGGAGTCTTTGTGTAGCTTGAGGAAATGAACATCCATGTTAGTATATGAATGGTAGTAGTTTACTGAAGTGGCCCCTTTCAATCACCTTTCACTCCTATAATGGGGCAATTTGAATACACAATACAGTTCTCAGTGTTTAATTCTGTTCCTCATACTTTGTGGGAGGGAAGTGAGATGCTCTTATATTGAATGAAAGCATACCATCTGAAAGTCAATATTCCCACTCTGTCAGAGATGGAAACTGCATGATGAACTGGCATAAAACAACTAGAACTATTCTGTAAGTGAAAGAACTATACTAACTTTTTAAAAAGAAACAGTAAACTGTTTTCAACAGTAATTTTGAAGAAGAAAAACAGTATTTGAAGGAAATCAGTAATTAGGTAGCTAAGAAGTTAACTTTGTAGTTCTGTGGCTTCATAGCTGAGAATAAAAAGAGTAAATAGGAATCTAAAGAAAAGCCATGGGAATTTTGGGCAGTGTGGGAGGTGGATGCTTTGTGGGAATGAAGCTCAAGTATTAGTTGCATCCATTTCACATTCAAAGATGTGCATGCGATATATCATTACTATTAAATTTAGTTGGTAAATTCTCTCTCTCTCTCTCTCTCTCTCTCTTTCTCTCCCTCTGTCCCTCCCTCTTCTTCCTCCTCCCACCCCTCTCTCTTCCATTCTAAAGCAAACATTAGGTCAAAAACTGATAGAAAGATATCTATGTTGAAGGTATAATCTAATTTAATTCAATCTGTCTAACTCTATATATGTTAGGCTACCCGAGCCACAAACAAATCAAGTACTTAAAAAATAGTATAATGATATGTTCTCAAGGAAAGCAATGCAGACAGATGTATAATTCAAAATAGTTTGTCTTTCATCTAACATCAAATAACGTTTGCTTTCCAACAATGTTCCTAAAATGTTCTCTTAACTTTGCAAGTCTAATTTTTGAAACCATAATGAGTGTGTTTCCTTATGGTAAAATAATATACTCTTAGGTTTTTGCAAATTTGTGAAAGCTTATCAAATTTCTAATGAGTCATTAAGGAACCCTTGCTCTCTGTTGTAAATGACTCAGAGAAAAACCCTGTTCCCACTGTCTCACACAGGACATCAATGTTACTCTACAGGCAGCACTGACATTGTCTCCTTCAGACCATTTGTAGTCAGTCAAAAATAAAAAACAAACAAACAAACAAACAAGCAAAAACAAAGAAAGAGAGGAGTTTTAAAATTGAAATCTTCATTTCTTGAACTTGCTTTAAGAGTTCTGGTAACTTCATGGCAAGAAATAGTAGGAGAAATACTGGTGGCCAGAAGCAATTTCTGTACCAACTCCTCCCGTATAAGGGATTATAACTATATGATTTATCTTGTATTCACTAAGTCAAGCTTGTGGGTATGCGACTTTCCTAATAATTCTTGAAACAAAGATATAAAAAAGAATACCCTTCATGTTCAAGAGAGAATCATATGTGGAAAATAATAGACAAATAGTAAAATCAAAATAACAGACACAGATTTCTATCAGGGATGCTATAGAAATGAGTCTATGGTGTGTTTCCTCTCACTGAGGTCATTTAGAAATACTTTAAGAAATAACTTTGTGTGAAATTGAGCTAGATAGTAGCAGTAGCATAAAAATGAAGAGTTCCAGTCATGTTTAAAGCATGTATGAAGCCTGTTCTTCCCCTCCTCGCTTAGGAATACCTAGCTGTTTACAATAGTTACTGCATACCATAACTATATCGGTAGGATATGAAGCAAGAGATTTAGCAGTCAGCAAGTATTTTTTTTTCTCAAAATTTGTTAAGTTTTGTGAAGCTGAATAACAAGTATTCATTAATACTGAAACTTTTATGAGAAGGAGGACATGGTGACACCAAAAATGACACTATTACTCCTAACCATGTATAAAACCCTCAAACAACCTCTGGGAAGGAAAATAGATGATGCTCTAAGTCAGTGGCATTCTGATAATATAATATTCCTGTGTCTACCCTTGAAGGTATCACAAATAGGACAAGTCAGATAAAAGATTCTGAAAAGCTTTCTTGTTTGGAGTATGATTAATCTCATCTTATTTATTAATCTCATCTTATTTATCTATACATTTGTTGTGAATCTCTGTCTTGTATACATTTTCAGTTGGATGATTTGTGGTAGTGAATACCCAATTTTTCTGCTTAAGTCAAAAGAAAACCTAAGGCTTTTTAATAAGAACTTCAAAGTTCATATGTAAGTATGATATCATATTTTTGATAAAATAAATGAACTGATCACTTCTTTACCAAAAATTTTAGGTGATTTTGTTTTTCTTACCAAATTGTAGAATATAACCATACTATGATGTAAACAAGGCAGTTTAAGCATTTATTGATTCTTTTTTATATATTTGTGTTATTAACAATTCATAAAATCTATTTATTTCAAATACTTTTATAAACAATTCATTTTGTGATATAAGAAATTTAAACATTAAAGAAAATTAAAATTGCTGTCTTTGTTTAATTAAAGTACTTTATTAATGACTTATTAACAAGTAAGTTAAAGTAACATTTTTAGTTTACATGCAACTGCAAACTCTTCTTTTCTTACTTACTTTTTCTTATTGACAAAATGTTTCAGAATATCATAAGCTCCTGTCATTCTCCCTGACAATATTCAGTTCAATCACTCTGAAACTACATCAAAGAATCTTATTTGATGGGAGTATATATGATCTCTAAGTTAGGATGTTATATAAGAAGTTAGAATCCTATGTTTACAGTCAGATTTGTCATTGCTGCCCTGGTGGCCCTTGTCTATAAGAAATTAGGAGTTGCCATTGACTGTCTTTAAAGATGGTGACAGTTTTAAATAGGATTGGGTTGTCTTGGAAATAAGGGAATGTTCAATGAGCAACAATGAAAGAGTTGAGAAAAATATATTAAGATTCATATAAAGAGATCTCCTTTCATATTGCTTAGAGTCTTTCACTGTGCTGAGATAAAAAACTCAGTAAAGTTCTGAGCATCAACTTTTTTCATGTTTCAAAGACTTGTGAAGATTAAACAAACATACATCCAAATGATTTTAACATATGATGGGTCATAAAGGAATGCTGTATATTTCACTCAGCATTAGGAATATTTGTCCAGCAATTCTTCCTTTTGTGGCTACAATTTCCACACAGTCTCATTTTTTCCATTCTCCTTTTTGGTGGAACTATTGAACTTTAATACGTTAATGATGCTTCAGATATCATTTTTAAATGTGGTTCTCTCTCTCTCTCTCTCTTTCTCCTCTCCTCTTTCTCTTTTTCTTTCTCTGTATGGGCCTCTGTCTCTCCATCTCCTTTTCCCTCTACCTGTCCCTCACAGTGTGTGTGTGTGTCTGTCTGTCTGTCTGTCTGTGGGGGTGGGGGTGGGGGTGGTGTGGGTGAGTTTTGCCCAAGGGCCCATTACATGTTTGGTGTCTTCCCACTGAGCTTCATTTCCACAATTTGAACAATTGTGTAATTCTTTCCTCTCTTTCTTATTATTTTGATTTATTTATTTTTTGGCTGGGAAACTTTTATTGACTGCTTCTATTTTCAGGGGTTATAGGGTTATTTAAATAGTTTACCTGATCTTGATTTAACTTTAGTTATTGGTAAACATCTAGAAAATCTTTCATTTCACTAAGAATTTTCAATTTTGTAGAGTATAATCTTTTGAAGTAAAACCTAATGATTCTTTAAATTTCCCCTCTTTTCATTTCTTGTTTTGTTTATTTGGATACTGTCTGTCTATCCTTTGGTTAGTTTGGCTAAAGTTTTGTCTATATTACTGATTTTCTCAAAGAAAATCAAATGGTTGTATTGTTTTCTTTTTTCTAACTGATTGATATTTGGCTTTGTTTTTATTATTTTCTGCCTACTAGTCTTCTTTGGTGTGCTTGCTTCTTCTTTTTCTCTAGAGTTTTCCACTGTATTTTTAAAATTGCTTGTATGTGAACTTTGTAATTTATTTATGTAGGCACTTAATGTTACAAACTCTCCTTTTAGCACTGCTTTCATTGTGTCCCATAAATATGGATATTGTGTGTCTTCATTTCCATTAATTTGTAGAAAGTCTTTAATTTCTTTATTTCTTTATGACCCAGAGATTATTGAATAGAAAGTTGTCTAATTTCCATGAGTGTGTAGGGTTTCTGGTGTTTCTGTTGTTGTTGAAACCCAGCTTTAATCCATGGTAGTCTGATAAGCTACAAAGTGTTATTTTAATTTTTTTGTATCTGTTGAGGCATTTCAGATTTTTAATTAGCCTCTTCTTTTCTGTTTTCCCTCTGGCTTAAGACATCTTGAAAGCATATTAGCTCACAAATCAAAAGGGCTAATAGATACTGTGGACAATTCAAAATTTTGTGTTGTTGAATTTATTTAACAAACATTGGCCACAATGTATTTGTTTTTCAGTCCTTAACTCTCCTTAATTCTCCTATGCAGCCATAATTTCCATGAGTACTTTTCTCAATTTTGATTAAAGATGCATCTTTCTGGATACATGCTGTTTTTTCTTTGGTATAAAACTGCAAAATATATAACCAAATCAATCCATTTTAAATATTTCAAAAGCAAGAGAAATTGTTAGTGTTATTCCACATTGTTAATTGGATAATAATTGGTAAGACTTTAAAGAAGCATTCTTTTTAAGTTGAACCATTAAGGCTAGTAAGATATTGAAATGTTAGGATTCCTTTCCATTGTTTTTAAAATATTGTCTCTTTTCATAGTTTCATCTTATTGCTGAGAGCATCGTTTTTGTTTTCTTCCTAGGAAGTGACAAGGAGAAATAAAAGAAAGAGTGAATTTAATGGAGAGATACAAGGTACCTTGGCAGTAAAGCAGCTCTGTCACCAAGTCATAATTTTATTTTTTTCTCTGTAGTATGGACTATTTCCAGCAGACAGTGAGTTACAGTCATGGCCTTGTGTGTGGAGAATAATAATAGAATATCAGTGAAGGGGAGATACATTGGTTCTCTCTGTTGAGTGACTTCATTTGGATGGGAGTCTGGGACTTAACAAGTAAGTCTGGTTTCTTATAGATAAAGCCTGAGGATGCTTAGGTACTTGGCTTATGTAACCAAACATAATTTCTTCACAGAGACATCCAATCCTCTAAAGTGGCTATATAGTATGATTTCTGTCACTATTCATTATTAAATGTCCTCATTTCTGTAATAAGCATGACTTTTCTTTATTCATTTAATGTCTTTATTCATTATTTATTATGTAACCACACATAAGCATTTAAATAATATAAATTTGACCCTTCAGGCACATATTCACATCAGTGTCCACAGATTCTGAGACATTGTTCAGAGCATGTAACTGGTTATCAACAAATGCACTTTACTAAGTATTCATTGATTCATAAGAGAAAAATAAAACTTGAATGTTAACATTAGTTTTATATTGTAAACAACAGAACTGCTGAGATTCTTGCTCAGTTATAGGTGTTTGAACCAAGTCGGACAATCACCTGAGTTAAATTCCTAGAACTCACATAGTAGAAGGTAAGAGAAAACTGTCTTTTGACTTATATGTGGGCTGAATCAAGTGCAGCACACACATATACATACAAGTGCACATGGAAAACAAACAAACAATAGATAGATAGATGGATAGATAGATAGGTAGATAGATAGATAAAAAGACAGATATATAGACAGATTAGGAGATTAATGCTGTTATTAAAATATATTTAATCAGGAGGCCATCTGTTTTTGGTAAAGATTGTAAACATCATATAATAATAGCTCAGTGAAATGGTTCATAATACCTATGCTTTATTTTGGGTAACAATTTCAAGCATTAACTAAACACAAGAGAAGCCAACAGACACAAATCATACATGAGTTTAAATGTTTCCTTTTTTTTTTATAGATAATGAGCACATGAAGGTTAGGCAGACCAGAACAGACATCAAAAGTAACCATTGACACATCACTTAACCATATAACATTATATCACCTAAGAGTAGAAAGTCACATAAGCTTTTAGACTGATATTTAGAATGATAAAATATATAGAATATAAATTTATTTATTATTATTAATCATTCTATTCATTTATATATCAAATGATATTCCACTTTCCAGTTATCCATCCACCAACACCCCATCCCAATCCATTCTCCCCCTCTACTTTGCCTGTATGAAGGTGCTCCCCAACCCACACACCCACTCCAAACCCATACTTTTATGCTGGGATATCAAACCACCCCAGGACTAAGGGCCTCCCCTCCAATTTCTGTCAAGCAGGGCCATCCTCTGCTACATATGTGTCTGGATCCATGGGCACCTCCAGGTATATTTTTTGGTTGGTTTTCTAGTCTCTGAGAGAACTGGATGGTCATGGCAGCCTATGTTATTCTTCCAATGGGGTTGCAATTCACCTCCGCTCCTCCAGTTCTTCTGCCAGCTCCCCCACCAGGTTCCCTGAGCTCAGTCTGACAGTACACTCTAAGTATGCATATCTGCATTGGTCAGTTGCTGGCCAGGCTTCCCCAGAAACCACCATACCAGGTTCCTATCACCAAGGACCTCTTGACCAAGACCACAGCAACAGTGTTAGGTTTGGTGTCTGCAGACATGATGAATCTCCAGGTGGATCTTTCTTTTTGTACCTGTCTTTCATTTGGACAGGAATATTTCTGGGTTAAAAAATTTGAAAAGGGCAAATGGCCCCATTCCTTGACAGGGGACATGCCTCTCTCTATTAGAGGTGGTCTCTACAGGTTGTATCTTCCCCTTCTCTGTGCATTTCAAATAAAGTCATTCCCTTCTGGCAGCCTCACATATCTGGGACCCTCCAGTGGATATTCCCAGTTCCCCATCACCCTTGCTACATATTATTTTTTCTATTTTCTGACCCTCTGTACCTCTCTTATATCCCATTCAGTTTCTAATATTGCTTCCACTATTTCCTACCCCATTCTCTCCCTCCTTGTTTCCCTCCTTGTCTCCCTCCTTCTCCCATCATCATCCTGTCCCCCCCTCAATTCAAGACTGGAGTCTCTTAACCCTGGTATTCCTTCCTTCTAAGATCTATATGGTCTGGGGGTTATATCATGGGCATTGTGAGGTTGAAGGCTAATATCCACTTATCAGTGAGTATATACCATGTGTGTTCTTTTGTGTCTGGGTTACCTCACTCTAGATGATATTCTCTAGTTCTATCCATTTGCCTGAGGATTTCATAAAGTCATTGTTTTAAATTGCTGAGTAGTACTCCATTGTGTAAATGTACTACATTTTCTGTATTCATTCCTCTGTTGAGGGACATCTGTGTTGTTTCCAGCTCCTGGCTATTATAAATAAGACTGCTATGAACATAGTGGAGCATGTGTCCTTGTTATATATTGGAGCATATTTTGGGTATACACCTAGTAGAGGTATAGCTGGGTCTTCAGGCAGGACTATTTCCAATTTTGTCAGGAACTGACTGATTTCCAAAGTAGTTTTACCAGATTTCATTCCTATTAGCCACGGATGAGTGTTCCTCTTTCTTCACATCCTTTCCAACATCTGCTGTCACCTGCATTTTTTATCTTATCCACTCTGATTGGTGTGAGGTAGAATCTCAGGATCATTTTGATTTGCATTCTCCAGATAACTAAGGATGCTGAACACTTTTAAAGTGTTTCTCAGCCATTCATGATTCCTCTGTTGAGGATTCTCTATTTAGCTCCATAATCCAATTTTTAATAGTGTTATTTTGTTCTCTGGTGACTACCTTCTTGTGTTCTTTGTATATTTTGGATATTAGTCTTATATTGGATATAGGCTTGGTAAATATCTTTTCTCAAACTGTGAGCTGCTGTTTTGTCCTATTGACAGTGTCCTTTGCCTTACAGAAGGTTTTCAATTTTATGAGGTCCCATTTGTTGATCTTAACACATAAGCCATTGGTGTTCTGTTCAGGAAGATTTCTCCTGTGCCCAAGTATTCGAGGCTATTCCCCACTTTTTCTTCAGTTAGATTCAGCACATCTGGTTTTATTTGGAGGTCCTAAATCCACTTTGGACTTGAGCTTTGTACAAGCAGATAAGAATGGATCACTTATCATTCTTCTACATGGAGATACCCAGTTGAACCAGCACCATTGGTTGAAAATGCTGTCTTTTTTCCACTGGAAAGATTTAGTTTTTTTGTCAAATATCAAGTGACCATAGGTTTGTGGGTTAATTTTTGGGACTTCAGTTTTATTCCATTGATCTTCCTGCCTGTCTCTGTACCAATACCATACAGTTTTTATCACTATTGCTCTGTAATACAGCATGAGGCCAGAGATGGTGATTTTCTCAGTTCTTTTATTTTTGAGAACAGTTTTCTCTATCCTGAGTTCTTTGTTATCCCAAATGAATTTGAGAACACTCTTTCTAACTATATGAAGACTTGGAATTTTGATAGGGATTGCAATTATTCTATAGATTGCTGTTGGTAACATGGACATTTTACTATATTAATTGTGCCATTTCATGTTCATGGGAGATCTTTCCATCTTCTGAGGTCTTCTTTAATTCCTTTCTTCAGGAGTTTGAAGTCTGTGTTAGTCAGGGTTTCTATTCCTGCACAAACATCATGACCAAGAAGCAAGTTGCGGAGGAATGGGTTTATTTGGCTTACACTTCCAATTGCTGTTCATCATGAAAGGAAGTCAGGACTGCAACTCAAACAGGTCAAGGAGCAGGAGCTGATGCAGAGACCATGGTGGAATGCTGTTTACTGGCTTAATTCTCCTGGCTTGCTCAGTCAGCTTTCTTACATAGCCCAAGGGTACCAGTCCACAGATGGTACCACCCACAAGGGGACCTCTGCCCTTGATTACTAATTAAGAAAATGCCTTACACCTGGATCTCATAGAGGGATGTTCACAACTGAAGCTCCTTTCTCTGTGATAACTTTAGCTTGTGTCCACAAAACTAGCCAGTACAAAGTTCTAGTCATATAGATCTTTCACATGCTTGGTTAGAAACACACCGAGACATTTTATATTATTTGTGATTATTTTGAAGTTTGTTGTTTTCTTAATCAGGAATTCCTGATACCTGTTCATTCTCAGGTATTGTTTAAATTTGGTTTTGTCTTGGAATATCTTAGTTTCTCCATCTATGGTAATTAGGAGGTTCTTTGTTGGGTATGGTAGCCTGTGCTGGCATTATTGTTCTCTTCATATCTGTATGACATCTGCTTAGGATCTTCTGGATTTTAGATTCTCTGTTGAGAAGTCTGGACTGCCTTTATATGTTACTTGACTGTTTTTATCTTACTGATTCCAATATTCTTTCTTTGTTCTGTGTTTAATTATTATGTGATGGGGCAAATTTCTTTTGTAGTCCAATCTGTTTGGTGTTCTGTAGTCTTCTTGATTATTTATTTATTTATTTATTTACATTTCTTTCTTTAGGTTGGGGAAGTTTTATGCCTTGAAAATGGTCTCTATAGGTTCTATCTCCCCTTTCTTGTGTTCCCCTTTCAGCTAAAGTTCTCCCTGTTGGGTCCTGGGAATCTCTTGGGTCCCTGGCATCAGTGATATTCCAGTGGCTACCCCCTCCCCCACTGCTATACACCTACTTTCAAATTCCTGATCCTCTTTACTTCTCTTCTATCTCTTCCCATACAAGATCTGGCCTTCCTTTATTTCCTCCCCCTCCTCTTTCCCTTCCAGATCTCTCTCTCTCCATCCACTTCTCAGAGATTATTCTCTTCCCCCTACTGAGTAGCACTGTAGCTTTGACATTTTGGTGTGATCTTCTTTCTTCTTGGGATTTATATGGTCTGTGGATTGTATCCTGGATAATCCAACCTTCCTTTTGGCTAATATTGACTTATCAGTGGTGATACTTGCATCTGTGGCTCCTGTTCTCTTTCTTATATCTTCTATTTCCAGGGCTATCTCTCTTTGTGTTTTTTTGTAGTATTTCTATTTACATTTTTAGATTTTGGATGGTTTTGTTCAATTCCTTCACTTGTGTGGTTGTATTCTCCTATATTTCTTTAAGGAATTATGTGCTTCCTCTTTAAGTGCTTCTACTTGTTTGTTTGTGATCTCCTGTGTTTCTTTAAGGGATTTATTTATGTCCTTGTTAAAGTCCTCTATCATCCTAAAGAAAAGAGAACTTAGATCTGAATCTTGCTATATAGGTATGTTGGGGTATCCTCGGCTTGCTCTAGTTGGAGAACTGGGTTCTGATGTTGGCAAGTCCAGTTGATTTCTGTTGCTTCTGTTCTTATGCTTGTCTTTTGCCATCTGGTTATCTCTGGTGTTATCTGCCCTCCTTGTCTTAGACTGGAGCCTGTACTTCCTGTGATCCTGTGATCCTGTGATCCTGTGATTCTATATGTGTCATAATCCCTGGGGAGGTTGAGCTGAAACTGGGGTGTCAGCTGAGTGGGTGGGGTTCCAGAGTAGAAGCTCTTCTCCAGGCACAGGTGTAAACGGGTAGGTTAATGGGTCTCTGGCTGGGTGAGGTATCTGCTAAATTTCAATGATGACAACTATAAAACAAATCTACGCTTTCTCTTCCACTCAACTGAAGTGTGTATCCCTATATTCAGCTCTGCCTGTTGAGTATTCTGGTTTGTCTGACATTTTCATTCTTCTCTGTCAGTAATAAAATTTCTTTTAAAGTCCTTATATAATGTTTATCCTGTATACTAAATTAGAAATACGCAAAAGGCTGAACATATTACGTTTTTACTCATTTGTCATTTACTGAAGATATTACAAATATATTTAAACTACATATAGTAGTCCTTTTGATTGACAATGAAAGAATGTTTTGACACAGTGAATAGCACTAGCAACGCCCAGCTTTCTATAATGTATACTATGCATTGTATCCTGAATTATTAAGATGTTTTTTACTGTAGATGAATTTCTTAAGTGGCTTTTAAAGGATGCTTGTCCCACTGAATGACAGTGCGATCATTCAGTCAGTCTAAATGCAAAATTTTTAGAGTAATTAATAATAAGCTTGCATTTTTACATTCACAACTGGTATCTTTAATAAACAGAAAATTATTTATTTCATGGAAAAATAGAGATACAGCATTAAAATTTGGTTAGAGAGTTGGTAAGATGATTCAGGTGATAAAGATACTTACTTTCAAGCATAAGAACCTGAATTTAATCCAAGGAATCCATACAGTGGAGGGATATAAGAAATTCAATCACACACACACAACACACACACATACTTTGGCTTGTAGATACAATCTCTCCTTCCCCCTTCTTCCCTTCCTGCATTTTCTTCCATACACAATTACATATGTAAAAACATAAATACAAAATAAAACATATTTAAAATATATCATGAATTTGAGAGTAAAGATTAAAAAAAATATTTAAAAGTATCTGATTCATTTTTTTCATTACTCCTTAAATTTCAAATGTCTTCTTATCCTAACTTGTTGCTTTATCCTGGATTTAGTAGTTGAGCGTATCATTTTTTTTATTAATATTGAATATTCAACTTAAAGCTCAAACACTTATAAGGTATTGGTACAATTTTAATATTTTGAAACATTAGCCCTTGTGTTTGTTCTTGTTTTCACTAAGGACTCCATATCTCAAGAGGCAGATATAATTTTACATATTACTTGACCAGCATCTGTCCTGTTAGCTCTTTTACCTGCTGCTGATCCTGACTTCTTGCTACTCCATCTATTGGTGACAGAAAATTGCATTTTGTTTAATAGGAGCTTGAGATGTCTCTTTCTGATAATGGTTATTATTTTATGCCATAATTAAATCAGAGTCCTTTACTTTCACTGCCAATTTACATCAAGCTATTCATTATAATGCTTGTGGTGATGTCAGTATTATTTTAAAATATATTTGTATATAATTATCCCCATAGTAACAAAGATTGGTTGATTAAATTACATGTGAAATGTTTACCTATTTGCTGCTGTTTTTATATTTATCATATATTTATTATTTCTCTAAATCTCTCTTATCTATTTATCTATAATTATAATTATTTATATAGAATAATAGATAAACTAAAATAGTCAAAAGCTAAAAAAAAAGTAACACATTTTATGAAAATTATAATCACAAGTGATCTAAAGTGAAATGATCAAAGTCCAGAAACAAATATAATTGCATTTGAGATGATGTTTTGCTTCTCTTTTATATTAAAACTATACTGGTGTAAAGAAAAGAACTTTATGTACCAAAAGTCCTTTTAGTATGTATGTTGGGAAGATAGCTTAGGTATAAACTTCTTGATGTCCTTGAGTACCATGTACAGCTTGAAGTTCTGTACCACTGCTGGTGGATTGCTGGGCAGCTAGGATAGCCAAAGCAGGGAGAATTATAGGGAAAGTGATCTAATACCAGTCTCTGTACTTAACACTGTTATACACATTTCTTTGTATTCACACTTATATGTACACTCACATTCAACATAGATGTGCAAAGTATGAACTATAATGGAGCCTTGCCTCATTTAATAAGATAAATAACAATTTGGGAAACATACATCAACTTAATACCGTTCTGGTAACTTAGTGCTGTCAACACAATTATGTATCTTTTGACTATGGTGAAATGGCCATTACTTTACTTTTTTTACCAACTAAAGCATACATATTTTGTGTATGATTTCATTTTTTATTAATTTATTATTTTTTTATACTCCAGATTTTCTCCCCATCCACTCTCTGACAGTTCCACATCCCAAACCTCTTCCCCATTCCCCTGTCTTCTTGAGGATGTCCCCACCCTCCACCCTCCACTCCACCTGACCACTAAATGCCCCGGGCCTCCAGTCTCTTGAGGTTAGGTGCATCACCTTTGATTGAATCCATACCTGGCAGTCCTCTGCTATATATGTGTTGGGGGCCTCATATCAACTGGTGTATGCTGCCTGTTTGGTGGTCCAGTGTTTGAGAAATCTCGGGGTCCAGATTAATTGAGACTGTGACACTTTCCTTTTTTTATTTTATTTAATTTTTTTTTCATACCAGATTTTATCCCCCTCAAGGTGCATCCTCTGACTATTCCACATCCCATACATCCTCCCCTTCATCTCCATGAGGATGTCTCCACCTCCTCACCCCCTACTCCATCAGATCTCTCCACTCTCTGGGTCCTCCAGTCCCTTGAGGGTTAGGTGTATCTTCTCTGACTAAACCCAGACCCAGCAGTCCTCTGCTTTATTTATGATCGTGGGTCTCATATCAACTGGTGTATGCTGCCTGGTTGGTAGACCAGTCTCTGAGAGATCTCAGGGGTCCAGTTAGTTGAGACTGCTGGTCCTACTACTGGGTGACTCTCCTCCTCAGCTTCTTCAAGCTTTTCCCTAATTCAACCACAGGATTCAGAAACTTCTCTCTATTGGTTGGGTGTAAATCCCTGCCTCTGACTCTTTCAGCTGCTTTATTGGGTCTTTTGGAGGGCAGTCATGATAGGTACCTTTTTGTGAGCACTCTACAGCCTCAGTAGTAGTGTCAGGCCTTGAGGCCTCCCGTTGAGCTGGATCCTACCTTGGGCCTGTCACTGAACCTCCTTTTCCTCAGGCCCTTCTGCATTTTTGTCCCTGCAGTTCTTTCAAATCGGAACAATTATGGGTCAGAATTTTGACTGTGGGATGGCAACCCCATCTTTCCCCCTGTCTTTCTGTTGGAGGTGGACTCTACAAGTTCCCTCTCCCCACTGTAGGGCATTTCATCTAAGGTCCCTTCATTTGAGTTCTGAGAGTCTCTCACCTTCCAGGTCTCTGGTGCATTACGGAGGATTCCCCCACCTCCTACCTCCCAAGGTTGCCTGTTTCCATTCTTTCTGCTGGCCTTCAGGGCTTCAGTTTTTTCCCTCCACCCAATACCTGATCATGTTTCCCAAAATATATAATGAACTCAAAATTACCACCAACATTATCTAGAGTCAGTTCCTCCAATTGACAAAGAGATCCATTTATCGATTAGCAATGAAAATGTAGAGATATGTATATCAGATTTCTTACTAATTTTTTTCCTCACGTTGTTTTTCCCTTTTAAAATTTATGTCAACATGCTTTTTAATTTTTCTTCTACCATTGGGGATGTAAGAACTACACTTTAGATTATAAAGTTTCTCAAACTTTAGAGACAAAGTTCTTTGTTTTCCTTTTCTTTCATCTATAAACCAATCCATTCTTTTCCGAGTCCTTTCCATTGCTATCTGGAGGTAGCAGCTGTCAGCATATGTCATTTCATGTTTTCCAGAGTTACATTATAGAGAAGTTCCTTTAGTATTGTATGGCATGGAGTTATTGTTTTCTATTAGATGACCTAGATTGCCATCATTCTGGTTTCCAAAAATTATTTTTGCAGACTTTTCTCAGCTTCTTAAAATACTGTCATGTATCACTTTAGGTGCTTTTTCTGTAGCACTTTCTTATCTCCAGTAACATTTTTTGTGCCATTGGTTCATGGAATGGGTCATGCTGAGGTTAAAGCAATCATAAATATCAGTGGTAAAATACAATTGCTTATTTCCCCCCCAGAAGAAAAGAGTGTGCTTTAGTAAATCCAGAAGTATCTAAACAGTTCATCCTGAATTACATATAATATTATAAGAATTGAAAATAATGAAGTGTTGCATATTTTCTAAAAGTGTGTACACTATAAATTTAAAGCACAGGAAGTTACAAAAAACAATTTGCCAGAAATTATAGAAAAGTCAAAAAATAATTTTGTATTTTACCTTATGAGCCTGAGGTCTTTCTCTGAGAGAATTAAAAAAAATAAAAACATACATTCATATGTAGTTACCCTTCATGTGGATTGATTGTTCTAAAGTCTATTTCACTGTACAACTTTTATCCATTCCATTCTAGAAACAAAATTCATTAAATTTAAGTTAATTTTAATAGTATATTTATATATGTTTAATTTTCAAATTATTAACAATTTTATATTAATTACTGAGTATATTATAAGTTTAAATTTGTCATATTTGTATAACTTGGAAGAAATACATACAGAATATGTATATATACAAATAATCAAAAATTTCTATACTATACACAGTTTCAAATATATTCACAGTGTCTTAGGAAGTGATTTTACCTTTTAACAAGATGAGTAAAATATGTAAGGTACATTGTCATAAGCAAATCTGGAAATCAATAAGATTCAGCAGGTCTCTAAACATGAATATAAAATATGATCATATTAATTAATGTTAATACATGATGTTTCATCTCTCAATAATCAAGAAACTAAAAAGATTTAACAATATTCTCTAATAAAAAGGATGATAAAACATAGAAACTGCCTTACAAAGTATAATAGATATCAATGAAAAAATTTCCTCAGGATGTTTTATTGAAGCAATTTTACTTGCAAATTGATTGTATTGGAAAGATCAAACAAGTATAAAAAGATTCATGTAAAGAATGTCATTTTAGGGGAAAAATTATTTATAATATTAAAAATATTACCATAAATGAAGAGAAAAAATCTAAGGATATCTAGATTAGCTTCAATGAATGTTAGTTATTGTACATGAAAGCATATGATTATTCTACCTTATTAAGGAAAATTTGGCTTGGTAAGAGTGTTCCCATATGAAGATTCTTGTGACCTGTAGGCAGAACCTTATAAACATCTTGATGAAAAGCAATTTGTGAATAAATGGGTTTATTTAATCTTTTCATCCAGGTCACAATTTATCATTGAAGGAAATCAGGGCAGATACTTAAGGCAAGACCTGGAGTCTGGAACTCCAGGTTATATATTAATCAGCATTCTGTAAAAGAACAGAACAGATAGAATGATTATAGATATATCTGTTTAAAATAGATAATAGATATAGATTGTATATACATCATATTGTATGTGTATGTGTATACAATATATACATATTTAATATATTCCTTTCATATATATCATATATATATAATATATTTATATAATTTAATTCCTTCTATGTATATCATATATATATATATTCATTTTAGCTATATCATATATATGATATATATATACATATATTCCTTTTATATCATGTAGATAAAATAGTATATGTTACAGATCAAAATATATAATAAAGTTAAACGAAATTTATTAAAATGGATTTCCGGCTTTGTTTCAGCTATTCCAAGAATGGTTGTTTTATCAACCAAAAGTACAAGAAAATATTCAGTAGTTGTTCAGTCCATGGGGTTTGGTTTCTTTGCTGGCCTTGGGTATATAGCAGAATTCCAAAGAAGCAGTCTCTTAATGCTAGGGAAGCAAGGGTTTTGTCATTCAGAGCATGAAACAGCTGCCAAAGAAAGCATGCTTTTTAATTCAAATAGCCAGTGTGAACAAATTTAAAGATGTATATTTCCACCTAAAAAAGACACATATTAAATTTTGCTTTTCTCACTTCAAATTATAGAATTAAAAATAAAAATTTCTGGATAGATATATACAGCTACTGGGCTTTAGTTAATTACAGGTGTAGCCAAGTTGATAACCAAGAAAAAATATTAAAACAAAAATTCCTGACATATAGAGGTGGCTCAGCAGTTAAGAGTACTGACTGCTCTTCCAGAGGTCCTGAGTTTAATTCTCAGCAACCACATGGTGGCTCACAACCATGTGTAATGGGTCCCGATGCCCTCTTCTGGTGTGTCGGAAGACAGCTTCAGTTTACTTATATACATAAAGTAAATAAATAAAATCCTAGATATGAGAGAAACTGTATTAGTCAGGGTTCTCTAGAGTCACAGAACTTATAGCTAGTCTCTATATAGTAAGTGAATTTGTTAATGACTTACAGTCTGTAGTCAAATTCCCCAACATTGGTCAGCAGTAGCTGTGAATGAAAACCAGAGGATCTAGCAGTCCCTCAGTCCCACAAGGCTCACAGACAAAGAAGATTGAATCTTCCTCCTTTCAATGTCCTTATGTAGATCTCCAGCAGCAGATGTGGTGCAAGTCAGAGGTGTGCGTACCACCACACCTGAAACTTGTGTCTTCCAGACTCAAGATCTAGATTACAGGTAAGCCCTCTAATCCTGGATTGTAACTCACTCCAGATATGGCCAAGTTGACAACCAGAAATAGCCACTACAGAAACTATACCATATATTGGAAACTGATTCAAAGCACATACACTTTTTTGGAGAGTGATGATCTAGGTCTTTAGGCTGCTGCCATATAATGGCATTGTAACTGCCTTCAAAAGTTCATTATATCTTTTACTCAGGCTAGCTGCTTCAAAATAATAGGAAAATGGTAATATCAATAGAATCAATTACTGTGTGTGTGCTGTCACACTTCCATGGCTCTGAAGTATGTTCCTTTGTCAGAAGCAATACTTTGTGGAGTAACATTAATGGTACATAAAACATTATGTAAATCTATATATTGTGGTTCTGGCAGAAACATTTTACAGAAATTGCAAATTTATAACCAGAATAAGTACTACTCCAGTAAGGACAAAGTGCTGTCCTTTTTACATAGGAAGTGAAACAATGTAGTCAACCTGCCAATGAGTTGCTGTCTAACTACTCCACAAATTTGCCATATCTGGGGCTTAGTATTTGTCTCTATTGTTGGAGGAAATAAAATCCAACAGCAAGTGTACTAGAACTCCATGTTGTGGATTCCAAGCAGAAAGTCCATCTCTGCTCTCTGCTCCCATGGTTACTTTGTTCATGGTCCCAGTAGGCAATGACAAGGTTGGCTGAGATATGAGGCCATACTGTTCACAAAATAGGTCATCCTATCTA
This sequence comes from Rhynchomys soricoides, assembly GCA_019843965.1. Taxonomy (NCBI): domain Eukaryota; kingdom Metazoa; phylum Chordata; class Mammalia; order Rodentia; family Muridae; genus Rhynchomys; species Rhynchomys soricoides. The sequence continues at coordinate 1,566,689 of JADRCH010000322.1, read as the reverse complement.
ACTGATTACTGAACTACTCCTCTGGGGACATGACCTTTTGACCACCCTTTATATGGGATGCAAATAGCTTCACATCTTTGTCCATTTGGAGAGGTTTATTCACATTTTTTCCTCATATGCCTTTCTCGTGAATTTTCCAACCCATTAGCTATAGCTTATGAACCAGAAAAAAATAACACATCTGGCCATTTCTTGTAGAGGAATTTTAATCCAGCAATATGACTGCTCTGTCAAGGGATCACATCCAAAGACCTGCCATGTCAGTATGACTGGCCAGAAGGTAGACAAGCCCTGGACTACTGTATGATCTGACTGGAATATAGAATCTTGGTACACATCTTTAATCCCTAACAATGTAGGTAAGGATAGTTGGTAGAAGAAAGCAGCCATGTTTGAAAGTAACATCTAATTGAGCAGCAAACAGAGTGATCAATCAAAGATTTGACAGAATGAGTCAGAGGTAGGACATGCCAAACTCTCATGAGTCCAGACAGCAAAGAAAGATGACTTACAAAAAGCATGATCTGAGGAAATAGACAGTTCCATTTAGCTCAGTTGCCTTTGTCAGTCATTTGAGTTCAGCTAAGTAGGTTTGGGAGTCAGTCAATTTGGAGTTGGATCAGTTATCAGTCTGTTGAGAGTGAGTCAGTTCAGAGTTGAATCAGTTCATCAGTCAGGTGGGAGTTAGTGCAATGAATGCAGTTTAGTGGAGTTGAGTTTTGTTATGATTTCATGTAGTTCAGTGCAGGTCAGCAGAATAAGAAGGTGCCAGAAGACTAGAACAAATTGCCAGAGGTAGTCTGAGGCTAAGCAGAGCAATTCATTGAGAAGTTGAGAGAAGCCAGATTGAAGGAGTCAGCTTGGAGAGGAATTTGAGCCAGAACAGCTAAGTTGAACCAGCAACCCAGAGTTCAGGAAGAACTAGAAACAGTGACCATTTCATGAAGTCATTGTTTTTAATAGCTTAATAGTACTCCATTTTGTAAATGTACTACATTTTCTGTATTCAATCCTCTGTTAAAGGACATTTTGGTTATTTCCAGCTTCTGGCTATTATAAATAAAGCTGTTATGAGTATAGTGGAACATGTGTCCTTATTATATGTTGGGGGATCTTCCAAGCTTTTGCACTAATATCTACTTATCTGTGAGTGCCCAGAAACTCCAAACACTCAAAGTACAATTCACATACAACATGATGTTCAAGAAGAAGGAAAACCAAAGTGTGGCTGCTTCGGTCCTTCTTAGAAGGGGTAACAAAATACTCACAGGAGCAAATATGGAGACAAAGTGTGGAGCAGAGACTGAAGGAAAGGTTATCCAGAGACTGCCCCACATGGGGATCTATCTCATATACAATCACCAAACACAGACACTATTGTGGATGCCAAGAAGTACATGCTGACAGGAGCCTAATATAGCTGTCTCCTGAGAGTCTCTGCCAGAGCTTTACATACAGAGGTGGATGCTCACAGCCAACCATTGAACTGATCACCTGGTCTGCAATGGAGGAGTTAGAGAAAAGACTGAAGCAGCTGCAGGGGTTTGCAACCCCATAAGAAGAACAACAATATCAACAAACTAGAGCTTCCTAGGTCTAAACCACAAACCAAGGAGTAAAAATGGAGGGACCCATGGCTCCAGCTGCATATGTAGCAGAGGATGGCCTTGTCGTGTGTCAATGGGAGAAGAGGCCCTTGCTCCTGTGAAGGCTCAGTGACCCAGTGTAAAGGAATGCTAGGGCAGGGAGGTGGAATTGGCTGGGTTGGTGGGGAGACAACCTCATAGAAGCAGGGGAAAGGGTAATAGGATAGGGGTATTTTGGTGGGAGGATTAGGAAAGGTGACAACATTTGAAATATAAATAAAGAAAATATCCAATAAAATATTATATATTAAAAAAAAAGAAACAGTGACCATATTCAGAGCTATAAGCCTCTGAGACAATTACTCCAGGTGAATAAAATTTCCCTTTACAAATTTTCCTTCCAAACAAAATGCTTAGCCATGTGAACTTCCAGAACTTTTGCCCACTGTGAATATTTCTCTTAGATGGTGACTTTCAGATTTGTCCTAGGAAGGGTTTATAATTTCACAATTTGTCCACATTTGGGTAATGCCCATATAATGTTCAATGTTTAGTAAATCAAGCCCTGGTCCTCACTTTCTTCCTCACTCATTCAATCATGGGTATGTCACATGAGGCAGCAGAATTTTTACCTTATTTATGCCTGGAATACTATGATTAATTAGACATCAGCAAAAGTTCATACAAGTCATGGTACATTAAAAATCATTTGGTTGTGCTACCCATTTCAGTTAGGCCATCATATACATTTCTTTGTCTACTTTCTCATTACTATAACTAAAACTATCTCACCATTCAGGGATTCAGTGGTTGCACCTGACCCCTGTTACTTTGGGACCAAATTAAAGGCATTCTGTTTTATTCATCAAACTGAGTAGAAGTTCCCATTTCAATGATCCCACATTACTCTATATACTAAGTTATAGGATAAAATTCTTTACCAATTAATATCCATACTGTAACCATGAATACCCTGCAAGGCTGTGGCATGAATTTTTGCTGTAATTCAGACAACTTTGTAATTAGAACTTGGGCTTGATTTTTCATAACTTGAGCTCTCTGGCTACTGAAGTTTTCAAAATTTGAGCTGTCTGGCTGATAGAAGATAAGATTCTTTCCCAGTGCAAACATAGAAAGTTTAAGAAGAGTGGTTTTCAACTTGTGGGATATGACCACTGGGAGTTGCATATGAGATATCCTGCTTATCAGCTGTTTACATCACAAATCATAACAATAGTAAGAATTATATTTATAAAGTAATATTGAAATAATTTTATGATTGGGGCTCACCACAACATGAGAAACTACATAAAAAGGTTACAGTGTTAAGGTTCAGAACCACAGCTTTAGACTTTTTAACACCGAGTCCACTGTTGTTCTTCAACTTAAACCGAAAAGGTGTTTGTTTCTTTATCATAAAGGTCATTTTTTTCCTTAATCGCTTTCTCCAGAGCTGCTAGGAGAAAATGACTATCATCATCACTTTTCTATTTTTTATACAAATTATCAAAAATTTTACATACAGAGTCACCAAACTTGTTGTCTCAGAATTGGTAAGTGAGGATAATCAAATGCATTTGTCTCCTTAATTATGTAAAATAGTCCACTCCATCACTGTTCACTAATCTCTGAACTCTCAGTAGATACATCAGTACTGTGTTACCAAATTAAGAAGCTTATTGTGGATACTTAAAATATTTATCTTTATATATCTCTTGTTCTAGAGCTACATCTGGTACCAAAATCTGAAAGTTCCACAAACCCAGTAGATGTTCACTTTATGAGGCTGGATGTCTCAGTTTGTCTTCCATATACATCAGAATCTGAAGAAATAGGCTCTAATGCCACTGAAGGAATGGATTTGCCAGTGAGAACAATCAGGCAGGGAAATCAAGTTTTGTTCTTCCAAGTCCTTTATGAGGGCTGTGAGAAGAAGGTGTGACATAGATCAAAGGTATACTTTCCAACTTCAAAAGATCTGGGTTAAAAGTGTTTCTTCCCACTTCAAATGATTTAATTAAAATACAATAGCTTACAGGTTTGCTCAGCACCTTATGTTTCAGATGATTCCAGAAATATTTAATTAACAACCAGGAATAGCTGTTTACTCTCTTGTGCTTAGGCTCTTGATCAACATAGATCTTGGTTTCTCTTTCTCTCTCTCTCTCTCTCTCTCTCGCACTCTCTCTCTCTCTCTCTCTCATATTTTCTTTCCTTTCTTTTCACACTAAGCCCAGTTGTCTAGGCATGGCACTACCCAAAGAAGCTTGGCCTGACTCAAATCAATTAGCAGTCAAGTAAATACCATAGAGACATTCCCATAGACCAATCTCATGGAATTACTTCTTCAGTTAAGAGTTTCCTCTTTGCCTGTTTGTTAAGTTCTTTAAAAATATCAAAAAATTTTTGAGGAAAAATTCTTTATTCCTCAAAAGTGTGACAACAGACAAAAACAAAATCAACAAAGACTATTTCCATTTTGAAAAATATATTCATAAATGTACATATTATACTCAAAGTATAAAAGACAGTACTAATATCAGAATGTTTTCAACCAAGTTGGAAATGTTAAAATTCTGAGCGGTTAACATCTAAAATAATGTTTTATTTCAATTTCAGTCAACTTTTGTCTTTCAAACAACAGTATCATTTATAAATTTGGATTATTTGAATCGCTGTAGAATCCACCCAAATCTCTAATCAGTAATGTGACCGTATTCATTATTGCATCTAAGCATACACTGTGTGTGCCTTGGTATGTTGGGCCCTATTATTACTATCAAACCCTGTATAAGTTTTCTTCAAAACAAATTATTACTCATATATTCAAAGGTCAATGAACAATCAAAACAAAATTGATCCAGCTGAGTATTGGACTTCAGCCTTGTGCTCAGAAAATGGTCTCAAATTAATGTCATCCTTTAGCAACTTTACCTAATTCAGGAGACATTTTCATGAACGTGAGAGTGCCATTGATTTGGATGAGCATAAGTACCACCGCCAACAGTACAATTCTTTTTTTTTCCTCCTTGAATGTTATATTTTTCTAAAGATATTTTATGTTTAATTAATTAATGTATTTGATTATTTATTTTACATCCCAACTGCAGTTTCATCACCCTCCTCACCTCCTGTTCCTTCCCTCCTCTACAACCCTTCTCCATGATTCTCTCCTCTCTTTTCAGAAAAGAGGAGGCCGCTCATGAATATCAACCAGCACTGCCATATCAAGTTGCAGTAAGACAGGTCACATTTTCTACTATTGAGACTAGAAGAAGAAGCCCAGTACTAGAGGAAAGGGTCCCAAAGGCAGGCAACAGAGTCAGATACAACCCCTGCTCCTACTGTTAGGAGTCCAACAAGAAGACAAAACTACTGGACTGTAACGTGCAGTGGTTCTAGGTCATCCCATGCAGGGCTTCTTGGTTGGCTGTTCAGTTTCCCTGAGCTCATATTGACACAGGCTAGTTGATTTTGTGGATTTTTTATGGTGATCTTGACACCTCTATCTCCTACACTCCTTCATCCTCTTTTTCTGCAGGATTCCACAAGCTCCACCTAATATTTGGCTACACCACTACAATCTTTATATAGCCTCTCAGATAGCTTAAATACAACTTGATAATTAATCACTGATGTGTCTATGAGTTAACAAATGATTAATTATATTCAAATTTTCAAACATTTCAAATTTTATTTACTTGTTTTTTTATCCCACAATATTTCACAATAGTTTGGAATTGAGTGTATTAAAGGATAACAATTTATTAAATTCCTTAGAAATGTATTGAGTCGCTCTCATGATGGATTTTCTGATAGATTCTGGTAATAAAATGATGATTAAAACAAGTATCTTACATCAATGTAAAAAGGTAAGCTGTTTCAATAATAAAACACATTAATTAATTTGAGATAAATAGAAATCTTACTAGGCATTGGATAGAAGATGGGATTAATGTGAGTGGAAGACAGCTTCAAAAGCAAACAAACTAATGCACACCAATTATAATTGCAAAATTATCCGTCCTTGAATTTATTTCAGGTGAGAGACATACTACACAAATCATCTCTTCACCATATTTAGTGGCATTATGATGATTTTCATTTCAATTAAAATGAGGCTTAAAGAAGTTAAGAAAATGTTAAAGGATTAAAAAGATTTTCTGTTAAGCTTGAACTCAGAATTTGCAATCCAAAAATCCATTAATTTTCCAATCTTCTTTATATGGCAATTTAATTTTTCTAAGACAGATTGAAGAGAGTGGATGGATACATGAGAATATCATGAATATTATGCATCAATAAAGCATTAAAGCACAGAACCACAATAAAAATGGTTGGGGCATATGTTCAGAAACAATGAAGTAATGGGGTCTTAAACTTCATAGAAAAAATATGAAGAGAATAATGAATGCTAAATATATTGAGGTTTCCAAGTGTGCAATTAAGAGCAGTTGAATGGATTCAAGAAGAATATAACTTTAATTGACCTAGATATTAGAAACTTGACAAGTCAAAAGGAAGAATTCCTGGTGCAGTCTTTGATAAGCTACTATTAAGAATGGTTACATGGAGCAAAAGGGATGAATCAGAAGCAATAGGCTACTATTAAGAAAGATCACCTAGAATAAAAGGGATGAATCAGAAATAATAAAAGTACATGTGGTTAAAGTAGAAGATGAAAGATAAAATGAGTCAAGAGTTAGGGAAAACAAGTGTTCTGAAATTACTCTTGTACTGATGCCAAGTAACTGTAAAGCATCATTTATGAAAAGGTATATTGAGAAATTATTTTTATGTCTTCAATTTAAGCATGCATTCTTCATCTCTATAATAAAATGAAACAATAAACCTTTTAGTGGTAAATAGAAAATGAAGAGTATATATGTATATTAATTATACTGTTCTCAAATATTGTATATGTTTAAAGAGTTTAAAATTATACTCCTCTAACATGTAGCTTAACTGATTGTATTCAATAATACAAAACTGCTAAAGAAACACATATTGGCTAGGCAGCATGTGTAATTTCTGTAGGTGCATGGTGGTATAAGAGCTGTACTGCATTTAGACAGATCAGACATCATGACAGAGGTAATAGACTTACAAACTAGTGATGACATTCCCTGGTATTTTAAGCCCAGTCCTACCCCTTGTTTGCTTTCTACTTCCTGACTGTGGATGCAATGTGACTAACTCCTTCTGATTCAGGCCACTATGCCTTCCACATCATAGGAGACCATATATTTTAACTTAACTTAAACTCTTGACCCCTCAAGTTGCTTCCTGCCAGATATTTGGTTGTTACATTTAGAAGAGTAAGAAACATGGGAAGCCAATTGACTGTTTGCCTTATGTGGCCCTTATTGACTTGCTGATATTGGAATGTTAAAAAGAGATGTCTTGTCCTAAAAGAATTAGGATTGCTTTTTTTAATGTAGATTTTAGCAAAGCATTCTGGAGAAATATTCATGCTTTAAACACACACACAAGAAAGGGTTGGGGTCGGATCATACAGGACAATGAGTTGTGATTGGGTGGTTGAAAAGGATACACAGCTGGGATAATAAAAAGGGAAACACAGTTGACCTGTGAGATTTCTAGTTCATTTGAATCTGGTGCTGTAAGGATACAGAAATGCCTATAATTAACTTCTCTCAGAATTTTAAATGTTTATTTTATATAAAGCTGCTTTAATGTAGTAGAAAAAAACTGAATGTCCCAACTGTCATCTGAGCTAAAAATACACATCTAATTCTTGGTGTATTTTTATCACCAGGGTCAAATTTATCCAAAGAATTTCCACTAAAATGTATTAATTTTCATAATTCTAATAGGATAGTTTTCAGAATGACTATTTCTTTGAGGGATGATTAAAAATGATTACTGTTAGGCTTGGGGAAGCAATGAGCTTAAATATTTTTCTTGGTTTTGTTTTATGTTTGATTGTTATTGTTGTGTCAGAAATTTCAAAGTCTCCTTAAAGCTATTGACAGAACAATTGTCACACTGTAGGGAGAATTAAAAAGCTCCTTCTGAAAAATGTATTGAACAGTTTAACACCAGAACAAAGAGATAAAAAATTCACAAAACAAAATTTTCATCCTTTATAACACCCATAACTAGACAACAGAAAATGGTGGATACCTTTAATACCAGCATTCAGGTGACTGTAGTAGGATGACTGAGAGCACTCAACCAGTGTGGGATATGCAGCAAGACTGTGGGAAGAAGGGGAAGAAGAAGGTTTTATAGTTGTTAGATAGAGACAAATGTCTCAGTGACACAAAAGACTAAAATGATGATGGAGTTTTACATATACAAATTAATTAAAACACATTTCAAGCAAATGCAATACAATATCGAAAATTGGACTCTGTCTCTCATAAGTAACTGGTTACTAAAAATGTTAGTGACTTGATTGAAAAAAATGAAGCTGGATATATTTTACAAAAATTGTAATACATATGATTAAATAATTTGGCAATTTTTCTGTAGCTATATAAGAGAAAGTTCTGTACTAAGTATATGTGTGTGTATGTGTGTGTGTGTGTGTGTGTGTATGTGTGTGTATTTAAAGGTAAGATATGCTCCCTAGCTGAAATAAACAAATGAAAGTAATATTATGGAAACATAGAAGAACATAGAAAATGAAGAAATATTGTTAGTTGGTATATGAAAATAAAAAGCAGGTAAATGTTCATTTCACACTTACTTATTTTACTCATATGGTTTGCATGTCATATATCTTATAGCTAATCCCTATCTCACAAATAAACTAGTTTCTTCCAAGAAATGTACTAAAACTAATACTTATGGAAGAATACAAATGGATATTAGACAATATTTTGGACCTATCGTCTTACTATATAGCTCAAAATTGACACTTTCTATTTAAAAACCAATGTGGCCTCAAACCTATGATCCTGCTTCAGTCTGACATAACAGGAATGACAGATACCATGCTTCACCCTTTATAGTTTTAAAGCTTGAAAGAACTTGCTGAAGTACTGACCTGAGGAACCCCTACAAGTGTATGTTTCTACAGTTTTTAGTAGTATCTGCTAAATTAAAAATATTCCAACTTTGCCCAGAGACGGATCTATGGATAAATCAATTGATGGTATCACAAAATATGTTTGAGTAATTGTCAATAGTCTAACAGGTAGCAATCTTGTCCAAAGCTCCAAATAAGTAATTGAGTTGAGAAAATTTGCATAATACTCTAGCATATCCTGTAGAATAATACTGGCAATATGCCACAAAAGATAAATAAACAACCTGTGCCATCAATGGTAACCTTGAGAAAACCCTGGTGACTGGGATGTGACAAAAACAATTAGAAAAAAAAAAACTGCATTGCTAGGTTTTGTGATTAAGGTCACACATCTTTGGAGAGATAGAACCTGAAGAAACCACTTCCTGCACATCCTCCCCAACATGTGCTGTCTCCTGAGGTTTTGATCTTAGCCATTCTGACTGGAGTAAGATGGGATCTCAGGTTCGTTTTGATTTGCATTTCTCTGATCACTAAGGACTTTGAACATTGCTTTAGGTGCTTCTCAGCCATTTGAGATTCCTCTGCTGTGGATTCTTGGTTTAGTTTTGTTCCCTAATTCTTGATTGGGTTGTTTGGTTTTTTGGTGGTTGGCTTCTTGACTTCTTTATATATTTTGGATATTGGCCTTCTATTGGATGTTGGGTTAATGAAGATTTTTTTCCCAATCTGTAGGTTGCCAATTTGTCTTATTGACTATGTCCTTTGCCTTACAGAAGCTTTCTAGTTTCATGAGGTCCCATTCTTGATCTTAGAGTGTGAACTATTATAGTTCTGTTTAGGAAATTTCCCCCTGTGCCAATGAATTCAAGGGTCTTTCCCTTTTTCTCTTCTATTAGATTCAATGTATCTGGTTTATATTGAGGTCTTTGATCCACTTGACTTGACCTTCGGACAAGGTGACAAATATGTGTCTATTTTCATTTTTCTACATACAGAGAGCCAGTTAGACCAGTGCCATTTATTGAAGATGCTTTCTTTCTTCAATTGTATATTTTTGACTTCTTTGTCAAAGATAAAGTGTCGGTAAGTGTGTGGTTTTCTTTCTGGGCCTTCAATTCTATTCTATTGGTCAATGTGTCTTTCTCTGTACCAATACCATGCAGTTTTTATCACTACTGTTCTGTAATAAAACTTGAGGTCAGGGATGGTTATTTCCCTAGTTGATCTTTTATTGTTAAGAATTGTTTTCACTATTCTGGGTTTTTGCCTTTTCCAGATAAATTTGAGAATTGCTCTTTCCATGTATTTGAAAAGTTGGGTTGGGATTTTGACAGGGATTGCATTGAATCTGTAGATTGCATTTGGTAGGATGGCCACTTTTTCTATATTAATTAATTTCTATGAGCATGGGAGATCTCTCCATTTTCTGAGATCTTCAATTTCTTTCTTGAGAGACTTGAAATTATTGTCATACATGTCTTTTACTTGTTTGGTTAGAGTTACCCCACAATATTTTATGTTTTTTGTGGCTATTGTGAAGGGAGTTGATTCCCTAATATCGTTCTCAGACTGTTTATCACTTGTATAAAGGAAGACTACTGATTCACAAACCGAATCCAAGAACACATCAGAAGAATCAAATAATCAAGTAGGCTTCATCCCAGAGATCCAGGGTTGGTTCAATATATGGAAATTCATCAATGTAATCCACTATAGAAACAAACCAAAGGGGGGAAAAACCCATATGATTATCTCATTAGATGCTGAGAAAGCATTTGACAAAATTCAACTCCCTTTCATGGGAAAAGTCTTGGAAAGATCAGGAATTCAAGGCCCATACCTAAACATAATAAAAACAATATTCAGCAAAACAGTAGAATTTATTTTTTAACATACCACTTAAAGTATACAAATGAAATTAATCTTGAATGAAACTGGAGTGTTTTTTTTTTCCTTTTATTTACAAATTTGAAGTGTTTCTTTGTCATATGAAAGAAAATTTGGAGACAGGAAAAAAAAACAATAGACTAATTTTGTCTGGGTAAACACATTTTTAAATGAAAATTGTCAGTTAAGCCATATTCAGAAGCCAAAAATTTTCCTTTAAAAGTAGAGCAGAACAGATTTACAATATTTACTTGAATAATTAGTATTTATGTCAAAATAAAGTTCATTTATGTTTATTTCAGATTATATGTATGAAAATTAAGATTTAGAAAAATAGATTTAAAAATTTTTATTTTCTCAGACCGTGGCTGGAATTCAAAGGATTTTCCCTTCTCAGCAAATTTTAAATATAATACTGTTCAAAAACTCTTTCTAATGCTAAAATATTATTTGTGTTTGATGCTTCACAAGAGTGACCAGCATTGATCATTTTTAAACAAAGCTTCTGTCCTAAAGTATGTTTAATTATAAACTCAAAAACTAATAATGAGGTATCCTTTTTCTGAAGCAATTTGCACCCATATTTGTCACCTTGCCCAAAGCTCAAATCCAAGTGGACCAAGATCCTCAATATAATCCAGATAACCTGAATGTAATAGAAGAGAGAGTGGGAAAGAACCTTGAACTCATTGCCACAGGGGAAAATTTCCTAAACAGAACTCTAATGTCTCAAGCTCTAAGATCAAGAATTGATAATTGGGACCTCATGAAACTGGAAAGCTTCTCTAAGGCAAAGGATATAGTCAATAAGACAAATCAGCAAAATACATATAAGGAAAACAATCTTCACTAACACCACAATCAATAGAGAGCCAATATCCAAAATATATAAAGAACTCAAGAAGCTAAGCATCAAAAAACCCAAACAACCCAATCAAAAGATGGGGTATAGAAGTAAATAGAGAATTCCCAATAGAGGAATCTCAAATGGCTGAGAAGCACCTAAAGAAATGGTCAAAGTCTTTAGTGATCACAGAAATGCAAGTCAAAATGATCCAGAGATTTTACCTTACACCAATAAGAATGGCTTAGATAAAATCCTCAGGTGACAACACATGTTGCTTAGGATGTAGAGAAAAGAGGAACACTCCTCCATTGCTGGTGGGATTGCAAACTGGAACAATCACTCTGGAAATCAATCTGGAGGTTTCAGAAAACTGGAAATAAATCTACCTACGACCCAGCAATACCACTGTTGGGAATATACCCAAATCATGCCCCACCATGCCATAAGGAGACATGTTCCAGTATGTTCACAGAGGCCATGTTTGTGATAACCAGAAGCTGGAAACACCCCACATGTCCCACAGCAAAAGAATGGATACAGAAAATATGGTTCATTTAAAAGATGGTATACTACTCAGCTATTAAGAACAAGGACATCCTGAGTTTTGCAGGCAAACGGATGGAACTAGAAAGTATCATGTGAATGAAGTAACTCAGACCCAAAAGGACATGGATGGTATGTACTCACTAATAAGTGGATATTAGCCAAAAACAAACAAACAAACAAACAACACTCCCACACCCCCCAAAAAAATAAACAATGCACAGGATACCCAAGACAGAGTCCACAGAACTCAAAAACGTCAACAAGCTGATCAAAAAGGACCCAATTGAAGCTGCCTCAGTCCCACTTGGGATGGAGAAGAAAGCAATCACAAGTTGGGTGAAAGGACATACCTGGGAGGGAAATGGGACAGCAAGGAGGAAGGAGAGTGGAACCTGATCTGTTATTGAATGAAGAACAAAGGACTGAAGCCCTGAGGGCCAGCAAAAAGAGTGGAAACAGGCAACTTCAGGAGGTAGGAGGTTGGAAGTATCCTCCAAAATACACCAGAGACCTGGGAAGTGAGAGACTCTCAGGACTCAAAGGATGGAACCTTAGATGAAATGCTTGAAAGTAAGGAGAGAGGACTTATAGAGCCCACCTCCAGCAGAAAGTCAGCTCACCAAGTGAGAGAGGGAGTTGCCAACCCACAGTAAAATTCTAACCCATAATTGTTCCTGTCTGAAAGAACTGCTGGGAAGGAAACGGAGAGGAGCATGAGGAATAGAAGGTCAAGTTACAGGCCCAAAGTGAGATCCATCTCAAGGGGTGGTCCCAAGGGCAGACATTATTACTGAACTATATGAGTACTCACAAAAAGGGACCTATCATAGCTGCCCTCTGAAAGACCCAACAAGCAGCCGAAAGAGTCAGATGCAGATATTTGCAACCAACCAATGTGCAGAAGATGCTGATACCTGTATTTGAATTAGGGAAAAGCTGTAACAAGCTGAGGAGGAGGAGAACCCTGTAGGAGGACCAACAGTCTCAATTAACCTGGACCCTTGAGATCTCTTAAACACTGGACCACGAACCAGCAGGATATACCAGCTGAAATGAGGCCCCCAACACATATATGACAGAGGATTGCTGGGTTCAGTCAGAGAAGATGCACCTAACCCTCAAGAAACATGAGGCTCCTGGGAGTTTAGAGGTCTGGTGGGGTAGGAGTGGGGTTGTGGGCATCCTCTTGGACTCAGGGGGCCAGGCAGGATGTATGTGATGTGGAATAGTTTGAGGGTAGACTCGGAGGGGAATAAAAGCTGGAGTATAAATAAATAAAAATAAAAATAAAGAAACCACTTCCTGTAGTTAGATCAAGTTCCCAGTGGAATGATGGGGACACCAACACACCTTCAAAATTTTTGACCTAGAATTGTTCCTGTTTAAAATAAATGCAATGACAAAAATAAAACAGACAGAAGAATGTTTGATCAGTAACCACTCTAACTTGGGTTCCATCCCATGGGTCAACAACAAACCCTGACCCTATACCTAATGCTATGCAATACTTGCAGACAGAAGCCTAGCATTGCTTTCTTCTGAGATGCTCTATCAGCTGCTGACTGAGAAAGATGCAGACACTTACAGCCAAACATTGGACTGAGGTCGGGGACCGTTTGGCAGCCTCAAAGGAAGACCAACAAGTGTCAACTAACCTGGACTCTGGGGAGATCCCAGAAACTAAGCCATCAACTAAAGAGAATACATTGACTACTTAAAGGCAAATGTAGCAGAGGACTGTTCTGTCTGGCCTCAGTTGGAGAAATTATGCCTTATCCTATAAGGACTTGAGCCCTCAAGCAAGGGGGAGGTAGGGGCAGAGGGCCGGGGAGCATCCTTTCAGAGGGGATGGTGATGGAAGATGGGATGAGGTGAAGAAATCTGGGAGGGTAGACAAGGACGGGGTGTAACACTTGGGATGTAAATAAATAAAATAATTAACAAATATATTTGAGAGGGAAAGTGTAAGATCACATCTGCAAAATTTTGATTCTAACTATATAAAAGTTCATTGAGATGACTAGACTCTGGATCATGATAATTTGGGTATGAGGTGTTCACATTCTATATTATAAAAATTTAATTATAAACCAAAAGTAAAAGAAAAAGAAAACCTATATTCTGCTCAGGTAATCCAAAAGGCTAGGAATTTCAGGCTCATACGCTTATCCAGTTAATTCTGACACAGAATTGTTAGAACAATGCTAAAATATTTTGACACTTTTTCGGTTTGCTTATCCTTGAACCAGTTAGGTTTATTTGTTCACAGCACATATATGGGAAATAGCACAGTAAGTTCTTTTGTTGTGAGTTTTTAAACATAACCATATAACTTGAAACATCAGATAGATTTCAGATACAATGCAGATTTTAAAAGGAAACGGACAGATCCAGGTTCCTTTGATGAATTTTTAAAATGTGTACATATTATAGTTATTTTAGAAGCTATTGGCAACTGATGGCTGTCAGGGGATGAAAACTAATTTTTCTTCATAGTTACAGCACTTGACAGGCTACCCAGGTTCTAGTAGCAGCTCACATGCATGTACGTACAATTGACAGTAACATGAATCAGTGGGCACTCGAAGAGGCCACATGAAATTGGGAGGGAAAAGTAGTGGGAAGGATTGGAAAAATTTTACAGAAGGCAATGAAGAATGGATTTGAACTACACATAATCCACGTATTCAAGAATATTAAGGGAAGTATGTATTAAATGGCTGCTCTTCTGATATATGTGCATACAGCTGTCTCTGACTTATCTCACATTAACATCTTCAAACGTATTTCACAGATGTACGTCTGTTAGACATGTACTGAACCTCGTACTGAGATTTGTAGAGGGCAGCTACTAAAGAGCAACAAAATAATGGATCTTGAAGATGGTTGCAGTACAACTTTTTTTTTTTTTTTAAACTGAATTTCCCAAAAAGCAACACAGATAAACAAGTATTTCTTCCAGCAACCAAAGGGAAGAAAGCATTTTAACTCACAATTTCTCTGGGTAAATTTCTCTAAGAGCAGTTGGAACATTTTCCCTTTCAACAAATGTTCTGAAGTGGAATTTTAAAAAGTTGAGACAGAAATGTCATTCTTTGCCACAGTTTTCTCAGTGCTCAAACCATCTCCTTATCAAAGTGGTTTTAGAAGCAATATATTAAATGCTAGTGGGGAAGTGACTGGGGAAACTAAGCAGACAGGATTTTTGTCTAAGTCTTAGCCTAGAGTTGGGAGATGCAGCACTGTTTTTTAATTACCTGTAAGTACATAGCTTTATGCATCAAGTTATGGCACAATGGTGAGTGGAGGTCCATCTATATTGCCTTAATTAGAATCAAGACTGTTGCGAAGCTCTTGAATAAGCATTTCTGCTGGAATAAAAAAGTCTGTACTGTGTGAAGGACATGTAGAAAGCATAGGTCAAGAGACACTTTTGTCAATTTACAGTCACCCACATATATAATTAGTTTTTAAGATACAGTATGAGGAGTAATGAAGAGTGGAGGATATACACTTTGTATTTTGAGAAGATCATTGACATGCTGTCACTATTAAAATTATATTAGTAGGATTTAGAAAATGGAGAAATGTCATAAAAAGAGATCACTCATTTTCCCTAGAGCAAAGAAGAAAGAAAATAATGGTTCTTTGGTTCAGTGAGAGAAAAACAGGAAAGGAAGGGGCTGTGACTTTATAGTCCATGTGATGCAAATGAGATTAAATATTTACAGTTTAAAAAAATGGCAAGGTTGAAATTGAAACTCAAGTCTCTGTGTCTGGCCTAGGTTAGAACATAACACTTGGGGATGAAGGGAGAAGAAGTTCCATGTGTCCTGCTTTCTCACTGAGCGGTGAGTCCAGTGTTTTTAACCAGTTCTGTGAAAGCCATGCTTTCTTCTTGCTTCATGTCCTAAGATTTTTAAAAATGTCTTCTAACTGAAATTTCCCTTGCAGTACAAAATAATTCAGCTTTCTAGATTGTATTTAAGATCAGCACTACTATAAAAATCAGTATATGTAAAATGATTATTTAATTTTGTATGATAAACCAAATATTTGTTGTGGTAATAAAAAATGCTTCAATTTGAAAAATAAAATTTTATAAATGTGTATTTTCTAGAGTTATTTGTCTTGTGATTGCTAAAATGAAAGAAAAATAGATACTCTAGAATCTAGAATCTACAAAATTGGTATTGCCTCATTCACACTCAAATGATGTGACAAAGTATTTGAAGAAATCCTCAATTTGCCTAAGATTCTATGCAAGAAAGGCTCCAGAGATTTGAGGAATAAAAGTAATGAAGGAATGTAAACACTGGAAATTCTCCCATTTGCCTAAGTCAAGACTTCTCTACCTTCATACTATTTTTGTTGTTGTTGTTGTTGTTTTTATTGTGGGGTTGAATGACACTTAGAGGATGTGAGTTAGAAGATTCTGTCTCATGTCAAAAGAATGATTCTTTCATTTAAGTTGTCTTGTTGCTTTAGAAAGTGATATGATGCAGCCAAACATCAGACATGGTGACCCAAATAGATGGGTTAGGGGAAGGACTGAAGGAGATGAAAGGGTTTGCAACCCTATAGGAAGAACAACAATATCAATTAACAGGACCACCTCCCCCCCAGAGTTCCCAGGGACTAAACCACCAACCAAAAAATACACATGGAGGGACCCATGGCTCCAGCTGGATATGTAGTGGAGGATTGCCTTATCTGGCATCACTGGGAGGGGAGGCCCTTGGTCAGGTGGAAGCTTGATGACCCAGGGAAGGAGAAGACTAAGGCACTGAGGCAGGAGTGTGTGGGTGGGTGGAAAGCACCCTCATAGAGCAGGGGAGGGAGTGGGAGAGGGCATAGGAGGTTTTTGGAACGGAATATGGGAAGAGGAATAAAATTTGAAATGTAAACAAATAAGTTGACCAAAAAGAAAAAAATATAATCAGAAAGAAAGAAAGAAAGAAAGAAAGAAAGAAAGAAAGAAAGAAAGATGCAATATATGTGGTAGAAGAAAGCTCATGGTGTAGATTCTGCACTCTAACTCTTTTATATTTAAGGTTTCACCCATAGCCAGAATCTCAGGATGCTCTTTATCTTAAAGCTACATACCAGCAAAAATCTTTTCTTCCCTATAAGACTATTTCCCTAGCTTTTCTACCTTAGGAACTGTTATTGCTCATTATGAACCATTTATCTCAAATGCCTTGTAGCCCATGTCTCATTTCTTCCACCCTATGTCCATTATTTATTTATAAATGAATTTCTATAAGTTTAGGCATTCATTTTTGGTAATAGCCCTACAAGTTGGCAAACAATTTCTGTTTTTCTTTTATTTTTTATTACTGTAACAAACCCTGCAGTGATAGATGCTTTTATGCAGAAAATGTGTTAACACATTTCTCACAGTTCAGGCACAAGTGTGAAGGCCTGATTATGAAACAGTAGTCCAGATATGGTGCAGGGCATTTCCTGGCAGGTGCTAGGGAATGTAAATATATGCTTATCTGTGCATTTGTCATCTGGTCTCTTTCTTCTTCTAATGAAATTATTAGCCATTAAATCATGGAAGCCATATTCTGAAAACTCTATCTAATCTAAATGCCATGGTCCTATCTCAAAACTTTATTTATGGATTCTTTATTTTCTTAATATCTTATAATGACAAAAGAAAAGAGTAGATATTGAAAAAGTACAATATAATCTAACACATTAACACTGGGAAATACATTAAAGTACAATAAGCTTTTTGAAACATGCCCAAATAATTTTTAACCATAGACTGTTTGAATGCTTAGACATTGATTAATAAAATAGTATAAATGTGTTTTGGGTGCTGAAGGAATATTCAAAGCAGTGATTATAAACAAATCAGAAAATTAACAAAACAGTTATAAGTGTTGTTTAATTCAAATCTTCAAATGCCTCAAGAAATTGTGCCTGAGATATACTCTGAAATTCAAAACCCTAAGAAAATATTACCAAGATGAAGAAAGAACTTAGCAGCTACAGAGATTTGGATGAAAACGGACTCCAGAGAGATTGACATTATTAGGAGGAGTGGCCTTGATGGAGTAGGTGTTGCCTTGTTGGAGAAAATGTGACACTATGAATGAGCTGTGGGATTTCAAATGCTAAAGCCAGGCCCAATATCATTCTTTTTTGCTGCTGACTGTAGATCCAGATACAAAATGTTTGGTTCCTCCTCAGAACCGTGACTGCCTGCCTGCTCAGCCATGCTTACTTTGATAATAATGGGATGATCCTTTGAACCTATAAACCAGGCCAAAGAAATGTTTCCCCTCATAAGAGTTGCTGTGATTATGGTATGTCTTCTCAGCAATAAGAACCATAAGACAGAAACCATAACTATTTATGATAATATCATGGAACTAGTATTATAAGAATTCTAGCTTACTGACTTGGAAACCCTACTTTGGAATTCCTCATAGTGAAAACACAGCAGAAATTTAGAATTCTGGAATGAATCCGGTATAAAAAGATTGAACTATGAACTAATGTAAGGACTGGAGATCCTCAGTTTTAGATTCATCAGTAGCAAAAGGTAAAGCTAATTATAAATGCTTTCCTTTTGTTCTTACCTCAAACAAAATTTTGTTTTGAAAGTACTTTGAAATAGTAATATTTTCAAATAGTGAACAAATTCAGCATTCTTAATCTTCCCTTTTAATAGAGTTCCTCATGTTGTGAACCACAACCATAAAATGATTTTCATTGTTAATTCATAATTGTAATTTGTGATGGTTGTGATTTATAACATTAATATCTGTGTTTTCTTATTGGCTTATGCAACCCATGTGAAGGGATTGCTCGATCTCCATATTGAGAGCCACTGATATACATTGTCTTATTGTACCGGCAAGTTCACCAGCCTGTTCACATCTTCTCAAGAGTTCATATCTTGCTGTTGCTATTGCTGCTCTTTCTACTATTTGTAGCTCAATAACTTCAAAACCCAGCCTCTTCAGCCTTCCAATGTGGACTAAAGACCAGTCAATCTCCAGGAATTTTCCAGGCCTTCAGTCCTAGACATGGACAACAGAGGTACCCAGCTTCACTTCACAGATTGAACAAATATTAGGTTATCAGCCGTTTTGGTCTGAATACAAACATTGTTCTGCTACCAACACCATAGTGTTGATAGCCTAGGTAATACATATAATTTTATGTATTTATTCTATTTATTCTATGAGTTCTGATCTTCTAGAGAATCCCAGCTTATTCAAACCAAAAAAAAAAAATTAAATCAATTTAAAGCATCTATATGAATCAATATTTATGATGTCAGAAAGCCACATCCACCAAACTTTTACAGAAGGTGACACAATATCAAGTGTCAACACATGGACAATATTTTCTTATATCTGACCATAAAACACAGCTTTGGTATTTTCTTTCTATTTTCTATAGTTTACCACATAGGTAAAGAGAAAAAAGAAAATACAAGTATATTAGATTTATTAAATACATAGAAGAATTAGAGAAGAATGTATTGAGGTTCATAATTTCTCCTAAGTATAATAACAAGAACACATAATTATTCAACTAAAGTAAAAAGGGCTTTTACATTCAATGTATGTGGAAAGCTTTGTCAAAAATGCCACGTGAAGTGAATATATTAAGACAAGTACAAAGTACATGTGAAGAGGTAGTTTGTAAAATAAGAGAATAATGAGCTTTCATATCTAACCCTAGCTCTTTATCTTTATAATTTTTAAAAGAACTGAATATGGCTGATGCAATTAAGTTAATGTAAAATTATACATGAGAAAGTCAGACAACTCAACGAATAGTGAAATTCCTACCCCGCGCCTCAAATAATAGTGTTGTCTTGTATTTATCACAAAGAATGTAGAATTTTGATATTATAAAACCAATTTTTTTCAACAAACTTTACCAATATCTGAGTATACACAAAAGATTGTGGGAATTACTTAAAATAATACCATTAAAAGATAGCTTTTCAATATTGCTTTTAGCTCTCTTACCATACACACATATACACAATATTGTTTTGTAGCCTACTGTATTATTCAGCAATATACTAAATGCATTTTCATGTCAATTAATGAATATATGTAGCTTTTTAAATTCAATTATTATATTATATATCATTACACATGAATCTTATAAAATAGCTCCTGTTCCCTAATATATTATTTAAATTGTTTCAATGATTAAATATAGGAAACAAATTTAATGTATGTCCAAGGGCAAATATAGAGCCAATGATTAACTGCTACAAAGAGAAAATTTAGGCTATGATCCAAATTGTTAGCATGGCTGCAAACGTAAGTTCAAAACTTTGCCAGCAGTAATTCTTTCCAGAACACAACACTTGAATCCCTCACAGTGAAAATAACTATCTTTCTTTCAGTCTGGAAGACTAGTTGTCAAGAAGCAGGCTTTGTCCTTCTGAATTGTGGGAGAGAAATCATTGTTGCACCAGGGATCCATGGGTCAAGAAACCAGTTCCACCAAAACATGTCAAATAAATAATAAAATCCTTTAGCTACTATCTCTAGAGTTAGAAATATGTAGTTGTCTCCTCACCCACTTGCCCTAGGAAAATTACAGCCATCTGAGCTGCAGATATCAGGAACTGTTGACACAGCATGTGTAGTACTACAAGTGTCTTTCTCCCTGTAAAACAAGGACTGACCAAGTAGATGCCATGAGGATTACCTTTACAATGAAGAGTGCCTGTTCCTTGTTCCCTGCTGGCAGGGCAAATCTTGCCCAGAGAGTACAGCAGGAGATAATGGGTAGTCTTTAGATCATATTACAAGGTTTAGATCATGGCATAGAAATTACTAAGAAGAGAGGGAATAGTAGCTATGTTCTAAACATTGTTTTCTCTAGTTTGTGTTCTATTGCTATATTAAAATACCATCACTGAAAAGCAACATAGATAGGAAAGTGTATATTCAGCTTACAACACTTCTATCATCAGGGAGAAATGTAGAGGCAGTTTCAGAATCAGAGACCAAGTAGAAACACAGCTTATGGGCTTGCTCAGTATTTTCTGTTTGTTTGTTTTTGTTTTCACTTTTTAGACTAACTAAGATCATCTGCTAGGATGGCCCACAATAGATCTCAGCCTTTTCACATTAGTCATTAGTCAAAATAATGCCTCATACTCTTGCCTACAAGCAAATCTAATGGAAGCATTTTCTCAAGTCTCTTCCCTATTCCACCATGACTCCAGCTTGTGTGCAGGTTGATCAAAAAAAAAAAAAAAACTTGACAAACATGAAAATTAGATTACACCCTTTCTTCTTTTGTTTATCACCAAAATTCTCCTGTTAAAGTCACATTATAAAACTCTATAGACATAAATATTCACTTAGTCTTTAAAATGGCCAACTTTCAAGGGATCTCTGATATAACTTCACTAGTGTTTGTCTGGCCTCTCCACAGGAGTGCCAATGCTGCCAAATCTTGAGATATCCATGATGCCCTCAAACCTGTAGCTCTCATGCTGGCAAAACCAGAAATATGCAGTCAATTCTAGCATAGTACCAGATTTTCTTGGTAGCTTAAAATGTGTCCTTGTCCTCTACTGTACCTCAGTTCCATGTACTGACTTCAAAGAAATGCTTCAAAAAAGCATTTTAATTGAGTTATGCGTGTTAGTGACAGCTAATATTTCAGCTCCATCTAATAAGCATCAATTGTCACAGTAAAACAAAGTTTTAACTTCAGTAATGTGGGTCTCTTGTTAATTACAGCTGAACCTTCAGCCTGAATTGAACAGCAACCATGGAATCAGTATAAAAGATCAAACATACTCAGTAGAGTCATTGAGTGACTCTTCAATTTCCTTCTAAATTTCACAAGCCAGGCTTTCTTTGTTTGCATGTCTTTCAGCAATCTTGCCTTCAAAGCTCCCATGGAAGAAGCAATTAAGGTTCAATAACTATATGTCTATATAGTGAAAAATTCTTCCCCAACTTTCCCACAAATAAGGGTCAGGTCTGTGACATTAGTACTACCTTTTGCAAGTACTAAATTCTGTCTTAGTTTATTTTTCATTGTTTTGCCAAAATACAATGAACCAAAGCAAATTTTGTAGGAAAAGATATATTTTAGCTTACATCTTCCAGCCTGTCATGAAGAGAGTTCTGAGCAGGAACTAGCAGGAACTCTAGTCAGGAACCTAGAGACAAGATTTGAGGCAGAAGACAAGTAAAGTTGGAACATTACTTACTGGCTTGTTCCTCTGTATTCTTTTTGTAATAAACACCCTGCTTAAAGGTGGTACCGACTACAGTAGGCTTATCCCTTTAACATGAATCATTAATCAAGAAAATGCCCACAGTCCAGCCCACAGGCTAATCTGATAACATGTTTCAACCTGACATTTGGTTACAAGATGACTTGACTTTACAAGTTGACAATAAACTTACCAGCACACTTGACTTCAAGATAGTCTATAACCTGTATTATGCCTTGATTCTGCAGTACGGAGAAGCTGAGAGACATTCAACGTATAAAATAGTTCGCCTTACTCCATTCCTTAAAATTCTCTGACTGTGCAAACCTACTTAAGTGAGAGCCTAGAGTTTTACTCGGAGCCATCCTTCAGGTTGTGTCTTTATTAAAAAGAAACTTGGTAGACTAACACTTGAAATTTTTATTGATAAAATTAAGTAATTTGTGTATAAGAAATTGAAGAAATTTTAAACATTCTTATAATTTTGTTTATGAATATCTTTGTATATCAGTCTAATTTTTCCCTGAGGACAAACCTCTGTAAGCAGAATTGTATACTTCTTGGACATGTGTACTTAGGTGTTATAGTAGAAACTAATATGCAAATCTGGTCATAGTTGTTCTTTTTTTCTGAAAAGTGTGAGAGTGATCATTTTCTTATTCGTGTCCTACTGAAAGTATTTTGTTCCAATCTCATCTTCATTTTTTGAGAGAATATGTTACTCAGATATGCAAAATTAATTAAGGAAAGTAAACAAATTTAGATAACTCCATTGCTCATTTGCAATTTTCTGGACATTTTATTTCTTGTTAACTTTATATTTAAATGTTTCTATGGATTTTCTATTGATACCTTATTCGTGTTTAGAGAACAAATAATTTAAATTCTGTGTATATAGTCCCAGAAGGACTACACACATCCTTTCTTATTGAGGCCCACCAGGCACCCAGGTAGGAGAAGGGGGTCCAATGGCAGGAGACAGAGTCAGAGAAAGACTGTCTTCCAATTGTTAGGGAATCCACATGAAAAACAAGTTTGAAATCAGCTACAAATGTGCAAGAGGCCTAGGTCCAGCCCATGCATGCTCTTTGGTTGGTGGTTCTATCTCTGTGAGCCCCCATGGATCCAAATTAGTTGATTCTGTAGGTATTCTTGTGGTGTCTTTGACCCCTCTGGCTTGTTCAATTCTATCCCCCACTCTTCCACAAGACTCCCTTAGCTCTGACTGATGTTTGGATGTGGATCACTGTATCTGGTTCCATCTGTTGCTGGATGAAGCTTATCAGACTAGGTTCCTTCCTGCAAGCAGAGCAGAGAATAATTAATAGTGTTGGGAGTTGGCTCTCTCCCATGGGATGAAATTCAAGTTGCAACAGTCATCAGTTGGCTCATTCCCTCAGTCTGTTCTATCTCTATCCCTGTGCATCTTGTAGGCATGGCAAATTTGGGGTTAAGGGTTTTGTGGGTGGGTTGATGGGCCCCAAGTTCCACTGGCAGTCAAACAAGTTTTCAAATTAAGACTTTACATAAAATTCCTATCCCTTTTCCGGACAGAGATTTTTGTCATAGTTTGAGATTACATCAAAATGGTTGGACTGTGAACTGGAAGTACTAAGTAATAGATGCTTGATCAATGCTTACTTTATTCTATAGAATAACCATTGTCTTAAATGTGTATATATTCTATTATTTACTTACAAACTAATTCCATGTACTTGATAGCTTTTTTTGGTACAGAGTACATTATTTATTCTTACTTTACTTATCTTTTCCATTTATAGTCTAGATGATTATTGCAATGAAAATGTTATTTACAATCATAAATAATTTAAACTATAAATATTTATAGTTTCCCATAGTGAATTAATTAGTTTAAATAATTTGATGATTATTGATCTCAACAGCAACATATTTTGAAGCAAAGCTATTTGTGACATTAAGTACTTTATGAAAGTAATTTGATTAATGAATATTAAGTATTATTTTTCTACAAGGCACATTCAAAGTAATATTATCTTTCAAAACATCAGCACCACTAAAGGTTATTTACATTATTAAGGATCACAAAATATCAACTTGAAATGACATCATTTTTTAACCCTTAGTTAAGTATATTTGACAAATATGTGAGAAACATGTATATTGAATAATTCCCTTAAGTATTTTATTTAAAATATTACTTATAACGTCTTCATTTAAGCTTTTGTAGATAACAATGCATATATAAAACATGTTACAAATGATTAGAAAGCATCATATTGACATGCTACTCAAATTGCAACTCCAGGGACAGAATTTCAACTCTCAATGAGGCTTCCAGTTTCTACATAAAGACAAGAATATAAGAAGTACATTGAGTGTACAACTGTTCTTACTGCTTGATGTCAACAGTAGCTTATAGTAGTGAATATTACGGATTGAATACAAAAAGCTCTTCATGTGTTAGAACACAGCATCTCCAAGTAGTGTAAGTGTTTGGCAAGGCTGTTTACCCTTTATTAGGTAAACCCTTGGCTGCAGGAGGGAAGTCAGATAAGGTAATCCTTGAGATTTTATTACCCAGCCACAATTCTTGCTCAATTTCTGTTTCCTGTCTAAAGAGATAATGTGACCAACTAATGTTCTGTTTTTGTAGTCAATTCCTTTTTTTCTCTGGTGGACATGCATTCCCTAGACTATAAAAACAACCAAAACAAAAACTTTTTTAAAAAGTTTCTTGTTGCAGCAAAATAAGAGGTACTCTCATTTTAACATCTCTTTAAAAGAAGGAGTACATCTAACAAGTATGTCTAATATATAGAAAGGGCATGGATTCTTTCATAGAACACCAAAGAGTAATGCTTTAGTTACACTCTCATAAATGATCAGAATAGGAAAAACACAATAAAATTTAGGCCAGGTGTATCTAGAAGATGTTATAAATGTGTTTCCTTCAATCTGGTTCTGATTTTAAGAGACATAAATGTGTTTATTTGTGAATCACAAAAGCCTGACAATTTATTCTACAAAGCATTGATTTGTGATCATTCATCTAATAAAATTAATTATAAGATATTTCAGGAAATATTCAAAAAGAATGTATATATAGCATGTTCCCACACTATGCCATTGTTCTCTCATCCCAGCAGGCTGGCCAAATATGCACTGGAGAACAATAGCCGACGTGCTTTCATCTCATGGAGCTTTGAGTCAGAGCTCCATGATCTCTCCACCCAGCTCACTAGGATACCACTACCATGCTAGCCCCATGCTTCTATATCCCCATGGCCTCTGTGGTAACCCCACACTTTGCTGCTGTACCTTTCTCTCTGGAACCCAGATGAACTGCCTCTTGAAGGAAAAAGCAACACAAACTTAGCTCAGAAACAATAGTAACTCAATCTCTGGGCGAAACAACTGAAATCTAATCTTGTAAACCTTATCAAAATCTGATTCCTCTGGTGGTGAATCCTTTCGGATCCGCCATAACACCAGGAGACTCTAGTAGCTACATCTTACCTATCTGCTGTCCCTGTTCCAAAAGACACAGTTGTCTGCTTCCTCTTTTCCTCTTTCTAACCTAGAAGTCCCTCCTATGCGCCCAGTGATTGGCTCCTTTATTCATTAGGGGATTGGTTCACAAGAAGTCACATGTGTAACTCTTTCCTTGTCCGAAGCCCCTCCCAGGAGGGCAGAATGAGCATCCAAATGCAAACAGCCCCAGGGCTATCCACAACAAGAAGAAAATTGGTATACCTCAATACCTAGCTGTTCTCCCAGAAGTTCTATATCTAAATCTAAATCTCCTGTCTCTGTCTCTGTCTCTGTCTCCGTCTCCATCTCCATCTCTATCTCTATCTCTATCTCTATCTATTCTATATCTATTTCCATAATTGCACTAATGGGATGCCTGAATTATAAAGCACATAGAAATGAAAAAAAAATCATGAAGTTTATGCAGTTACACACAGTTTTCATAGTATCTTTTCTCCACATGCTGGCTGATTCTGACTCATCCTCTCTCCCTAGTTCTTATTGAAATTTAAAAGAAATTCTGTGTGTTGCATATTATCTTTATTATGAAAATGGCCAAATTATGCAAATGTGGTTTTTTCCTTTTCCTTTGCTTGTAAAGGATTTGAGAGTAGCCTTGACCCTAGTGGCTATGTTGTGAAAGAAGAGTGTTAATTTTCATGACAAAATGTTCATGATACTTGTTCATGCAGAAAATAGTTGGCCTCCAAGATCTTTGAGGTTGTAATAAGAATACTGATGAAAGCTGAACATGATTATCATATCGTTCTGGAGTTCAGCAGCATCATTAGATCAGAGTAACATGGATTCTCTTCATTATAGCACCATGTTGTTATATTACTAGCTGTTTGCATCTTAGAACTTACAAAATTCTGAGCTGGAGTGCTCAGAATTATAACTCTTGCAATCCTACAGACAAAAATCACAACAAACACTAGAAAGAAGATTTCAAAGCAATATATTGATCCCTACTGCTAAAGAAAATAAAAGGCATTGTGTGGAGTTGTGAACTGTTGTGTGGTTAGCTATACTTATTGGGCTTGATTTTCAAAACAGCTCCTATGTTCAGTCTTGTAAATTAAAATGTAGACCATTGAGAGCATTCAAAACAGAAAAGAGCAAAGTATTGTGGTACATGCCTGTAATCTTCCAGAAGCATAAGCAGAAGATCATTGCAAATTGAAAGCCAAACTTATCCACCTAGTAAATGTTATGGGTACATAGTGAGACTTGATTTAGACTTACTTAATCTGTTTCCCACATCTCTCTGTTAATCAGCTTGTAAACTCAAAATGCATGAATTATTTGGCTTTATTTACAGGAGACAATAACCTTTGGTATTATTATTAGTGTTTTATGAATGATGTTTACTAATTATGAATATTCTTTGAACGATAGCTTCCTAATGAGACTTGCAGACAGAGTGGTAACTAATAGGTCTTTTCTATCCTCCACTCTCTGTGTTCACTCAGGGCCTTTCATCAGGTTATATTCATTGAGTTTCATATATAGCTAGTATCTGTAAAGTACATGTTAAAACCTCATTTTTAATGTCCCGTTTTCCTGTGTCAGACAGGTTCTTTCAAGTTAATCCAAGGAAGAATTATACTAAGCTGGAGGAAAAATAGACTTGCAGAAGCCAGCTCAGATACTGACCACTCAGAGATTATTTTAATTTATAGGCTGTAGTTAACTATAGTTAATTTTAAGGCTGTAGGTGATGTAATTGGCCACTGTACCATGTAGCAGCTACTTTTAAGATTGTGATACATTGAGTATTTATCAGAATTTTAGGAATTATCTTAAGGTTGGTTGTATGGTTACCTAGAACTAAACCTTATTTTACAAAATGTATCTTCAACTAAAAGCTATTCTTGACTCCTTGCTTCTTTATTTTCCAAGTATAAATGCCATGTTTCTTTAATTATTTCTTGTGTTTGTAGTATTCATTGGTCTCTGACATTTTCCATTTTGTCTATGTCTTCCATTCTCTAATTTTGTACAGTACTGTGAGACAACTCTTGCTCTGAACATCTACAAGAGCAACCACATTTGTCTGTGTCTTATATAAAGTTAGAAAACCCCACAGGAACTTTTAGAGAATAAAAATTAAGCCTTTTTTATTTACATGCTTGATAATTAGAAATCATTTCACTTGTTCTAGATGGTTTTCACCTTGATCTTTTCGATAAGTCTGTTTATTTACCTGTGTATCTGAGTCATAATTCTGTCTGCTGTCATATTAAGACTTCTTCACAAATGTGGTGCCCACACATTTGTCAAGCACAACCATTTGATCTTCATTATTATAGATAAATACTGGATTGTAAAGGATTGGAAAACAAATCAAAATAGTAAACAAAAAACAAACAAACAAACAAACAAATAAAAACCCCAAGACAAAAAAGAAAATGGTAAATTAAGTGGTATTTTTTTAGATATTCTAGATAAATAAAATATATTCTCACATCAATTTCTATTTTGTGTCTAAAAATTGGAGAAATTGCTTATATTCCATCACTTTCTATATATTGGTATAAACACTCAAAGTCTTTCTAATGAATTAAAAGAGAGTTTGATGAAATATTTGATGGGAGACTCACCAAGGATACCATTTCTTTTGTAGCTTCACTTCTTCCATTACTTGAAAATAATTATTTTTATGACAGAATTGCCTTAATTTATGAACTTAGGTTCACTAGATTTCTGCCTCATGCCCATAGTGACCAGAAGAAGGCATTAGATTCCTTCAATCTGTGCTTGTCTATGACTTCAAACAACTATGTGCTGGCTGGAAATTAAATATATATCATTTGGGAGAGCAGCAGATTCCTTTAACCATAAAGAAATCTTTCTTATCCCCTCATTTACAATTTAAATTGCAGGTCTCTTCCTCTAGATTTTTCTGAGTATTTCCTTATATATCCTTATTTTTATTTTTATTATTCTTTCCTCTACAGATTTATGAATCTCTAAGTAACTGGATATAGTCTTAGTTAGGAATTGTAGAGTACATAAAATAAAAGCATATCTTTCAGAAGATCTTGGATATATTTTGCATTTTACATTTTATAAGCTTTTTATGCCATGTATGTTATTAAAAAAATAAAATATTCTGATTATTCCATTTGCACATATTTCAAGAATGAGATATTGTTAGCAAATGATAAAAAGACTTAGTTATAGGGGAAATTGATATACTACTTTTCCCAAAACATTTCAGATTGGAGTTGATTTTTATCACTTTTTTACATAAGGGACTCAGGAAATAGAGTGTGCCCTTTCCTGATGAAGCGCTACAGTTATGGTTTGTTTTAATATGGTGTGTTAATCAGGCTTTTGTGACTGAGCTAAGATAAACTAATAATAACAAAATTAATGCTATTTATGACAGTATGCTGTGATAAAAGGAAAGGAACTACTAGTCTCTTGGTATCTAGGAAACATAAAAATAGGAGAACAATGGCCTGAGATGAACTATACCATTCACAGCCATGCTCCCAGATACTTCTTTCAATTGCACCCTACTTTTAGTGCAGATGAGGCCTTAACAATTGCATCTAGAGGAAGTTTGAGGTATATCAAATATATAAGAAATATTAATTTCTTTCCATCCACTTCTTATAAGGAAGTTTGAGGATAATGATATTAATTACATGTTGATGAATATTATCCACTTAAAAAGAGTATTGCTAGCAAAACTCACAGGTGCTTATACTTAGTAATATTTAATATAGAACAACTGGCATGTTAGTAATCATCAGTGTAGTATTAACCTACAAGATTGTTTTCCTTTTCAATATGTTTACTAATAATTAAGAGTAAGATTTAATGGAAACCCCTCAATCATTTTTATTACCTTATGTGACTTGAGACTAAATTTGATACATAGTAAAAGAACTCCAGTAATTATTTCAAATGAGTTTGTAGATGCAGCTCAGATTCAGTGTTTTGACATCACATTGACTTTAAAACATAACCGTGTTTTCCAAAGTATACACATTTTTTTTTCAGAAACAGTTTTCTTTTAAATGGAAGATCTTGGTATTTCATAAAATATATGGGCAGCATTCATTAACAACATACAATAACTTTAAAACTGCCCTATATACAATCTACTCAAACTAGAAACCCACCATAAAACCCAATAAAACCTTCGCTTAATGTAGTAAACCGAGAAAAGATGGAATGAATTTTGTTGTCAATTCACATTAAACATGTTAGTACTAACTTTCCATACGCTCACACTGAC